>VZRZ01006019.1:316620-335674 GCA_013398175.1 Climacteris rufus | reverse complement strand
TACCTTAAATAATAATTGAAAATAAAAAAAAAAAAAAAAAAAGAGTGGGGGCAAATAGTGTAATCTGTAAATTGAGAGATTTTCAAGTTGTTTGTCTGGTCCAAATGAACTAAACAGTGAAAACTTAAGAACATTTCATCATTTGGACTACTTTGTCTTTTCACAGTTTTAAGTTTTCATTGTAATTCTACCCCTCAACTTTCACCTGCACCTTCCTCATTGATACTATGTTGTGTCAAAAGCAGTGTCACAACTAGGAGAAATTGAGAAAAGTACATAAATGGAAACTGTTTCAGGGATCTCCAAAACAATTTTGTCAGATAGCAATACTGTGAAATAGCGTGTTCATAAAACACTCTTCCTACCAGCTACCAAGGCTCTTCTACATAAGCCATCCCTAAGAACAAAACACTTGACTTGGTGTCAGAGGTTGGGGGGTTGTCTTGGAATTTTCTCCCATCATTGTTACCAGGTAACAAATAGGCGGACAATTAAGGCCATCAACTCCTTTGTGAAAGACAAAAAAAGTGGGCTTGGGTGGGGACGGGGAAGGGGGAAGCCGAGCCGGCCGGGCGGGGAAGGCAGACGCTCTGTCTCATCCGGCGAGGAGAAAAGGAGAGGCTGCTCTCTGGTTTTGGGGGCTGCAACCGGAGGAAGACTCAGCTGTGTCCTGTTTTTGTTCTCCGAGTGGGGGTGAGCTTCTAATTTGACCTTTTTCATTACCGGGAGGGNCGGCAGCTGGTCAGGGAAAAGAGGGAAGAGGACTGGCTCCTGTCCTGCTGCTCTGCCGTTGCTGCCCTGAGGAGTTTTGACTACTCTCTTCGCTTCTCCAGTGAGCTGCCCGGGGCTGACCTGACCCTGCATCACAGCACCACCTGCAGCCGTTCGGGAGTCACCGCAACCGCCCTGCCCAGCGGAGTTCAGCGGCGCCTCCTGCTGTTTGTTTTTCTTTCTATCGTGATTACACCATTTGACGGAAAAGTTATTTTTATTAATTCCTAGTTCTATTTATGGTTATTATTGTTGTTATTACTTGTTCATAAATATTAGTAAAGAACTGTAATTCCTTTTTTCCCGTATCTTTGCCTGAGAGCCGTTGATTTAAAAATTAAATAATTCGGAGGGAGGGGAAAAAAATCACGTTCTCTGTCTTAAGGGAGGGTTCAACCTCTCTTAACAGACACCTGTCTTTCAAAACCGAGACACTTGGTGACAACTGTTATATACTTTAAATCTGCCACGTGCAAACACACTGTATTAGTAGCAGCCTATTTTATCAATTAGAGGTGTTTTTCTGCAGAACAAAACAAGGTAAGGACATGTTTCACTGGGAATTTTACCAGCAACAACAGAAAGGAAAGAAATGAATCAAATACATAATTCCTGTAGGTGTTCTGTAGGACTTCTGCGTTTATTGCAAAATGCTCCAGAAATATTTAATTACAATAACATTTTATCTCAGTCAAGAATTGATAATCAGATACTTATGTATGTCTCATTTAAACGAGTGATGAAGAGAAATCTAGGTTGGGAGGGACCACTGGAATCTAATGTATTGCTCAAAGCAGAGCTAACTTCAAAGTTAGATCAGGTTGCTGAGGGCTTTGAAATATTTCCAAAGATGGATCTTACACAACCTTTCTATGAAATGTCTTTCAGGGTTGCACTACTCTCACAGTGAATAATATTTTCCAAATGTCTTTTTGCTAACAAGATTTGTTAATTTACATTCTAATACAAAATTTGGCCTTTTTTGTAAAAAACCTTTCCACTGATATATAATAACTTACCCAGCTTTCTTACTGACTTCTATTTAAATTCTATACTTTGATACAAAGTAAACGATCCAATCAAGTACAGATGATTACACCAAGGGAGTCATCTTGAAATCATAGAATGGTTTGGGCTAGAACAGACCTTTAAAGGTTTTCTGCTCCAACCCCCATGCAGTGAACAGGGACATCTTCAACTAGGTCAGGTTACCCAGACCTCTGTTCAAACCTGACCTTGGATGTTTCTAGGGAGGGGATCCATCACCTCTCTGGGCAACTGTGGTGGTCCACCTCCAGGATAAAGACTCTCCAGTTGGCAGGAACACATATAAACTGGTTTGTGGACAAATGAACTTAACACCTAAGGGTATTGAAGTCTCCCCAGAACTCACCATGCCATCCGAGGAAGGAGACTTCTATTTGCTGGTGAGGTGTGTCCATCCCCCTCTCTTCCTACCAAAGGGCAGTGTCATTGCCCAGGTAATCTCCCTACCAGCTGTCCCGCCCAAGGAGGGTCAATCCCTTGAAGTCTACTGGGCAGAGACTACGGGAAGAGAGAAGCCCCTGATGGAGTGCAAACTCCATCAAGGGGGAAGAAGTGTCAGCATGATGGGAATGGTGGACACGGGGGCTGATGTAACGATTATTCGGAAATCCGAATGGCCGTTACAATGGGAGTTGCAGCCTGTTAAGGGCATCGTCAGTGGAATAGGAGGTCCTGTATTGGCCAGCGTAAGTAAGAGCGTTGTGCAAATTGAGGGGCCGGATGGGCAATTGGCTTCCGTACGCCCATTCGTAATCAACGGCGGCTTTACCCTCTGGGGAAGGGACATCATGTCCCAATGGGGGGCACGTGTGGAGATCCCCCAAGGACCTCGGGGTTTTTAGGAGCGGCCACTGTGGAGCGCCCCACCCAGGCACTGAATTGGCGTACTGATTCCCCAGTATGGATGGACCAGTGGCCGCTTAATAAACAAAAATTGGAGGCGCTCAACGCACTCGTGGAAGAGCAATTGGCCAAAGGCCATATTGTGCCAACAAATAGCCCCTGGAATTCCCCTGTATTTGTAATCAAAAAAGCGGGGAAGGATAGGTGGCGGCTTCTCCACGACCTGCATAAAATTAACGAGGTCTTTGAGGACATGGGCCCTCTCCAGCCAGGGTTGCCTTCCCCAACAGGCAACTTGTCCTGTGTTTCATCACTCTCCATGTACAATAATCTTCCTTACGTGTAGTCTGAATCTACCCTCTTTTAGTTTAAAACCATCAACCCTTGTCCTGTCACAAGAGGCCCTGCTAAAATGTCTGTTCCATTCTTGCTTATGAAGGCCCCCATTAAGTATTGGAAGGTGTTACAAGGTCCGCCTGGAGCCTTCCCTTCTCCAGGCTGAATAACCCCAACTCTCTCAGCCCATCCTCACAGGAGAGGTGCTTCAGCCCTTCAGTTATCCTTGTAGCCCTCATCTGCTCCGAGTTCATGTCCTTCCTGTGCTGAGGACTTCAGAGTTGGATGCAGGTGGGTTCACACTGGTGCAGAGTGGTTGGGAAAAATCACTTTCTTCGACCTGCAGCTTTGGATGCAGCCTGGGATACAATTGGCTTTCTGGGCTGCCAGTGCATTCCTTAGCGAGTTTGGTGACAACACAAAGCTGGGAGGAGTGGCCAATGTCCCAGAGTGCTGTACAGTTCTTCAAACTTTGACAGGCTAGACCCCATTGATGCCTGAAAGTAGCTGAAGGGAGGGTGTCAAGAGGATGGAGTCAGGCTCTTCCTAGTCATGCCAAGCAGTAGGATTAGAGGCAATGGGCAAAACCTGACACAAAGGAAGTTCCACTTGAACATGAGGAACAACTTCTTTATGGTGAGGGTGACTGTGTGCTGGAACAGGTTGACTGGAGAGGCTGTGGAGTCTCCCTCACTGGAGATATTCAAGAACTGTCTGGACACAATCCTGAGCAATGTGCTCTAGGATGACTCTGCTTGAGAAGGAAGGTTGGACCATATGACCCACTGTGGTCCCTTCCATTAAGTTATCTATTAAGTGCTTATCTGATTTCATCACCAGTACCTTCAAGTCCTTCTTGGCAGAGCTGTTCTCAACCCTTTTGTCCTTCAGCCAGTGTTGATACCAGTGGTGTTCCTGAACTGGGGCAGGACCTTTTACATGGCCTCATTGGATCCCATGATACTTACATTATTTTTGTATGGGCCCACACCTCGAACCTGTCCAGGTTCCTCTGGAAGGCATCCTGTCCCTCAGGTGTGTCAACCACACCATTCAGCTTGGTATCATCCAGATTTCATCAATGAAGACATTAAACAGTATTGGTCTCAATACAGACTCCTGAGGGAGGCCACTGGTCACTGATCTCCACACAGATGTTGAGTCACTGACCACTACCCCCTGGATATGACAATCCAATCAATTTGTCATCCACCGAATCTGTACCTCTCAATATAGAGAGCATGAGGTTGCGGTGGACATCAAAGGCCTTGCAGAAGTCCGGATAAAAGACATTTGTAGCAGTTCCCTTGCCCATTGATGAAACCCTGATATAATAATAATGATGATGATAATGATAATGATGATGATGATGAGGATGATGATGGTGATAATAATAATAGTAATATAAACCCCCCAAGACAGCTCTTCAACTGCTTCAGATTAACTCTCATAGAAAGGATTCCGTTTCAGGGTGAAAGGTTGTATCTGTGGGTTACAAAGGATACGTTCATCATACGTTCAGCGTCATACGTTCAGCTAAAACAGAAAAATTTGATTATGTTTTTGAAAAAGTTCTCTTAAAGGAACTGTATTTGCAAGGTCTCCTCACCTAGGTGATTTCCCTTATGGAAGTATTTTCTCTTAGAAATGAGTGCTGACCCACAAGTTATACACAGAAATGGAAACTGGCTGCAGCCTAGGCAAAAGCAAGGAGCAAAACTGTGGGGTGAGAGACTTTCTGATATATGTTTAGCATAAGTAAATTGAATGTATTCTGCACAAGTATTTATGTCTGTTACAAATACAAAGAACACCATTTTGAATGTCATACAAAAATGTTTTGGGATTTTAAAATTTGAACAATAAGTGGCTTCTGATCAGCATGATGTAAATGTGCTTGGCAACGATAAAGCAGTCTTCTCTCAAAAGTGTGACAATTACATAAAAAGGTGCTCCCTAATTTACTGGCACACCTCTTATTATGTCCAAACGGTGCTGTAACGGATCTCTCTTTCACCTATAAAGGCCAGAGAGAGACATTTACTTGGATGACACTGGTAAAGCAAGAGGGGGAGTAGCCTTATGGACATGAAGGCTTTAAGATGTTGGGGAACATGTTGGAACCACAAAGGTCACATGGAATTTATTTCTATTGTATACAGCTCAGCCTCAGATCCTGCCAGGATATTTTCAGACCACAGTTAAAGTATGAAAATCTTCAAAACTGATAAGGAAACATGACAACTATTTTAGCTTTTATCTTTGCAAGTTATTGTGTTCACTCAGAATCTTTAAAAAAAAAAAAAAGGAAAAAGAAACAGAAATTCTGTAAGTTCAAATCCAAAACATCCAGAAATCAAAGGCTTCACTAAGCTAATACATTAATTCGTATCTTACTAAGGGTTCACAGCATCACTGGAAAGGCTTTTAGTTCTAATGATGAGATTCATAATATTGAAATTCTTCACCATCTTTATCATAACATCTCAAAGAAAATGTCCAAATATTCCTTTTGTCACTTCTTCTTATGGATCTCTTGTTGTCCATATGTTTGTATATTGTACCCATTGTAACATGCTTAGTTATACAATCTGTACAAATAAGAACCATTTATCTCTACACAGCCTTTTTCTTGAAGAGTCACATTGAATTAGTAGGGTTTCTCCGTCTGGAAAAGACTTAAGTACCTGATCTTGGTTTATAAATGATATCAGATTAAAAAGAGGCATTGCATTGTAGCCATTGTAGCTAGATGAAATCTATAAATCAAACTGTTGAAAATTTAGAGTGTTATTATATGCATTTCTCTGAGGTACTGTGCCAGAGATAGGCAGGAGGATGGAAGTGTGGAACTAAAGAAAAAGCAGACAGTGAAGTATAGAAATTACCTAAGCCTGTGCAAAGATTCCATTCATTGAAAATTTTTCTCTTTGCTTCTGAAGTAACTGTTTAATAATATCTTGAAGAGTGAGCTAGGTAAATTAATTAAACTAATATATGGCAATCCACAAGAAAGGTCAAAAGTCTATCTGCCAAAGAGATCATCCACAATCAGAAAGATTCTTGGAGCATAAGGAATTACATTTCCTAAGCCACTAAGCTTCTACAGATGACTTTTGAGGAAGATCCTGTCTCTCTCCTGCCTTACTCGTGAGATTAGAATAATGATAATGCTCTTTCCCACCAAAATATCTTACTCTATCAAATTCAGACAAGCAGCACTGATCAGTCCAGAAGGAACCTTACTCATTTAATTATCACCCACTGCCAAATCCTCCTTTTTCCAAGCAAACTTATGGAAAGGATTCTGAGAGTCTAAGCACAGGAGAATATCCTAGACCCAGTGCAATCTGAATTAGATCAAAATATAGGACAGGAGCAACATGCTTTCACTGTTGGATGTTTTCCTGCCATTGGTAAAGACGACACAAACCTTTTTGAATCAGTCATTTCTGAGGTAGTAATAACATGTCTGAGAGAGATGGAGAAATTCCTAGTGTCGTGTGTGGAGAAGAGATACACTAGTCATGCTGAGATACTGTACTTCTTTTATGCCTGGAACCTCATAAAGATTAGCTTTCTGTATGACCCTTTTAAACATTCACAATGTACTGATTTAACAGTGAATAGGCTGAGTGTGAATTTGCATGCTTCTTTCTGTCTTGTGTAACACAGAATAATTCCAGAACACCACCAGTATAGCCTGCTACTTTGCCAAGATGCATAGGAGAATACAGATCATCTGGGTACAACAGAAGACAAACTACGCTGATCATCATAAGAAAGAGATCAAAGTTTGTTTTGACCACAGTATTTTCCCTCCTGATGGAAGAAATAATTAACTTCTTGGTTTCTTGCTTACTGGTGGATGTTGTTCTGTTGATCTTAATGTAGCATGACCTGTTGATGATCAGTAGACTACATCTGGTCTTGAAAAGCAATGGCTAGTTCAATGGCATATTGAAGCTTGCCATTTCCCTGTTAAATTTTAGAAATATAGTATGAAGCTGTCTGAGTGCATGACTCACAGGACAATATTTCATTTTAGCAGCTACAGCACGTCATGTCTGACCTATGTTCTCCATGCTGATTCTCTTCAGCATATTGAGAAATCACTTGAATGTTAAGTAAAACCTTATCCTTATCTTTAAGACACTTTTATCTATCCTTTTGTGATACCCAGTTTACTGGGGATGAGAAGTGACAAAAATTGTTCTCCTTAGAAAGAATGGAATGGGCATCAACAGAGATAACATCCCTGGAGGCAGAATTTGGAATTTCCTCAGTGGGAGTGTAAGAATGACCACAAAGTTTGCTTGTCTTCAGAGTGTATGTTGTTATGAAACTGTGGGACAAGCAAGAGAAACTGTAAGTGTTCAGCATCAGAAAAATTTCTTATACCCCTGGTGTTACCTGATCCTCATGATACATCCTGACAACAGGAAGAAACCTTCTCTATCCAATAAAGTAGCAATTACTTAGAAGTTTTTCAGCCAGTAGTGATTTGAAAGTCTTCCAGATGCCTGCTCCAAATGGATAGTATTTAAATGGTATATGAATTATATGCTGGTCTTTGTACACTAAAGAAATACTAGTGAGATATTATTTGTTTGTTGGGACATACACAGGTGAAGTGCAGGAAGCAGCACTTCAAAAGTCCTAGAACCTTTAAAAAATGAACCAGTTTATACTGAGATTGTTGATGTTCCATTCCTCCTGGAAGGAGGGGAAGGAATTCTGTGGGGCCTGATTTCTGTGGTCCCCATGGCTAGTTGAACTTATCCTAGTGTCTGAACTGTTTTAATGTCTGTTATCTGAGACAGCTGTAGGATAATGACAGAACGTGCTGTAGGAAAACTGAAAGGAAGGTACAGACCTCTGATAAGCAATAGCAGTTCAGTGACAAACACAGCAATTGTAATCCCTGACGTCTGTTTCTTTCACAGTGTTTATGAAACTATGTCAATAATTTCTACTTCCATGTTATATTTTCAGACCAAGTTCAAGCAATTATAAACATTAGTTTTCCTAAAAAAATAAAAAGCAAAAAAACCACCTGACAATGGAAAAAAAGAAGGAAAAAGTCCTCAGAAATTGTTTGTTCCCTTGACTGTTGATTTTGTTCAATACATGTATGTATCTGTATATAAAAGTTCCATGAAATTTGGGTTAGTCTACTGGGAGAAAGCAAGTAACACAGGCACGAGCCACCTCCTTGTGTTTCACTGTGAAAACTTACTAAATTTTCAGACATTTACCAAATTTAATATCAAACTTTTGTAATCACAATAGGGATAAAATTATGTTTCTGAAGTGGTACACTTCAGATTTCACTCAAGATTTGCTACAGTCACTTATTTCTCCACATGTTGCTGATTACAGTCCTCTGATTCTGAGAGGGCTTTTGGTCT
Organism: Climacteris rufus; assembly: GCA_013398175.1. Taxonomy (NCBI): domain Eukaryota; kingdom Metazoa; phylum Chordata; class Aves; order Passeriformes; family Climacteridae; genus Climacteris; species Climacteris rufus. The sequence goes on along the minus strand of VZRZ01006019.1, from coordinate 327,266 downwards.
TGGATGGCCTATGAACTCTGTTTCCACAGAGATTTGCTTCAGTAAAAGACAAAAACACTCCTTAAAAATAAGATAAACAGGATGATTTTTGAAGTTGTTACATTTTTTCTAGTCTCTGATATATGGAAAAAATTAAGATTTTCTTTAGATTTGAATATTTATTATACATGTACATGACAAAGATATATGTATATATTAAATCAAATCCATGCAAAATCTAAGCTTTCTGAGTGTGTGTAAGAGAGAGTTATGAAAGGGTTAATGTTTATATAGCAGGTATTTCCAATTTCAAAGGATGAATAGAATTCAAAATGTTGATGTTTAGTTACATGTAAATGTATTCTCTAATATAAAAAGGATAAAATATTGATGATAGCTATGAAGTTAGGGGAAAAAATGCTTTTTATTTCAAGAAGTTATTGAATAATTTTCAGTATTCACAGTTAGACACGGGGATTACACAGCATATAACATAAATTGTTGGCAGGAAGAGAATTTGGAAGTAATTCCTTTTAGATTTTTACAGCACTTGAATAGCTTGTGAAATAGCTCTGAGAAGATTAAATATTTTCTACAAGTAAACACTATTTTCATATGTAATAACTTTTTTCATTACCGAGCATCTATATAAAGGAGTAACTAAGAAAGGACATATTTGAGTTAATTCCAACTTTGCTTTGTGCATGGCTTTTCAGAAAAACACACTGAAAAAAATTAATTTAGAAATTTCATTACATTTTTCCTCAAAATTCAGGAAGTCTTAAAGAAGGACGGAATATTATGTTGCAGTGAAGACAGCATTTGAATGTCTCCTAGCAGACAGCTTTTGAGTATCTCACAGAATAGCAACTCCACAGCCTGTCTGGGTAATCTGTGCCAGTGCTCAGTTACTCTCACCATTTACACTTTGAAAGAAATAAACTTGAAAAAGCCTTTTAAAATTCCTAAGCATCCACTTCTGAGCACTGCCCAAATTGGTGGGCTAGAACGACCTTTGGTCTGACAGTTATGTAATGTGTTTTCTTATGGTTTACTGCAGAGGCTTTCTTTGCAGCATGAAGAGAAGGCAAGTTGTTCACCAACACAAGAGATCTCCCCTACAGAGTCTTCGATTAAAGCACTGTAAAATTCATCCTCCATTTCTCATCCATCAAGCTGCCCCCTAACCTTGAATATCTCTGTGATTTACAATGTTGGTCTTCTCTCTCTTGCATCTGATCTGTAGACCAAATACTTTGCTGTTTATCTTTAACATTTGTTCTTTTCAAGCTATTAGCTTATCAGGAATCATTTTTTAGAACAGCTTTATGGAAAAATACCAAACTGTGTTTGAGACTGCACTGCTCAGATACTGAGGAAAAAAATGGATTAATAAACTGAAACTTCCACACATAAATTGTACATACAATTGTACACATATGGAATACTGAGTTACAGTATATTTGATAATTATGTAGTACAATTTCAGCAGTCAACACTAATAAAAGAGATTAAAATTTCTTTAGCTTCCTAGAATTCTTTTTTCACTAATTGTCATTCTGCAACAAAATTCTCAGATGCAGGAATATGACTTAAGTGTAATTCTTCAGGAAACTGGAATCTTAACAATATGAATGACTGTTTTATTCTATGCATGTAGCATGTTTGGCAGATCTCTTAAGTCACCTACATTTTAGAGTTCAGAAACCAACTTTCCTCCTCTTATGTTCAGCACCAACCCTCCCCTTTAGACGGTGAAAGGTTGCTAGAAAACAACAACTTTTCTGCTTTTGTTTCTGTAGAAAGCCACCAAAATTCTGTTTTTCATTATTCAAATCACTACTTTTAGGTTTAATAGTAACCAGTTGCAACACTCTATGATGGATAGCAGCCCCATTTAAACAGTGCCCTTGTAGTATGTTGGGTAATGTATTGTGACTGTACTGCTGTTGCCTAACACTTGGAAACATGAAACCCAATTGAAGTGCATCTATATTGAGTTGGCAGCTTCTTAGCTCATTTAATCTGCTTCCTCTGTATATTCCAGGTTACAATTTCTTGCTTTATATGATAGGCTGTGGTGCTTTTTAATTTTTGTTTTGTTTGTTTTTTTGAGTTTTTAAACTCACTGAATATAATACAGTTGTTGTGTTATTTATGGGCTTAGGTCTATCCAGAGCATGAATGAAGGACAAAAGAAGAGCAGCTGTATTATATTCCTTTGAATACTTCTGCTGGTGATAGTACTTTTGGAAAGACTACACTCTCTTTCAGATTTTCAATTTTTCCATACCTGATTTTGCTTATGTATTACCATAGATCTTGTTCGATTCAAAGACTCTTTCTTAAGAGTAATTAGACAGGTATGAGAATGATCCACTTTATCCTTGAATTTTGCACTGTTTTTGAAGATCTGGCAAATTTTGAGTAGACTAGGATATTATTGTTTTTAAAACATAGGGCCCATCAATGCTTTTTATACTCTAACTTTAAAAGTCCCATGTCAGTAACATCTAGGGATTTCCCTGAAGTGTTTCACAGTACATCAGAGTTCATTATGTGGAAATTTAAAAAAAATGAGGCTAACTTTTTAAAACGCTATCTCATTGGCATAATTATCGTGCAGGTGCTTATATATTACAATACATTATTTTTATTTTACTTCAGTTGTTCTTTCAGTATTTGAAGTGTGGTATGATGTTAGAGGTAAGTAAATGTTGACAATTTCATCAAATATTTTTAAAGCTGAATTAAGTGCTACTAAGTATAAACTCTTTTTGTATTTTCTTCTGCAAGTGTTAAAGTAAGTATACTTGCTGAAATGGTAATGAAAGCAGCAAATATTAAACAAATATTAGAGACTACTGGCAAAAAGTAAATCCTGATTGTAGGAACTCAAATAACCTTCACAGAAACATGACCCTCAGAGCCTCCTGTCAAAGGAAACAAAAAATGTTTGTGATGGTTCCTTCTTGCACTTTGACTTGCATTTTAAATATCAGTGGAAAAATATTAGTAAGAAATTCTTGAAAGAATACAAGGCACACACAACATCAACAAACTGTAAATAATTAAACCAGCACAGTCATAGTTACATTAAAAGATGAAATTCTCTACCTGTTGCCCCATTTGTTCTCAGACTTCCTTTAAATTATATTTGCCTAATGTTCTTTTTTCTCCTAGGTGGCATGGTTTATAATTTAATGATACAATAGTGAAGCTTTCCAGTAGCCTGTGTGGAGAGCGTGGAGTCTCAGTCACCATTGGTGTTAGATTCATCTGCATATTTCTCTAATGAGATAGATCCCATTGATCTTGCGCATGGGAATCTCATGAGGTTTAACAAGGCCAAGTGCAAGGTGCTGCATCTGTGTTGGCATAATCTCTGGTATCAACACAGGTTGGGGGATGAATAGACCAGAGCAGCCCTGCTGAGAAGGACTTGGGGGTGCTGGTGGAGGAGAGGTTGGACATGACCCAACCATGGGCACTCACAGCCCAGAAAGCCAAACATGTCCCGGGCTGCATCCAAAGCAGCATGGCCAGCAGGGCCAGGGAGGGGTTTCTGCCCCTCTGCTCTGTTCTGGTGAGACCCCACCTGCAGTACTGCATCCAGCTCTGGGGCCCCAGCACAGAAAGGATGTGAACCTGTTGGAAAGAGTCTAGAGGAGACCACTGAGATGGTTAGAGAGATCAGAGCCTTTCCTGTGAGGACAAGCTGAGATTGTTGTGTTTGTTCAGCCTGAAGAAGAGAAGGCTTTGGTGTCACCTAATTGTGGCCTTTCAGTTCCTGAAGGGAGCCTACAAGAAAGATAGTGAGGACCTTTTTACAAGAGCACTGTAGTGACGGGACAAGGGGGGATGGATTCAAACTGAGAGTAGGTTTAGACTACCTATTATGAAAAAATTCTTTTCTGTGAGAGTGGTGAGGCACCAGAGCTGTGGATGACTCATTCCTGGCAATGTATAATGCCAGGTTGGATGGGGCTCTGGTCAGACTGGTCTAGTGAGGAGTATCCTTGCCCGTGGCAGAGAGGTTGGAACTAGACGATTTTTAATGTCCCTTCCAACCAAGCTCTTCTATGATTGTGTGATCCTGCCCTACGGTAGGCGAGATCAGATATCTTCTTGAAGGTGGTTCCAGACCTGTTTTTCTAAGATTACAAACGACTGCTCCAGTACACATCTCACCAGTGTTACCTTTGAGTAAGATCTTTACTTGCATGTACTTGCATATAACTTTGGGTCATTAGATAATTAAATAGCATTCATAAATTGCAAGAATTGGAGCTTTTAGTTTCAGAAGATCTTATTTATTGCAGGGAAAAAAAGGTAAATTTTTATAATTAATTGTTTCATCGAGAACAACCTTGGCTTTGGTCTTCTGAAGATCAGTATCCAATTTGTACAACTTTTAGTGAGAAGAAAATTAAGTGTAATGCAAATTTATTCTTGTAGTGTTTCTCTGTGTGCCACAACTGTATCAAAGAAAGTATCAGTGACTTTGGGATGGAAGAGAACACAATGTTTACTTCATTCTCAGTCTAGTGTAACAGTTCTTGCTGTTAACCAAATGAAACCACTGTGACCTTGATTGCCTCTGTATTTAAGCTCTCAAAATACTTTCCATTAGTCTGCTCATTGTGAAATTAAAAAAAGGTCATGTTTTATTTTTTTGTTCATAATAAGTAATGATATTATATTGGTGTCTTTCCACTGTCCAGTGCTTGCCTTGAAATGAACACACTTACCAAAGTTCATACTAAAGCTAAGCTGTTTCTAAGCATGTAAGTCAAGGTCTTTGAAATGTTTAATACACTGGTGTAGTCAATAATTTAACATTCAGCACTTTCTGAATACTGTCCCTCCTTGTGATGTTTCATAATTTGTATTCAATATACAGTGATTGTTTTTTGAATATTGTTGTGATTATTATAGATGTTTTATGACTGGATTAAAAGTCTGTCATTATATACAGTCACATCAAAAAAGCAGGTTACATTTAGGGAGACATGAAGAAACACACACATTATATGTATGCTCAGGGCTTTCAAAGGCTAATTGTCATAGGCTGAGGAAGAATATACTGATGACCTGGGAAGATTGAGACCGTAATATGCCAGTGTGCTGCTAAGCCAGTTTGAAAATAGTGTCCGTCCTTTTAATTTTCATAGTAGTATTATTATCCAGTCTTCAGATTATATATTGACATTATATTTAGGTCTATTATGTTGTTTATAAATTATGTTAATCCTCTCAAGTAAGTTGCTATGTCTTCATTTTGGAAATACAAAGCAGATAGATGAAGCAGATGAAGACTTACTTGTCAGGTGTCACAGAGAAATCTGTGGCCTTGTGTCACGCTTCTGTAAATGGATGACAGCCTTCAGTTCTGTTGCCAATTCTCTTGCAGCCTAACCACCCAATATCAGCTGCCCCTTTTCCTTGTGAAGAAATACTGCTCAAAGAGATGCCACACCACTCTTGGTGGTTGGGATTCTCAGGGCGCATACTATCCACTAACCTGCAATGGTCAGTTTAAGGACTGCTAACATTGCAATCTGAGTTAGTTTGTGGTAAGAAGTGTCCCTTGGCTGTTGTAACAATGGCAAGTTGTAACATGTATTTGGCAAGTTATTAACAGCAGAGAGACAGCTGCCACTGAGGCTGGAGAAACACAATATAAAAAGGCATCTAGAAACATCATCAGAGATTAATACAGTTTGCACACGGGAGACCTCAGTGACAGCTCGCTATGAAACAGGATGTGTTAGAAGCCCAGTCATAGTTTTTTCCTAAACTTTTTCAAGATACAGTTGTTGAAAAAACTGTAGTCCAGAAGATATGCCTGAGGCTTTTTCTTAAGAAAAGGTATTTCGTGGCTGTTTCCAAGTCTTATGTTTTGTCTCCTTTTCTTTGAAGTCAACTTTACTCTGAAAAGTGTAGAAAAGTTGAAACAAAAATTAGATTTTTAATAGGAGAAACTCTTTTGAATGTGCTTATTCATTTTAATTAGATGTGTTTCTGTCTGTTAAGCTTTTCAATTCTGTAGTATTTTGAAAGCCATTAGTGATCATTTTTTCTGTTTTTGTTTCTCCTCTCCAGTTTCTGAAAAGGGTATGTTTAGGGATAAAAAAGATTGCTTTTGCAAAACAAACAGTTGGGTTATTTTCATCATTATTGAGCTAATATTGTACTTGCAATTGTATAATTCCCACTACTTTACAATGCTGTACTAATTACTCTTAACATATAGCTTCTATCTTTTGTGTTGATATATTGACTATCTTTTCACAACTCCTTAGTTTTCTGCCAGTATTGCCAGCTGCTCCTTTAAACTTTTACCATCCAAAGAACTCATATTTTCTGTGAAATGTCAAGAAATGCAATTAACCTTGTTTTGACCTTTTCTCTGCTTTAAGTATACTGCTTTGGATTCTGTGTACAACAAAGGGTTGTCTTTCATGTTGTACAAACATATTGAAATACTGAGAATAAATCAAGACAGATAGGATGTATGTCAGATTATGCGTTAATGTGTGTGTATGTATGTATACAATATGCAATATAGATAAATATGTATATGTATGCATTTGTATGCACATGTACTTACTATAATGAATGTAAGTGTGATGTATATCAAACACATAAATCCTGCAAATATGTGAATAATATATGTTGTTGGAGGGAAATATACTTTGGAAATTTTTCCTGAAATGCTCTGTATCTGTCACTGTGAAAACCCGTTTTTCCCTCAAACACATCCTAAAGTAGATAATAAGTAAGTGTTACAGAAGATAAGGGTATTCATAAATGTACAATAGGTCAGCTGAAATCCCACTTTCCTGGTAGGGATGGAATTTAGGTGCCAGGGACCTGAACACACCATTCCTTCTGGGTGAGATGGCTGTTGCGACTTAGGGGCAGCCTAGGCAGTGCAGCTGCCCAGCCTTGTGCCAAGAACCTGCTGTGTGAGAGAAAGCTGAGAGAAGTGAGAACCTCTCCTCCTTTGCTTGGGAACTCCTTTGAAGCTCAGGCCCTTGCCTTCAGTCTCCACTGTATCTTCACTTTCCATGTTTAGCCGTATGCCTCCGTGACTCCAGCCCTGATCTACCAGCCTGCATTCATCCCAGACCTGCCTGATCTCTGTGGACTTGTCTGTCGCTGGACTGTGGCTGATCTTGTTTACTGTCTCCAGATCTGATCCTGTCACTCACTTCCTGACTCAACTTCCTGGCTTGACCTTGGATCTGCCTCATGGCTCTGAACTTGTCTGAGGGTTGGGATTCTGAGCTGAATCTTGTTACTGTCCCTAGACCTGTTCTGCTGCGTTGTTAGGGTGCTGTGAGCCTGTGCTCCTTGTCCCTGCCCTTACCTGCCTCACTCTCATGTTTAGCTCCCAGCTCCCCTTGTTGAGCAGCCTGCTACTGCTACTCCCTAACATTAGTCGTCATAATTTTTTTCAATCCACACCTAATCACAGACATAATTTACCTTAATTTGGATTTGTGGGTGCTCAACTTGATGACGAGATTCCTAGAAACACTTCAGATGGAACATCTAAACATGGATAATCATGTTTAGACCAAGTTCTACTCCTTAATATATCTGAAGGACTTGAAAGAATACCAAGTTTGCTGACAACATTAAAGTGGGAGGAGCTGTAGACTCACTTGACAGCAGAGAGACCCTGAAGAGAGACCTCGACTAATTAGAGAGGTGGGCAACCATGAAGTTGCCATGAAGTTAAGAAGTTTAACAAGGGCAAATGACGGATTCTGCACCTGGGATGGGACAACCCTGGATGTACAGATAGACTGGGGAATGAGATGCTGGAAAGCAGCGCTGCGGGAAAGGGACCTGGGAATCCTGGTCAATGACAAGTTGAACCCCAGCCAGCAGTGCCCTGGCAGCCAAGAGGGCCAACCCTGTCCTGTGGGGCATCAGGTACAGCATCAACAGCTGGGCAAGGGAGGGGATTGTCCCAGTCTGCTCTGCGGTGGGGCAGCCTCACCTCGAGTGCTGGGAGCAGTTTTGGGAGCCACAACAGAAGAAAGATATGAAGCTGTTAGAGGGTGTCCAAAGGAGGGCAACAAATATGGTGAAGGACCTTGAGGGGAGGCTGTATGAGGAGTGGCTGAGGTCACTTCGTCTGTTCAGCCTGGATAAGAGGAGACTGAGGAGAGACCTAATTGCATTCTGCAACTTCCTTGTGAGGGGAAGCAGAGGGGCAGGCCCCAATGTCTTAATTCTCATGACCAGTGACAGGACTCAAGCAAACAGTATGATGTTGTGTTAGGAGTGGTTTAGGTTGGGTATCAGGAAAAGGTACTTCTGGGAGGGGCTGGTCACTGGAGCTGGCTCCCCAGGGAAGTAATCACAGCACCAAGTCTGACAGAGTTCAAGAAGCATTTGGACAACACTCTCAGCCACATGGTATGATTCTTGGGGTTGCCCTGTGCAGGGCCAGGAATTGGACTCAATGATCCTTATGGGTCCCTTGCAACTCAACATATTTTATGATCCTATGTACATGAACTTTTCTAGTAAACCCATGATAGAGCATAAATTAGGTAGTTGGAGGCAGAAATTATTTGATTTACACTTATTTTTCAAGTACAAAAGATGGAGGTGAATATCATTTTACCTATCAGCAACTACATCCTCAGAATCCCCCCCATTTCAGAGGTCTGAATTTTCTTAGAGTGGTTGACTCCACTTACTCAGGCAATGAGCTGTTGAAAGTGTATTCATTCAGCATATCTGCCAACATACTCAATTTCAGTCAATAGATCCTCCATCTCAGAGCCAGAGAATTTCAAATAGAAACATAGAGGTGCTATTTTCAGTGTCCTGGAGGGAAAAAAATGTATTAATTAAACTGTGTTATTTTCTGCTTGCTTATTCTCTGACATCATCCTGTTTCCGGATATGTTATTAGAACAAAACAGCCAGTTGAATTATTGTCTCTGGGCTTTCTGGAAGAAATGGTTGACTTGGAAGGTTATGAAAATGAAATTAGTAGTGATTACATTACATGTAGAGAATACATGTGATGATAAGTAGACAGAGCTGTAATAACTAAGGCAGCTGGGAAAATACTTTGTATGGTGTTGCTCCTAGCAACAAAATTCATAATTTGAATGTGTGTTTTCAGAAAAATATTATTAAATGAAGAAAACTGAATCTTCTCTTCCTGTCATTTCCATTATGTACTACTGTATTTTATGTATGTGATCTCAGCCAAAAACAAAATTAGCTCAATAATTTGTAAGTTGATAAGTAGGAGATAAGAGCAACTGCAGCTGCACATCTCTGTAAAAACAGTGATTAATGTAAATAAAATCTTTGACTTGTTTATGAAACAACACAAGTCAGAAATCCTTCAGGAGAATATTTTCTACTTGGTACTTTTTGTCCAAAATTTTATTATTTTATGTTACCATTTTCATGTTCTTTTTAAAAGTAGAAACCTATGTAAAATTCAAATGCTCCATTACAAGTTAATCAGTTTTGGTTATAAAAGCTATGACACCCTAGAGGTAAAACACATTTGACTTCAGATGAGCTTTTCATACAAGTTTCCCCATCTTGGGAACTATGCATTCTTGATATTAAAAATAGTGTCACAGAAATATTGAAATGCTGCAAAACACAATAGGAAAAATTATTCAAGGCAAATGTTAAGTAAAATACATTGCCCAGAAACAGAATAATCTTAGTATATGTATTGTGAACATCATAATTAAATTAATTATTCAACATTGGAAAATACTTACTGAGCATTTTGAGACTAATTTTGCAAACTATTTGACTAGGCATGATTTTATAATATAGATAGGGTAAGACATCATGAGGGGAGGAAAACTGAAAAATAAACATCCTTCAGAAACCCCAGTGTGAAGTATCTAGTCATGTTGGTGAGTTGTTAGTCATGTGAATATCTACTTAGGCACCTCTCACCATCCCCTTATATGAAAAACTGATCACTAGGAGAAACAAGATGTTTCTAGTCTGTCTGTCAAAGTCTGTGGGCTTGTGAATATACAAACACAGACAAGCACACACAAGCACACGTACACACACACACACACACGTGCGCACACTCACACAAGTATAGGCAATTCAGATAACTCTAGGAGGCAGGGGAAAATGGTCAGATTTCAGGCTTAGTTCTCCAGATGTGGCAACAACCAGAGGATTCCAAAATGTGTTGGATTTATGTTGGTGACTCAGATAAAATTTTAGACAAACCATTACAAGCCTCCTTATTCTTTGAATCAGAATTGTCTTTATGGATGCACTCTACAGACATTCCTAACTTCACTGTATTTTTGAAATGTTTTATAAAATTATATTTGAAATGAGACAGTCTCTTGGAACATGTTATTTGCACACAGCCACAAGTACTCCTAAGCAGATTTACTGCTCAACTCTACTCCTGCCAAAATGCAAAATCTCTGCTACTTTAAAAGACATAAAAACCTGACTCCTTGTCCTAAAGCATAAAGCAGTTCAAGGGTTGGTGTCCATTACACTACTCATGGTCTGCTGTTATGACCCATCCCAGAAGGGTGAGAATAACCCAGGTTCTTGCTAGTATATCGCTTGGGGTGGATTAAAGTCAAACAACATGGAGAGGAGAGGAGAGGAGAGGAGAGGAGAGG
>VZRZ01006019.1:291726-316416 GCA_013398175.1 Climacteris rufus | reverse complement strand
GAGAGGAGAGGAGAGGAGACGAGAGGAGACGAGAGGAGACGAGAGGAGACAAGAGGAGACGAGAGGAGACGAGAGGAGACGAGAGGAGACGAGAGGAGACGAGAGGAGAGGAGTCCCTGAAGAACCAAATAATCATCAAATAGTTTGCCTTCAGATACAGATTAATCTTCCTAAATGAAAACACTTCCTGAAATGCAGTCCCCTAAAGAACTTATTATATATATAGATATTTTAAAGGTTCAAATTCTGTCAAGATGGCTCATAATATATAATAAAAAAGAATCTGGTCCAGGTTTTGAAGTGCTTTATACTCAGTGTTAAGGAATTAAGGAGACTCCTGGAGTTCCTGAGCTGATTAAAACAATTCCAGGCAAATCAGATTCTCTTCATTAACTTAATCCAGAATGAGCAATGCCTGGGCAAAGCACACTTGATATGTTTAATGATGTTTATTTTCTTCCACTTTTTACAAAAAACTGCTGTAGTCCACAGTGAATCATCCATTTGCACTGCTGTGCACTTTATATAGACATACTTCTTAACTCCTGATATTATCTTCAGAATTGAAGTTTCTTATGATTTGATTCTGGTCTCTAATTTGCTTATACATACCTCCAAAGAATGGAGCAATACATGTAATGGAAAGAACCCCCAAATCCCCAAAGCCTTCTATGAAGTTTCTGTTGATTATAGGATTATTTTTTTTCTCTTGGAAATTCATTAGGACAAATAAACTTGTTGCACTTCCTTATTTGAAAAATAAAATAAAACAAAACCAGAAAGGAAGTGTTGAATACACAACACTGTTGAAATGTAGCCCATTGAACTTATATTTCCACATTCTATCTGAAACTAATATATCAACTAATGTTTCAGCTGTGTGATAAGTTCCAGCTTCATATTACAAACAAGATTTCCAATCTCTTCAGATGCTCATAGAGGCCACAAGGTTGATCTACATAGCTTTTCATTGTTCCTGAAATATAAATGCAAGAATCAACACTGAGGCATCACATGCGTGATTGAGATATCTGCAGAAACAATGTGCATTCAGCATTGAATCATCAGATTTAATACATTGTTTGTTTACAGATTTTAAATTATATAGTATGTCCTTATATATAGTTTCCATTTAAAAGGTAGTCTTGGCATAATTTTATTGTCACTTCATGCCATTTATCTAGTCTCAGAGATTTTGTCTCAGAGGATGCAGATGTAAATATCTAGCTACCAAAACTATGGGTTCATTGCACAGTGTCTGGATACTTCAGCACTGGCAGTTGGAAATATCAAAAAGCACTTTGCAGTTTTTATTTAGATGGAACATGGCATATTCTATATGCTCTGTTATGGCTGAAAAAGCTTTATATAGGTCAAAAAGCTTTATATAGGTGAAAAAATTTTAAAACTGATTGCACTGATCAGTTATGTCATAGAAACAGATTTTTGTTTGCTTGTTTATTTGTTTTTAAAACCAGATATATTTAAAAAACCCCACTGAAGTTATCCAGTGTGAAACACTCAATGAAACATAGTAAAAGTCAAGTTACATTGTAGCAGGATTTACAATTATGCATCATATCCTGTGCACATAGAAGACATAGTTTTTGCTACACTCATTTAATTATATTCAACTTCTAAATTAATCTACCTTTTTATCAATCAACTGAAAATCATGAGCTAGTTTATATTCATTTCATCCTGTTTTCATTTAATTTTATTTTCATTTCATTTCATAATTCACCATTCTCTGGATTTTGTTCATGTCTGTGTTCTTTGATCAACAACTTTTCTTACCAGTACCTGCAAATCATCCCCAGTACTGGGGACACTACATACCAGTGTAGACTGTGCTCTGGTATGGTATAAGCTGTATCATTCTGTAAACCTTGAAGAATAAGCCTCTTCCAAGACATGAAAGTATCAGAAATCACTTTAAAAAGAATGATCAAACACAGATGCAATACGATGCTTGAAAGAGAAGCAAAATTCAAATTACATACTACTTATAATTCAGAATTCGTCTCAAGTTCAATATATGAAGAAAACCATATCTTGTTGCAAATGTAGACATGGATGCTGTAAATATCTACAGCACTGAATAAAACTCTTTCATATGAGGATCATTCCCCAGAAGTTCAACCAAATATAGTACTTAGTTAAGATCATTCAATAATCTTTGAGGAAAAAAAGGCCTAAGACTTTCATACTTAAGATACATCAGTGTGTGAATTACAAATTAATTACAATACTAATTATGCCAGCAATTCTATATGCATTTATGGTGGTACATGCCTCCCTTCAAGCTGATCTGTTATCTCAGAAGTTCTTGTTAGGCCTTGGCCTTGGTTAATGGCTCCCAGGCAATTGAGCCCCCCTTGAATTTATAACAAACGCTGCCCGCAGCACTAGGATTTTCTGCTGCTTAAGCAAGGAGGAGAATGAGAGATAATCAGCCATCCCAAATAGTCTTGGAACATTGCTTACCTGAATCATAGTCCAAGTAGAACTATATTATTGTTACTGGACTTCTGAAAAACTCCAGTAATTACTGTCTTGGATTAAGGCCAAGAAGAAGATTGACTGACCCTATAAATGGGCCTAAGTGAGGCCATTTGAGCTCTCCTGAGCCACAGCAGCTGACCAGTATATGTCTCTAAATGGAATGCCGTGCAGAGCTCACAAATCCTCAAGTCTGCAACACTTGTAGGACCACTGTTGAAAGCTGACAACAAGGCCTAGGCTGTTACTTGCACCCACTCCTTGAGGCTCAGCCCTTACACCTTGTGAAATGCAAGGGCGTCCAATGTGAACTGCACTTGCGGGGAATTTTTCACTGGTATATATTTCTAAATTTGTATTCAAATGTCTTTGTGTCTATGTGCCTGTGTGTAAGAATTGACTCAGAAAACCTGCATCAGATACTGTATTAATGATGCCTGTTGCCCATTTTTCACTGTAAAATAGCTAGTTTTCTCTGTTAGACAGTCTCAAGGACGATTTCTGTAAACATGGCTATGTTGTTGTAAAAATTATCTTTTTACATTCCTTTCCCATGGACACAGATCCTTTTGACAGACACTTCTTTTAACCAATATAGTTAGAGACGGAAGTGTTAACTTTCTCCAATGATCTGTGATTTCAAAAAGTGTATATAAGAATTAAACGAAAGGGGTTTCCCCCGCTTTCCGCCCTTGCTCTGAACACGAGAACATTCGGACTCCAGCTCTCATTATTTCTGCGTCTTCGACTGATAAGCCGGGATAAGCGGCTAATAACAGGCATCCCGGTAATAGATGCCATCTTGGATTTGTATGTAAATCACTCTTGTAATTGTAGTAAATCTTACTGAATTGCTTTATAAGTGTTAAATTAATGAATAATTAGGTGCTGCCAAATCCTTTAGACATAAACCATTGACCAGGTCTGGGATAAGACTTGACTCAGCCTGATGTCGAGGGATTTTTTACTTTTTCTACTTTTCTTTGTAAGAACTCCTGTAATTTTCCACTGTGGTTTAGTAATTTGTAAGGCAGTAGGATCATACACCCTAGACATAGTAAGAGCCCCTTATCACCTCAGTATCCCTGACAAAAGAACATTCCATTATCCTATGACAATTGAAATATGAAAGTTATAGATAATAGTAATAATCCAATGGAAATTTAACACATACAAGCACCCCGTAATCTTAGTTTCTAATTGGGAGGTTTTTGTCAACCATGTTAATTTGCAAAATCTATGATAAATACCAGATGGACAGCTGAGCACTCAGAGAGAGCCTTTTCAAATCTCTGTCACCTTCTGACTCACTCGAGACCTTGTGTCGGTCCATGGCGAGGGGGGCCCTCCCCCGCCTTTGCAGTTTGTCCTCGGACATCCACCGGATAAAGGTATTTGCTTTCCCCTTCCCTCTTAACTTGGTTCCAGCTTCTAGTCTTTTTAGCCTGCTTTTAGGCAACAAGACTCACTTTGGCTCTGTCAGGAATTTAGAAAGCAAGGGGTCCTCTGTGAACCTCATGACCTAATAGGAGGGTCTTCCTTACCCTCTTGAACCCTTACTCTTTTCCATCTCCAGTCTCAGTGTATATTATTCTAAGTTGTTTCTAATCCATTGTCCTTTGCATGTTTCATCCATTTAGTAAGGGTGAACCTCACCAAATTTGTTATGGTTTCTCAAATTTATATTAACCTTGTTTTTGTAATACATTTGATGGTGATCCTTTAAGTGATCAAAACCACTTACTCATGATAGCAGTGAGACCATATTATTCCTCATGTGTAACGACAAAAATCTTAAATAAACAAGACACCAAAGAACAAGAAAGGAAACCATGGCCTGAGAGAATTATCTGTTTATTGTCAGTGCAGCAGGTCAGCAGAAGACCCTAAACTAGGATTTAGGAGACACATATTTAATATTCCTTCTTGTTCAGAAAGCCATTCATTCCTGCAGACCAGATTTTGAAATTCAGACAGCAGTGAGACAAAACAAATGCTATGGGTAAAAGGACAAATAGGATTCAGATATTAATAGTCCTCCCTCCTCAGAGTACTTAGCTGATTGGGTTGCTCCTACTTCCATTATGTGAGTATTTATTTAATGATTTTTCACTCTTAATTTTAGAAGAAGTAGAGGATCTTTTGATCAATGGTAGGCTTAACTTGACATGGTTTTTTGTTTGTTTTGTGAGCACACAAGAAAATATGATCTGATGTGTATTTATTATGGATAGGAGTCAGTACCATAAGGACTGATTTAAAAAGTGATCCTCATTTGACAAAGAATCAAAGAAGTATCAGATTCTTCCCTTTCATTGCAGGACTCTTTATATAATATTTTCAATTGGATATGGCTAAACATAAAGATGCATAATCTTTAGGATCAAATTCAGACAAGTATCTCATGCATAACTAAAGAAAATGGAATTATTTTTCTTTTATTTTAGAAAATCTGGAGATTTTTTTTTCTGTCTTTGTCACCTGAAATCATAATGAAATCCTTTGGCATTAGGTGATGTTTTAGTGCTCCTACTTACTTGAAATAAAGAGGTGCCCAAATGTCTCCCTCAGGTCAGTGTGCATGGATGTAGACTGAAATGTTTATATACTGCATACAATAGAACACTGAAGTGCTTTTGTGGCTAAGGTAGGCCGTTTACCACAGCAGCTCAGAGGATTCCTGTGGGTCCCTGACCCCTTGCTGAAGATTAACCTTATATGTTTCTATGGACTTTACATCTATAGTCTATTCATTTTCCATTGCCCCATTTAAGTCAAGGAAATTACTTGTAGGATTGAATCAGTGATAAATGTGGAACTTGTACAAAAGAAACATGTAGTTTTGTATAGGATCCTGGTCCTGTGAAGGATTTAACATTGGTTTCAGCATAAATGCTATCATTCTTTTCTGGTTTCTCTTTTAAGTCACATTTCCATAGACAGATGTTACTATATTTATTTCCCAGAAAGGAAATAATGGAGAAAAAAACCTAATATATCACAGACAGACACATAAGGTGCAGGTTAAAATAATATAAAAAGTAATAATGACAGCAGACTGTTTACAGTATTTTAACACACACATTTATTTGCCATATACTTTTAAAATCAGTATGGAGTAAATAATTTTTAGGAATCACAAGGTCTGCATTTTTTAATTCCTTTACAAAGTAATGGTAATAAGGTTTTTTGTTTTTCAAACAATTAAAAACATCTTTGGTTTTGTGCTTTTGGAGGAGGAATGCAATATGTGTGTGGTCATGTTCTAGGGTCATCCACTAACAATAAATACTGTGTTATTGTGATCTGTTATAGCTGTAAATGAGCAAGTCTAGATGTGTCCTAGTCTCTATAGAAAACTGACAGAGCAGCAGATATGTGAGCTTAACTGAATGTTTATAAAGACAAAATTTTATGTCTGATATGAAAGAGTACTTCTGAGAGCAAATTTCAGAAACATCTAAGCCATCAGATCCAGGAATAGGGAAAACAGAGGTAGTTTGTGTAGAATTCTCAAACTTGAGATGTATTTTTTTCATCTAAATTGCCAGTATGAAGGCCATCCACCTCAGGATACATTTCCTGGTGGTAGGAATGAAACCTGTTTCCTGCCAACCTGCAGTGGGGAAGTTTCAGGGGAAGAAAGTTCCTGCTTTTATATAAATACTCCTTGTGAAAAACAAAGCAAGAAGATACTGTGCAGTTTTACTTCAATGATGCTTCATGGTACCACAATAACCTGTCTGAGCTGGCACAATCAGTCCTGTATATGTGCAGAAGATTCAGAATCAGTGTAACTCAGCTTGAGACAAGTGAGTCAGTCATTGGTCTGGGTGAAAATCCACCACATTTCGACATACTTTCCTCTGGTTTCTAGTCTTATTCTGAAGGCAGATCCACTCACCAGCCCGTTTAACCCTGAAGCCACACAAGCAATAAAGCTGGTGCTAAGAAAGCGGCAGAATGAAAAACAAATGGAAGAACCAATGTCTACAGTAGAAGTGTTACATCAGTTTAGACTGACTACAAAACTGCATTCTTTTTACTTGGTGGATAACATATTTGTTTTAATCTTTTAATCTATCTGCCTTTTTCTACAACATGCCTAAAACCCTATGTCAAGAATGTCCCTCTCTAAAACAATAAGTGAGGAGGAAGGTGGCTGCTGTAGTGGTCCTTTCTCAGTGGAATCTGAAGGTAAGTTTAAAAAAAGTGTTGGGTCTATCCATTGTGCTTTTACCACAGTGGTTTATTTTTCTTAGCATTTTAATCCTATATATTCAAAACCTACATGTGGTGGTATTTCTTTCTTTCGTAGTTGCTGTATTTGCTCAAGAACTCAGAAGGAACATGCTTTTGTCATAATCAGTTTATTTCAGTAAAATACAGTAACATTGGCTTAAGAGGAATTTTATATACAGAAGTGTTCCTATTAAATAGTCAACAGTAAATGGATAGAAATGACATTTTGTCACCATTCTTATTTGTGTAGCACAAATACCCTTTGCTTTTGTGGCTTAGGAAAATTTTGAAATATTTTTTCCCTTGTATATAGTATGTGACAAGTTTAGTATATATACAAGGAGGTGTTGTTTTGTAACACCAGGTGCAATTTTCTAATGCTAGGATTACTGAAAGGGACAGAAAAGTAATAGGCATTTCTTTTCTGTTTCTCTACTTGTGTTTCACACTTGAAAGAACTCCATGCATAGTTCATTCAGATTTTCCCCTGGGTAGCCAATCAATAAGCCACTTTCCTTTTCTGTTTGAGTCTTTTGCTCAACAACAGAGGAAAAAAATATTTCAAAGTGTGGGAAAACATGGGTATAAGCTCACCGTTATTGACAGGAAGACTCAAAGGCAGATGAGCTATCAAAAATTACAGCTCTGTAAAAGACACACACTGGGTACATGCAGAGTGTGGAACAGGGCAATGATGGTACCCTACCTTTCTACTATAGGTATATTTCATTGTTTAACACATTTTGGAACGATGAATCCAAGTCCCATGTTTGTTAATAAAACTGGTCATATATTTGCTGGTTTTTAAAAGCAGTTTTGATACAAAGTCCTACCGAGTCTCTTCACTTTCTCCCACAACTTCATTTTGGCAATACCACTGTTTGTCACATTACACACTTTGACAATGCAATTGCAGGTAAACGTATATAATAATAAAAGAGGAACTACCTTCATGTTCTTTGTTCTACAGTAGCTATTAACACCTAGTGTGACAAAGTTATCACACAGTTTTCAGTCTTTGAGGTCTCTGCATTAAAAATAAGTTGATCATGGCAATAAACATAACTTTCTATTGTCCAAAAACCACTTCACAAACTAATCTAGTGCACCCACTTGTCCTAAAACAATCAATCATCTAGAAATATTTTTTCTGAACTTTCCTTAAAAGCCATGTATATATGGGTCCACTCTCACTTCAGGCAACCTGTTCTGATGCTTCACGCTTCTTGTAGTCAGGAATTTTTCCTTTCAGGAAAGTGAATATTGCTTGTGGGACTTCCTGCACCGACACTGATCTTCACTCTCAGTCTCTGCTTGTGGAGCATAGACAGGCTCGCACTGTTGCTGCAAAGTGTTCACGGCTCGCGCTCTGGGAGGACAGTAAGGAGGAGGGATGCAGTGATCCCTGGGTGACTATCGGGCCTGTTGCAACCCGTTCCTAAACAAGGAATTTCTTATGCTCTCCCCTGTCCTCTTCTCTCATAAAACCATGCCTTCTGTAACAAAGTGTATGCGTGAGCGTCACTATTTTGATTTTTCCCTTCTAGCGGGAAGAGAGAACTGTTTTCACGGAGGCTTCCCCGCGGTGCTGGCCACGGGGGCGTGAGGGCAGTTCTGTGCCTCCCCTCGGCCAGCTCCGGCCGCTGCCTGCGGCGGGGATCGCCCTCCCCGCACCCCACGCCTCCGGTTATTGATGGTGGCGGCCGCCGCCCGCCCCGCGCCTCCCGCCGCGCCCGCCCGCTCCCCCTCTCTCCTCGGCACTGCCGCAGAGGCTTCACCGCAACGCGAAGCCCACACAGCCGCTCCGGTCCGCCCCTCCTCTGGTCTGTCACGCTCGGCGGCTCCTCCGGGAGGCTCCTCGCTCCCTCCCGCAGCCTCACGCCGCGAGCAGGAGGCAGCGGCAGCGGGAGCGGAGGGAGCTGCCACGGCTCTCCGCCGCCTGCCCCTCGGTAAGTGATGCTCCGGGCACTGGGGCTGCCGCGGCTGCCCTAGAGCAACTTTTCCGTTTTTCCTTTTTGCAAGCTTGACTTCAACTTTTGCACGGGACTTACAGGGGTCTTGCTCGCCGGGGAAGGGGCAGAGCTGTCTTCGGGGCAGGTTGAGCGCTAAACGGGAGCGCGGGGTTCCCTCTCACCTCCGCGGTGAGCGTGAGCAGTCTGTGCTCGGCTGCTGCTCACTCCAGCTCTATCCAGATTTCGGTCTTTGCACCGAGAGAGCAGGTTACAAGATCCGAGGAGGTATGAGCGTCTAAGCTTTGCTTTAGAATCTGACTGGCATATTAAAGCTGGAACTTTTGCACGCTAGGGGACCAAAAATCCAGGGGTGTCGAGGTTCGCAGACTCCAGATGTTTGAAGAAAACAAGTTTATAGACGTCCTAGCAGTAAGGATGGCGATGAAAATCAAAGACGCAGTAAGGTTGTCAATTCCAGTTGCTCAGAGAATCAACACTTTCTAAGATCTGGTAAAAAGGGAACATGCAGTGTTTCAGACCTTGCAACAGAAAAGGAACGGGGAGGGGGGAGGGGGGGAAAGGGGGTTGTGAAGTAAGAAAATAATCGATTGAAGTGGTTTTGAAAACACTGTTGCTTTTCTCATTATAAATTCCTTCAAGGACAGTAAATCATACTGACTATTTTGCAAGAGTAGTTTAGCATTCCTGACCCATAAAGGGGCGGGGGGCGGGAGGGACTCCCTTCCTTGCAGCTTCAGGAAAGGACTTCTCCAAAACACATTAAGTTCCTGCTTAGCAAGGTACTTTGGGAGCTTAGGTCCCGAGACGATTCCGACATATGTGGGGAGGGAAGCATGGAGAACTCACAGTGAGGAAAAGTATAGTCCAAGTCCCAGGGTTAGGAAGAGGCATGGGATGGTGAGGTTTTTTGAGGCAACATCCATCTAATTTAAAAAGGATTGCAAGGTAGAAGAGCCTGAGGAATTCAAAGAGGCATAGGAGCTGGTTTGGCAGTCCTGAGTGGAGGCAGGACACCTCAGGGACTGGAGGGCTGGGTTACATATGGGTAATTGATCTTGGAGGTGACTGATTAGTCTTGGAAGCCTAATCCTGCAGAGCACTGTGGGCACAGGGTGAGTAGGGGGCGAGGGTGGGAGCTGAGTCATCCTGGTTGGGGCTGCCACGGCACATCTGTACTGAAAGGAGGGGGCTGAGGAGAGAAAAGAGAGATGAGGAAGAAGCGTATAAAGATAGGTGGGGAAAAGGGAGATATCGAAAGATGCTGAGATCACGCAGGCTCCTCTGTGATTGATAGTATCCTGCTCTCCTTTCCGTAAAGGGTTAGGATACTGATGAGCGTAGCTCTGATGAGGGTGGGGGGGATGGATTGCAGAGGTTAGTACAACACAAGGGAAACCTACTCAGACAAACACACTTGGTACTACTGGTACTTGGGCTGCATTGCACTGCAGTGCAGTGAGCTAACAGCAACTTCTGCCTTAGGAGAGAGAGGGAGCTGCTGAATTGATCTGCAAAGGTGGCACAAACTATGCCAAAAATTACTGCTTCTCAAGGGAATTCCAGATAGAACTGGAAGTAGAGCTGTAACAAGATATTGGAAGAATTTTCCTAATAAATTCACAGTAAACCACAAAGGGTTTCAGGAAAAAAAAACCCAACATCCAAACCAAAGAAAAGTCTCTGATTGGATTAGTTGTGAATAACATACTTCTGTTGGAAGTTATTTTCCTCCAAGTTCTCTTAGTGGAAGAGTCCTGTTTTAACTGCACCATATATCCTCCCAAATTGAAGTTTTACAGTGTTTTTTTTTTCATGCATTGAGGTCTCTGGGGGAAAAAAACTACTGTTTCACCCTATTGTGCAATGTTTATAGCTTTCCCTGTAACTAATAATTTATTTAGTACTTTCCTAGAGAACAAAGCCCCATGGTAAATCAGACCCCATTCCTTCCCTACTACCTAGGCATTTTCTACAATTTCCCTGAATTACAACTTACTGTTTTCATGCTTTTTTTTATTGCCTTTTTTTTAAATCTATTTCCATAATGTGAGACCAAGAAGTATTGCTTTTCTATATTTCACAGAAATACAGAATTTGATAAAATATAGTCACAGTAAATTCCAAGTGTACTTTTACTTACATTTGGAGGAAAGATTTGTGTAGGCCAAATATAGAGAAAAATACAGTCTGTCAATTAAAACTATTGATTCAAGCTGACCCTTCAAACATCTTCAAATGATACTTGAAATAAAAGAAAAAACAATGCTTTTTAAAATGTCTGTATTTCTAAGCCTGTATTCCTACAGCTTATTCAATAAAGATGACCCTGAATATCAGTGGCACTGACTAGACACAGAGTTTCTCTGATGGCAATTTGATGTTAAATTACGTGTCATTTTTTTGGGAAAAATAGATTTGAATTTGACCAACCAAAGGTTTTCTGATCATATATTTGAGAAATCTAATTTATTTTCAAAAATAATAAAGCAAAGATGTTTTTCTCAGTTCTGAGCAATATGCAAGAAAGCTGTTTGCAACAAAGGAAAATTGCATGAAGAAATGTTATGTTTATAAAATGGTGTTACCTCAGGTGACAATGTGAAACCTGTAACTGAGTCTATACGTGCCTGAGCGTGTAAGCTTGTGTAAGTTACTTGCAGTAACGACAGATTTCAAATTAGCTTTTTAAAATGTGTGTTACAAAGCACAGACGACAAAAGTTTGTCCACAGTGGTCCTTATCATTCTGTTAAATTAGTATGAATTGAATTGTAGGCTTCAGTGGGAATTAGAATGAATCCAGCTATATAAATATCTAGGGGGTTTTATTGGTTGTGGTTTTTTTTTTTTGTTTTGTTTTTTCTGTTTGTTGGTTCATTTTTTTTGTTTGTTTTGTGTTGGTTTTTTGTTGTTGCTTGTTTTGGGGTTCTTTTTCTTGCATGACAGTAGTATTAATAAAGAGATTTCATATTCTCAGCATCATAGAAGTTGTTTCAGCATCACAGGCAGATCACTTGGGCTTTATATTGCTGTAAATCTCTGCAACCCATATGCACCGCACCGCAGGATGCATATCAATGCATGTTTAAACAAAAGCTCATCAATTAGATTAAATGTGTTTGCAAACCTGTGATAGGCAACCCACAACTGCTGCCACCGCTTTCATATGATGTAGCGCATAACACTTCGTATTAAAGAATGGGTTCTTTTTAAAAATGATTTAGAGGACTAGATTTACAGCTTGTCTTCTTTTAAGTGTAAGCAGTATAATGGAAAAAATTATTGAAAGTGGGCTCAAAATATTGACATTGGGAAGAAAAAGGTCCTTAAATTTTCTTTTAAACAAGCAAACTGTTTCAGTTTTAAATTAAATGTTACATATTCTCCAGTATCTATGTTACAAAACATGGTGGGCCTTTTTTCCCCCATAAAACGGTGGTGGATAACCTAACAACCCTTAATTAATCTTTGATTTTTTGCATTGCTACACGATTCTTCTAGAGACATCCTAAGCAAGCAGAGTATGTACTATTGTGTAAATATATACATTGCAGGTCAGTGATCTGTTAGTCAGGTTTGTTTTCAAATTACCATTTTTATGTCAGCAAAAGATAAATGAGTGTGCATGAAATATAATGAAATGTAAATTTCTTTAGTGTGATTATTATTGCAGCATTTGTCTTCTCTCAAAAAAAAAAAGGGCAAAAAAAAAAAAAAATAAGCAGGGGGAGCAAAGCAACACCAAACACATCATTTTCTTCACTGTGGTTCCAACTCTCAGTCGTTTTCCCACCCAGAGAGGCTAATAAAAGTTAGAATGTTGCATACACACAACAAATGAAATTGCTTAAGGGTATAATACAGTGTAACACACTGTAATACTATTAAGATATCGTTAGCATCCTTTCATTTTTAAGACTGAATTCTTACCTCTGTCTGTATTACTGCTGATCAACTGCTGACAGTAAGGACTTGCTATGCATCAACAAAATATCAGAGTCTTCCATGATTAGGTGGGGATTCCATCCAAATATTTCTAATTGAACTAAAGAGATGCACCACATTAAAAATACAAATTATGCCTACCACATAATTTAGCTGCTTCAGCACACAAGGCATATAGCTTTATATTGATCCGGGACTCATAAAAACATGGTGCTGCTGCAGCTCCATGTTTCCTTGCCAGCCGCAAGATTTTTTTTTTTTTTTAAGATAGAGCAACATCCCTGTAGCTGGCTCTCTCTGTCTCTGCAGGTTACTTCTGTGGTCATGGCTGTGTGGGTCTAGTTACATGCTTTGTTCTAGAACGGTAGTCTGTGTCTCACAAGCATGTCTGGATTTTTGACTGAAATACAGTGACAGTTACAGTGAATACTGTTGGTAGCATCATTATAGCATCCTGCAGGATTTTTTCCCCTTTAATGATCATATGAGAGTTTGTGTAGGCAAAACTTCATGAAATGCATAACGGAAAATGGTTATTTAATCACTATTTTATCATTTAACCATGGTAACCATGGAACAGAGAGATTACTTTACTTTAGCACCTCATGTGGCCTCCATGTCTTTAAGTGATAAAATTTTCATTCCATATAGAGCTGGAGGATAAACTTTCCTTTCTGTAAGTGTAGCAGGGCTTATCCCAAGAAGGTGGCTTTGGAAAACAGTTTCCACTGCCCCCACCTCACTTGACCATGGAGGATTTTGCTTTTATCCAGGAATCCCAGTCATTGCTGAAGTCTTACAAACAAACTGGTTTCCTGTACTTTTCCTAAGGCTGAGAAAGGAATGATGTCTTGGAGCAGAACTGTCCATGAGCCAGCACCGTACCCTTGTAGCCAAGAAGGCCAGGGTTTCCTGGCGAACATTAGGAAGGTCATTGCCAGCAGGTTGAGGGAGGTGATCCTGCTCCTCTGTTCAGCATTGATGAGGCTTCACTTTGAGTGCTGTGTCCAGTTTTGGGCTCCTCGGGACCAGAGAGACATGGAGCTCCTGGAGTGAGTTCAGTGGAAGGTGACAAAGATGACAAGAGGACTGGAGCGTCTCTCTTAGGAGGAAAGGCTTAGGGAGCTGGGCCTGTCCAGTCTCAAGAAGAGACAGCTGAGAAGGGATCTCATCAATGGATGCAAATATTTGAAGGAAAGGTGCCAAGACAATGGACCAGGTACTTCCTAGTGGAGCCAAGCAGCAGGATTAGAGGCAATGGGCAGAAACTGATGCACATAGGATTAGAGGCAATGGGCAGAAACTGATGCACAGGAAGTCCCACCTGAATATGAGAAGAACTTCTTTATTGTGAAGGTGATTGTGCACTGGAACATATTGCCCAGAGAGGCTGTGGAGTTTCCCTTGTTCAAGAACCATCTGGCTGCAATCCTGTGCCATGTGCTCTGAGATGACCCTGAATAGGACGATTGGACAAGATGTGGTCCCTCCCAACCTGATCAGTTCTGTGATTCTGTGATTTCATTATATATATATATATATATGCATATGTATGCCAAATACGTTTACTATACATGTACACTGACAGAGTTATACATAGTCTTACCTATATACTATTTTTTTAAGATAGACTCCTTGGTGTACTTCATGCTTTACACTCAGGCTCATTTTAATATTCACCTGGAATGCAATAGGTGAAGGTACAAAATGTTAACATTTTATGTGTCTTGTTCTGCTGCTTTTCATATCAGCACGTAGCTGTGCAGCTGCTGTTGCCTTTTTCTTTTGGGCAATATTCCTGGCATCTAGATATCACTCACTGCTTGTGAGCAGAACTCATGGACTCTCTTCATCTCTAGCTGGTGCACAGTCTGCCACTGATGCCAGATTCACTTATGCTTTTAACATTAGTTCTCAGTACGTGAGCAGCACCTCACTTCCAAACAACTCAACTGTTATTTCCTGTCAGCTTTGTTAAATAAATAACATTCTGGAAATAGAGAGAACATCAGATGAAAATGTCGTTAGTGATGTAAGACATGTAACTAACAAATTTTTTACTGTGCCTGGAAATTTTGTAAGAGTGATCTGTTAAGAGAAGAAAAAAAAAAAAGGAGTATTAAGGCTTGTGGGAGTCTCTGCTGTGCAGATGTAATCTGCTCTTTCCCTTGGTATGCCATCTCATTACTGGCTGCAGTATACTGCAGACATAATGAAGATGTTTAAAATAGCTGGTTTCTGCTGCAGTTTAGTACACCAATATGCTCTGAATGAACTACAGACAGGCTTGAGATTATCCTACGGTGTGGATCATGATGCTAATAGATTGTCCTCCATTCGGAGCTAATTAATTTAAAACTTGCAGGGAGGTTTCTGCACAACACTGCTGCAGTGCAAAAGAATCATCAGATAATGTGCATTTGAAGGTACTCCTTGAAATTGTTTCAACTTCTAAAAGCAGGGGCAACTTCTATAGTCAGATTGGGTTACTTAAGGCTTTTTCCAGCCAAAATTTGCATATTTCCAGGGATGGGGACCTCAAGGCTTCTCTTTGCAGCCATTCCCATGCTTCACTGGGCTCATTATGAAGATTTTTCCTTATCATTTGGTATTGGTGAGAGGGGCAAATTTGGACATACTAATCTAACTGTAGTTTGACAAACAGAGGGAATGTTGCCTCAGGTAAGACTCTTGCTAATGCATTCCAGGATGTAGTTATCCTTCATTACCACAGGGTATGCTGTGCTCTACAGCAGCATATGGTAAAATGGGGTCCCTTTGCCAAAAAACTGATGTTGGTGCAGAGGACATGATTTTTCTTGGAGAAAACATTTCCCATTATCTCTTACAAAGATGTTACTGTGCATGATTTTTGAAGTGTGGTAACCCGTGGAAATTTTTTTGAGGCATGGCTGCCTATAAACAGCATGCAGATAAGTGTCCCATTGAGCTATCAAATATTGTGTAGTGGCTCAAGGGTCAGTTGACAAAGATATTCTTCATAGGTGGCTTTGCCTCAGCTGTGAGAACAGAGACACCTATTGCATGTCTACATACACGTGTATAAAGACTAATTTAGATCCCCATAAATCTCACTGTAATTCAAATGAGACTAATGCAACTGCATTCAATGGGAATTTGGCTCAGAGTCTGTCAATACAGAGGTTTGGTTGGAGAGACAGAGAGCTATAAAAGTAATTGACATTTTTTTCTCTGGTAATTATTTTCCCTCTGATTTTAAATGGTCCTAGCTACATTGATCAATAAAGAAGCATTTGACTAGAAAATGTGTAACCTTTTAAGAGTCCAAGTATCCAACAATACCTAAAACTTGCATTTAGATAGAACCTGTATGGTCAGCCTTGACAGATATTGTCATGTTTATTAGCGTAAAAAATTTCTGAGGGATGTGTTTGTCAGCACCATAAATGAAAAAAATCTCATCTTTTTTGTAGGTGTATACCTACCTTATAAAACCTTATAAAGGTTATAAAGGCATAACTTCACCTTTAAAGAGAAGAAATGCATTTGGTGTATGTACCTTTTAATCCTTTTATAGACATGACTTTCGCCTGTTGAGGAGATAGTCCCTATGGGCAACAGCAAATATACACTTACAAGTTCATTCTTTCCGGTTCTAAACTAACAAACAGATTCCTAAGTTTAAAGTGTTTCATGGGGTTTCCCAAGCTGGGTAGGCCAAGATTGTTGCAGCAGAAGTTCAGCCCACATCTTGGGCAAAGAGGAAAAGCCATCCATGTTAGTCTTTGGTAATGCCCATTTTACTGGAATACTGATTCGTTTCCAGAGTTCTTCTTGTCTTCAAATGAAATGAAAAGAAAAAAAAAGAAACAATGAGGACATGGAGAAGTGAGGATGTTTTTCCAAAAAAACATAAAAAGGTGGTATAAATGTTAGACCCTATATAGAAACACCTAGAAGTGGTCTGCTTAAAGTGATTAAAATTTATTCAACTTTTGTTTCTTCAAAACATATTCACTTACCTCTGAGCTTGGGAGAATCTAAGTCCTTATTAATTATAAAGGTCTTAAAAGTTTTACTTAGCACATAATCTTAAGCATTTGAGCCATCTTCTGCTCCATAAACACATTCTTTAACTTTTGAATAAGTAAACAGATATATTTAGGCCCATATTTATAAGCATTCTTAACAGAAGACATATTCCAGTTGAATGCAGTAGGTACCTGTATTAAAAAAATAATTAAGAGATCAGTTCTTGTACACCTTTAAAAACCAATCACAAACTCCCAAAGGTTAAAAGACAGTGACATCAGGGTGGTTCTGTTTCTTTACTGAGAAAAACTAGAAGGTAGGGAAGGAAAGAGTCTTCAGCCAACTGGCCAAACACATTTTAAGAAATGGATGTTTAGAAAATGGGTGCTAATTAGATAAAATAACTTTTATCAAAGACCATTATTTATTAGGTCCTATATTGAATAGTGCAAAACTTGTTTCTTAAGGATTTCAGCAGTTAAAATGCAAATTAACAAAACATAAACATCCCATATGGTATTTGCCGGAGTTGTGGCTTGGCTACCCACTGTCTGTCCTTGACCATGTCTGTCCATGAAGACAGTGGCTGTCCAAGACGTGGCACTTTTCATTAGTAGTCTGGAAGTAACCACAATGCTTTAGTCCTGGACTCCTTCCCTCCTCAAGACAGTTTTGTGTGGAGTGTTGCTTGTTTTTTACTAACTTCCTCTGCAGAAATAAGGAAATTCCAGGAAATTCTCTTTCCATTCACATTTGTTAAATGGTTAAAAAAAAGTGCTGTTTTTTGTTGTAAAATAGCACTACAGTGTTGATTACAAAACTGGAACAACCAATTACAAGCACTAAAAAGCAAATACGGAGAATTGCTGTGAGACATCTTTTGACTAAAGTGACTAAGGAACAACTCCAGAGTAACTCATTCAGGGTGATTTTTTCTACTATATAAAATTCAGTGTTTGGCTTATCAGTCACTTTAGAAAGTACTTTGATTTGTGGAAATTCAGAAAATGTCTTTCAGATCCCCATCTGGGATTGAAATTCATTGCCTGTGAGTAATAGTTATTTCTCACATCTGGCTCACACTTTTGCATAGGAAGATGACTGAATTGCCTCCTGTATGTTGTTTTCGCTCCACATAGTGTGAAAATCTTTAAACCTTACCTAAGATCTTCTTTCTCATTTTAAAGGTTTCAGTTTAATTTCAGCTATAGTTTAATGGCAGAAAGCTACCAGAAGTCACAAAATCGATTTTTTTTTTTTTTTTTTTTTTTTTTTTTTTTTGTGTGTGTGTAGTGAATGTTCATCATTCATGTGGTCATGGAGCACAATATAGAAGATTCCTTGCTATAATCAGCTGCACAAAATTATTAAGTAGCATAATTTTGTTACCATTCTTCTTAATCTTAGCAGATGGGAAAACTCTTTCTAGGAATAAGTAACTTCTCAGAAGAACAAACTTTCGTGGGAGAACTTACTTGCTAATTTCTGTATTATAGTAACAAATGAGCATGCTGACTCTCTGTTCCATAGGCCAAAGGAAGAAAACACATTTTCCAGTACTTGGGAAACTATTGCAAACCAATTTCTTTCCATGTGTTGACTGCTCTCTAAAGTAGATTTTGCTCACAGAAATCACCAAAGAGTCATTTTATAGTGTATGTCTGCTGAAATATGAGGAACTCGAGGGTATGACCTGAAATGTGGGTAAAGTCCCACTTGGTGTTACAAGGGACATAGTGGTAGAGACAGGAATAAAATGTTTCCTAAAAGTTCTAGTCTTCTAGACAGGCAAAGTGTTTCAGAATAGAACCACTATAGTTTCCAGCTGGTGAAGAAAGACCCTGATGGACTGACAGTCTCGCAGGTTGTTGGGACACACGATGCATAAGGAGAGCCTGTGGGCTTGCTCAGCTGGGAAGGGAAGGCCAAAGGAAGATGGGGAAATCTGACTGCTGTCTTCCATCTTCTAATGAGTAATTATTAACAAGATGGAGTCAGGAAACAGAATGGAAATTTCAATAAAACAGAATGAAGAAATTCTTCACTGTGTGGGTGGTAAAATAGTAGAGTAGGTGCATAGGAATGCTGTGACACCTCTGTCCTTGGAGAAGCTCAAAATTTACCTGGACATGTCTCCGGTCAACCTGATTAATTTTGAGGAGAGCCTGGCTTTCAGCAGAAGGCTGGAGTAGATCTCCTAAAATCCTTTCACACCTTCATTATCCTATGATTCTACTGATTTAAGAGACAACTGATATAAAAACCATGTACTACTGAAAGTTAGTAAATCTCCCTCCTCTGTGAGGCCTTCAATGCCCATCTGAATAGTATCTGGCCAAGACCAACACTTCTTTTTACAATTGTATACAAATTCAGAATATGTACATCTAGGAGTGAAAAAATTATGATTTGAGAGGGAATTTGATTACTAAAAGAAAAATACTCCACCCTGTTAATCTGTATTCTGTAAAATTTCTCTTATTTGGCTAAAAATGCTTGTACTAGCATAGACTGTGATGCAAAATCCAGATAGCAATCTTAATCAAAAAATGGGCTTAACTTAAATTTTATTATTTGTTCTATTGCTAAAAGGCCAAATTGTAGACCTGCAGAATAATTTAATTCTCTGTTTATTTATGGAGATGTTGTAGCTTTTGGTGTGAGCTCATACCTGGCCCTTGTTTAGCTTTCCAGCTAGTTTTTTAATCCTAGAAAACGGTATTTAGGAGTAGACAGAGAGAATTTGAGTAGAAGTTGCTTGACTTTATAGTAAAATACAGTTATTCTGAGGTGGAAATATGTTGAATCAATCTCCTCATATGGGATCAGAAAACATAAAGTCTTAGGTGTTTTGGCTTTTTTTACCAATTGAAGATGCTTTGTGCTATTGGTTCCTTATGAGATAGAAGGTTTACCTGCAGTATCCAGGTTCACATGTGATAGCCATAGTTAACTGTTTCCTTCTCTTGGAAATGCATAAAGGTTTTTGCAATGGGTAGTGAAATTTTTCCCTGAATGTAAGAGCACAAGATCTTTGGCATATTTTCTTCAAGACTCTCTCATATGATTAATCTTTAAAATCATGCAGTCAGATGCACTATTTAATTCTAAAAAACTATTTTATGTGATCTGTGGCCAATGTTGTACAGAAGCAGACTGTGGGAATTCAAAACACAGAAATGTAATTTCTGGAAAACATCTAGTGAAAGATGTTCCCCATAGATGTACACATATATATTTGTATACACATATCTCTGTAATATATATAATCTTTTTTATTGCATTGTTAATATAAATTATTTACTCAGGGGCCTAGGTTCTTGCAGAGTAAGATCACTTGCCTGACAAAGTGGAAATTTTGTGGCAAATAATCATTGACAGAGAAAGTCCCTCCCAGAATATGGGTAGGAAATTGAGTTGAATTATCAAATAAAACCTCTTCAGTCAAATATTGATGATTCTTTATTAAATATAATGTACTTTAGGTACACTTTGTTTGTGGTTATTGGGTAAAAACACATTTTCTCCCGGTTGGGAAAATTTTTTTATATTGTACCTCTTACACATGAAAAGAATGGAAGCCATTATGTATATCTGTATTTCATTATCTAGGAATAGGAGTAAGCTACAGGTTCCAATATACTGCCTTCCTCCACTCCACCGACTGGGAAAAAAAATTACTGTGAGCATAAGTATCCTTGCATTGGCTGAATTTTAAGCTAGCAATTTTCTTTAAATTATTGCTTTTGTTAAAATACTAAATTCAATTTCATTTAATATTTTAAAACAGTGGAAGTAGTAATTCTGTGATGTTTTCTGTCTTTGCTATTTTAATAATGTAGATTTTTAATTAGGAAGCTGCTTTTAATCAATAACATTTCCTAAGAAAGTGCATGGTATAACTGGAATAGAGCTGATACAAAAGGAACTGTTACTATATTTATTAAGGGATCTGTAAACATGCAGAGGTTTTCTAAAAGATCCAAGTAAGTGTTAAAAATACCATACATTCTAACAGCACAGAATGCAAGGATTATGTGTTACTCTGTGGTGAACCACTGAAAGCTGTGGAGAGGCCAGGAGAGCACATGCAGTAGATGGAAAAGGTGTACTGATACAAATTCCTGTGAAATTTTGGGTTAAATTAAAAACTGCCTTTCCTTAATGGGGATGTCCCCTACTCTAGGGGGGCAAACACTGAACATTGCATCAAGTACAAAATCTAGACAGCCATTTTCAGTGAAAGTCAATGCACTTACATTCGAGGAACTAAGCACTTAATATGATGTATATCCTGAGGCCACCACAATGTGATCTCTTTAAAAGCTGATTGTAAGCTATAATCAATAACTAACTGGCTGATAAAGCAAAAATTTATCTTCTAAAATTGCTTTGCTTATTAAATTTTAAAAATTATGACATCTGAGTTTTTTCCTTTTATTTTCCACAGGAAAAAAAAAAATTTAGACTATGGCTGCTATGGTATACTGGGCCTTAATTTGGACCTAATTTGCTGTACATTTTGCCTGTTTTGTACATGTACATCTACACACACAAGTGGGTTTTTTCTTCTTTTTCTCTCTTCACATTCCCCAGCTACAGAGTAGGCAAGAGGCCTGCTTGGAGTACAACACCAATTTCTTTCATTAGTCAGCTGGCTCTGGTGACATACAGATAATTTTCTGTCTTTGAACCAAAAATATTATCTGATTTGAGTCATCCAGGACCCATAATGTGGGTAAGGAGGGTCTTATTGTTTCTTTTGAACAAAATAAATTTATATAAATATATATATAAATATATATATATACGTATGTATAATACAATTACAATTCAAATCTGAAGAGCAGAAGAATGGAACTTCTTATAAATGCCTATTAGTAATGTAGAACATTTAAATAAGGTGTGCCCAAGCATGAGACTGAATTAGAACCCATAGGAGTGCCATCCCAGTGCAAATAGCATCCTTCAACATGCTCTGTGAGTGTATTTGAAGTGCTGATAAGGGTATGATCCCCTTGTCAAGGGATGTTATTGATGTGGCATTGCTTCTCTGAGTGACTAATAGTAGCAATATCTTCATTTAAACAAAAAGCACTTGTGACATGGAACTACTATGCAGGCTTTTGTTCTCAATTACCTGCTGAAGAGCCATGACTGGTTTTGTTCAAGCACAATATCAGCAAAGAGACAGAGTGCAAAGACATAAATTCAAAGGAAATTGCTTTAGAACACAGACAGAATAGGATGGTACCTTATTGACATTTGCAGCATCAGAGAGCACTGTCTAGCAAAAGACAAAGCAAAGCTGGTGAAAAAATTAGGTAACTCTTACCTCTTGAGGAATATATGGTTTTTAGGGATTGAACCAGTGAGGGTAGGCTTCACCTTTTAAAACATGGCAACAACATGAAAAATTAAATAAGGCTACTGTGTACACACTCTCTTAATGGTTTGAATTATCAAATTATGCTGAACCTTGGGAGTTAGAAGAAACCATTAATACAAGTGTGTATCTCTTCTGTGTAGTTCACATTGCTGTAATAAACAAGTACTCCTTTCAGCAGGAAGTACAATAAGAAGGAGATATTTTTTCATTATTAAGCAACTACTACTGATTTTGACATTTCCCCCCACCCCCCGTATTTTTATTCCAATTCCTTTTAATGAAAACCTTTTTGATGTGAATCAAAGTATAAATACATTTGATCTCAGCAGCTGGCAGAAGTACTGTGTTATCCACCCTTCAGGACTGTGGGGCTAACAACTTTTCTTGGTGTCCTTCATAAGAAAGACTCAACAAACGTAACATTTTGACACCACTCCCTTCAGAAAATATTTAATGACTCCTACTCTCCTCCTTATATATGACAAAACAGGTTCTGCTTTGATAATGTATCTAATATGCTGCTTGAATAGCACAGGGAATCAAACCCACGGCCCCTGAGTGCAGCAGTGTCACAGAGATTCTGTGGTTTCAGCCTTTGTCCTTTCAAGGGTTTCTTTCAATGACATTTTTCTCCTTGAATATTCAGTTATAATATAAAAATTGTGGAAGTGCTATAAATTCATTATCTCAATCAATGTTAAATGTTGTGCAGACTTTGAATTGTTTCTTATATGTTGTTAGGACTCACTCCTAGCAAACTGCTGAAGATAATCACTCTATAAAAGGTGATACCTGTTCATTTCAAATCCCACTGGTTTCAGTGTGAACATTTTAATTAATTCAAATCCAGGCTGAAATGTTCATCCTTAATGTTCCTTGCAAACAGCCTTTTCAGACTTCAAGGGTGTGCTGCTGCTCGATGTGGCAGAACAGTAAAATGAGATAACAGGTAACAGAGGCTTGATGGTAAAAAGTGTAGTTCAGTAGTGGAAATGCAGTGTATGTTCCCCTGGTCTTGCAAGAAAGGAGAACTGAGAAAGTCTGTTTGTAAACTACATATATCAAAAATGAGGTTTCTGACTAGCCATTCTGATAACAGCTATCATCAGTGACTGCTAGTGAAAAACACCGCCACTTTTTCCAACGTGTGTCTTTTGCTATTTCTGCTGGTGTTGGAGATTGTAGTTTTGGTCCCAAGAGGCTTGTTAATTTTAGGTATACCACTCTGAATGCATAAAGCTGTCTTCAGTGTGTAGAGATGCCTTCAGAATTTCCAGTGAAGGGACAGACCTGCGTGTAGAGAATTTTAGCCTGCTGACAGTAGCCTCACTCTCTGCTTTTAGTAAAGTTTCATGGTCCTAAGGGTAGTCTGAAAATCAGGCATATAATCTCATTCTCTGTGAGGATACTGAGTCTCCCAGTACTTGTTTGCCCCGTGAGTCTCACTGGGACCTCTCACACAAGCACTTTCTGCCTGTTGGCTCAGGACCTCTAGTTAGAGATCAGTCTTCAGCCTTGGTGAGAGTTGCCAGGGAGTGGCAGCCATGAGACTGCTCCAGGAGGAAAGAGAGTACAGCAGATGTGGGGGACACAGTGTGGACGGGGCAGTGCCTTCACTGATGAAACATTCGTGTAAGGCAGAGCATACAGACGTGGTGAGAGCAACAGTTTTTCTTCAACAGTCTGGTGCCCATCAAACAATGCAGGGCAGTGTTACATTCAAGGTCAGTCAGGAAAATCCAGTCTGAGATTCAGGAACAGCAGGGTATAGGAGACAGGTACCCTATAATGAAGCTCAGGCAGGCTTCAAGTGGCCAGGTCTGAGCTTAAATGGGTATTTGAGACCATGGCAGAGGATCTGAGTGTCTGGAAGGGGTCCTGGGTCAGGTGGGGCAGGTGATTTAGGCCTATTGAGGTACTTGGAGCCCTGACAGCCAATTAAAACTCTACAAGAGAAGAAGGACAATCAATTTCAAAGTAGGAAACTCCAGGAAGATGGTAAACTTAATTGCTGGGTGTAAAATATTTTAAGAAGCAGACTAACAATTAGGCTAAGAATAAGACGAAATACCGAGGATTTCAGTGAATCAGAGAATTATTCATGTCTGTAAAGCACAGAGGTTGCCAGGTGCCATTCTGCTTTAAAATAAAATAGAAATTGTTTTTATGACACAATTTATTTCTGAGATGTTTCAGTTCACCACACCTTGCTGCGGGTAGAAAGCGCGAGTAACTCAGAGTGTTTTGCATCGGTCCCGTTTGCCTAAATAACGCGACTCCGGCCTTATCTAGTCTCCCATCAGAGGCGAGGCGAGCGTCAGAACTCCTGCAGAATCTTGGCTTAGCTCACGCACAACAGTTTAATTTATGCAGAGAAATAAAGAGAACGAGAAAGGGTTCTTTCCGCTTATCGCCAGTAGGTTTTATTCCTGGAATATGCTACGGAGAAGACAGCCAAAATGGCGACCGGGGCATGTTATAAAACCAGGGCAAGGGGAGGGCAGTCGGGAGAGCCAATCACTGCGGAGGACCACAATGATTGACAGGGGCACCGGCCAGTGAGCCAGCCATCCGTAGCTGGCCTGGGAACCAATGAGCTGTTCCCCTGGGCGGGGACAGCCCCTGC
>VZRZ01006019.1:236682-286334 GCA_013398175.1 Climacteris rufus | reverse complement strand
CATCCCCGTCCCCACCCAAGCCTACTTCTTTTGTCTTTTACAAAGGAGCTGATGGCCTTAATTGTCCGCCTATTTGTTACCTGGTAACAATGATGGGAGAAAATTCCAAGACAATTCCCCAACCTCTGACACCTTGCTGCTATGAAAACCTTGTCACACAAACCCAATACACCCACCAAGCACAGTATTTATTTTTTGACTGAATTTGTGATTTTTTATTTTTTTTTCCATGCAGAGTTAGTTTTTACTAAGGATTTGTTACTAAGTTTGGAGGAGACACAGCCAGGACAGCTGACCCCAATACATCACATGATATCTTGCTCAGTTTAAAAAGTGGGGGGAAGGAGGAAGAGTTGGGAGAACATTTGAAGGTGGGCATTTGTCCTCTCCAGTAACTGTTATGTGTGATGGGGCCCTGCTCTGCTTGATATGTCTGAACTTGCCTGCGTGTGGGAAGCACTGAATTAA
Source organism: Climacteris rufus (assembly GCA_013398175.1). NCBI lineage: Eukaryota > Metazoa > Chordata > Aves > Passeriformes > Climacteridae > Climacteris > Climacteris rufus. The sequence goes on along the minus strand of VZRZ01006019.1, from coordinate 285,866 downwards.
TTTCATGTTTTGCTTTGCTTGTGCTTGTGGCCTTTGCTTTCCCTATTGAGCTCTCTTTATGTCAACCCAGGAGTTCTCCAACTTTTATCCTTTCAATTCTCTCCCCAGTCCTTCTGGTGGGGGAGTGAGTGAGCTGCTGTGTGTGGTTTGACTGCTGCCTGGGGTTAAACCACCACAGTGTAGTGTGGGGAACAAGCAGGAGGAATTAGAGGTCTATGGGCAATCACAGGGCTTTGGTCTTATTGTGATAATGGAGACTTAGTGGGACAGATCCTGTGACTGGAATGTTGTCAAGAAGGGTTACATGCTGCTTAGGAAAGATGGACTAGGGAGACAGTGGTGGAGTTGTCCTCTAAACTCTTGGAATGTATCAGGCTCTGGGAGGGATGGCCAATATCCCAGGGAGCTGTGCAGTCCTTCACAAAGACCTTGACATGTGGCAGAGATGGGGAGAGAAGAACCATCTGAAATTCAACACAGGCAAGTGCAAGGTCCTGCATGTGGGGAAGAACAACCCCAGGCAACAGCACAGACTGGGGCTGACCTGTTGGGGAGCAGCTCTGCACAGAAGGACCCGGGGGTCCTGGTGCACAACAAGCTGTCCATGAGCCAGCAGTGCCCTGGTGGCCAAGAAGGCCAATGGTTTCCTGGAGAGCATTAAGTATACCATTGCCAGCGGTCGAAGAAGGTGATCCCATTCCTCTGCCCAGCCCTAGCAAGACCTGACCTTGAGTGCTGTGTCCGGTTCTGGGCTCCTCAGGACAAGAGAGACGTGGAGATCCTGGAGCAGGTCCAGTGGAGGGCTACAAAGGTAATGAGGAGAATGGAGCATCTCTCTCATGAGATGCTCCAAGTGAGGTTTCTCTTATGGACAGAACTGGGCCTCTTTAGCCTGGAGAGGACTGAGAGAGGATCTTATCAATGCATATCTGTATCTATAGGGGCAGTACCAAAAGGATGGACCAGGCTTTTCTCAGCGGTGCCATGCAATAAGAAAGAGGTACTGGGCAGAAACTGATGTTATACAGAGCTATGTTATACACAGATTTATCTATATATATTTTTATTTTTTTTAAGCTAGACTAATTGGTGTATTTCACGCTTTTCACTCAGGTTCATTTAATTTTAATATTTACCTAGACTTAGTCTCTTTTCCCCCTCTATTTTTAGGTCAAATGGTGTAATCTCAATTTCTTCTCAGATTCCATAATCGAAGCAGTCCTTCACCAGAAAAGCTTACTGTGTTATTCTTTGGTTTAGTATTTATCTATTTTCACAACATATTTTGGTAAGGATTGTGTCTGAGGGTCAATGAGGAAATGTGCTTTCAGTCATAAGAAGTATTACATATAGTTTATGACTCTGATTGCTCAAGAAAGGCAGTTCACACTGAAAGAGGGGCAGGTCAATATGAATGCTTGGGATTCTCAGATCAGTCTCGTGTCAAGCTTGTGAGAGAGAAAAATAAAATTGAAGTAGCAAGTTCAGCAACTACCATCCTGAAAATGTAGCAAAGGAAATGAGAACTAAGAAATTCCAAAAAAGGATTTCCCCCCACCACGACTTTTCATATCCTGTTACAAACAATAACAAGTAACAGATGTCAAAGATTAAAAAAAGAAAAAAAAGTGCTTTGAGTGAATAGCAAAGTGACTGGAAGACAGCATGAATTTAAAAACCAGGATGCTGAAGTACCTTTTAATGTTATGCCAAGAAATCACTACTCTCTTACCAAGGTTTATTGACTGCAGCAACTGATTCCCCATGAGCAGGCCTATATAGACCCGTATCAGAGAAAGATAGAATTGGCAGAACTGAGGAGAGTCTTGGGACTCTCATTCTGCAACCATCGCATCTGGATGATGTGCCCCAACAGAAAGCAGAGCAAAAAGCTGATTGTTTTCAGAAAGTGATTCCCAGTGTCATCTGAGACTCTGACCCTCTGTTTACTCCTAAAATATAGAGAATGTTTGCCCCTTTTATTGCAGAAGAAAGGAGAGACACTTAATTCTAGTTTGTAATACAGCTTGCCCTACAAGATGACCTTCAACTTTCCTGAGTTCTCCCTAAGCTCCAGTGCTATTCTGTGGCATTTGTCAATCTAGTATTTGTACAGTTGCTGTTTCATAGTACCTGCACATCACAGATTTGTGCACAGCAATTTCAGAAATGACTGCTTCAATGGTTGAGGTTTGTCCTGTTGCATTTGTAGATTTTATTTCCTGGAGACTTTCTACAATGCATTATTTTCTTATTTTACTCCCAGGGTAGGACTCCTGGGTTATTGAACTTCATTCTTGTTGCTTTTAACTTAAGGGTTTTTATATATCTATCCCGAGGTTTCTATCTGCCTTTTTCCTTGCGAGTGGAATTATTTTTCTGCCTTCTTTTGATCTCAAATGATTCATGACTGCTTGTGGGCCTTTGTTTTCAGAGGAGACTTGTTTGCCTTCTGTTCAGCAGTGAACATGACCATGGCAGATACAAGACAGAAATTGCTGGTTGGTTGCTTTAGGTAGTGTTTTGGGTTTTTTTTTTATTGCTAACATCAAGCATGAAAACTTGCTTGTCCAACTGCTTTGTGCTGTTCCCTCATTATTGAAATACAATGTGATGAAATGCAGTGTGCTTCTGAATAGTACAACACATATTGGAAGTGTATACCCTGATGATGAAAGTGAATTTTCAAGAGAAGTAAGTATGAGAAGGGGGATAACTCTTGGCTTCAGGGGGAATAATACTCATTTACTTTTTTTTTTTTTTTTTACTTTTAAGGCAGCCTTAAAAGTGCAGAGATGTGTGTAAATATGTTTCATTAAAGATAATTTTTTAAAAATGATGACATTGCAACTTCCCCAAGATTTGAGTAGTCATTCAGGTAATGTAGATACAGCATGATATCTCATTAACTGTTACTGATAAGACTTAGTTTATGTCATTCAGGCTAGATGATGTTTGATTCTTGTCAAACTTTTTGAACAAATTGATACATCTTGTGGTAAACACAGCTCAACACAGATTCTGGAAACGCTCATTTAAGAAGTCCACAGGAAGCATGGTAGAGTATTCAAAGTACAAACTAAAACCACAATGTTGGGAGAATGTTCAAATGATCCTGCTTTGTCTTTAATGAGAATGAATTTTTAGTGTTTGCCACGTAAAAACAACAAGTAGAAACTTGAAGTAGCCAGATGGTGATCAGACTGATTGCAAAACCGACCAAAGAAATCAAAACTTGCTTACACTAAGGCAAAACGAGTAACAAGCATTAGATTTAGAAAAAACAAGAACAAAACCAAAACCAACTGACTAGTAAAGTTGTTTTCTTTGCATGTGCTATTCTCTGTAAACAGTTTACTGTGAGAAAGACAGCAAGACATATCAAAGTATGTCCTGTGCTTTATTAAATCACCCTTTCCTAGAAAAGAAAAAAAAACAAAAAGAAGAAAGGATCACTTTACTGTAGAGTCTTCACAGTTTTGTTGCTATAATTTAATTAGTTGATATGGCTATTTCAGTTTTGTAGCACTGTCTAGCTTGTTAGGGGTGCATTGAACTGAGTCTAATTCTAAGGAATTAGATGTTATTACAATCATACAGTAAATAACATCTTCCCTTGCTGTCAGTATTAAAGCTATTTTGTGGGTCAAAAGAAAGCATGAAAAAAGTTTAATAAGAGAGCATGAAGCATAGATAAATCTTCAGTCCAGACTGTGACCTTAGGTAGAACCGTGTATCAAAGGGGTTTAGAAGACTGAGTGTATCTAATAAGAGTGAGATGAATTAGGCATGACTGTGCCACTGTTAAAAGGATGGTAGTGCTCATAAAGCTTACTGGCATTGTATCATCCTTCTTCAGGATATTCTTTGAAAGATATTTAGAGCATGCATACTCTACCTAAGTAATGGATAGACAGTTAATGTAGTGGAAGTACAAAGTGAAGAATGTCCTGCCTCCTAACTTTACACCTGTAATTTTCTACTCTGACTCCCTGGGAGAATTCATTTTTACAATATTATTGCATTTTTATCACAGATTGTCCAGTTAAGATTTCCTGATTTTCACTGGGCAGACTTCATAGTTTTTGTCTTTAGTGTGTACTTGTTCTGGTTTTACTGTATTGTTAGATTTTCAGTTTGTGCTGCTTTAAGCAGAGCTTTATCAGATTGTGGTTTCATGCATATCTAGCTGTAAGTGAGGAAGACTTAGGCCTGTGGTCAAAAGAATTGTGAGGAAAGAAGTAGTAGAATTATTTCGTTTTGGTGATATTTTAAGGCTCTAAGAGGCAGTTAAACGTAATATTTTTTGTTAAAGGTGAATGTCCACATACATTTTTCTTTCAGGCAAGTAGGTCTTTTTTTTCTGGAAAAGGTTATCAAATTTCAAGTCAAAACAAGTTAAAATCAATTCCACTTGTTTTATTCTAATTAAATAAATTAGTTAAATGGTTTAAGAGGAACTGGGCAGGTAGAGCATATGGTGCAGAAACAGTCATCTCTGTTGGTTTAATGAAGAAGGAACATGATATATTGGGAAGAGAGAGATTGCAGGGTACCATGTCCTGTCTCTGCTGAGCTCAGATGTCTTTGATGTGTACTAGATAAGAAAACCATAATTATAATAAATGTAAACAATGCATTAGATAATAAATTCCCATGCTCATCTTGTGTGTTTTGTGGTTGCAGAGAGGATGCATTTACAAGTGCTGGTACAGGAAAACTGGTGAGAATACCATCCAAACTGGGAGAGTTGGGGATTGCCATTGCTGGTGGCACTGCAGCCAGGCAGCAATTTACAGAGCTTTGTTTACTGCAGCCTGAGCTAGAACAGTACAGCCTAAGTGTGTGACCCTCAATTTAAGAGAAAGAAAATTAGCTTAAAATATAGAAACGTCTCTTTTAATCTGCTAACATTACCCAAAATGAATCCAATTCACACCATCTATGGTGCCAACTTTTATTTATTTTAAATAAATTAGTACCTCCATAAATTAATGCACTTTATTGGGGAATCTAGTCTTTATCGGGTCATACTGGAGTAAGACTACCCTGGAAAAAGAAACAAAAGGCTCTCCTAGGACAGCTTTTCATAAGAAGAGATGGGAAGGAGTTTGCAGGTATCCCAGTAAATTCAAGGGTGGGTTGTTTTATTTTCTTAGTTACTGAGAGCACTTGCAAGACAATAGCATCTTCTACTTGTGCATTAACATAGTTCAGGTGCCTATATTTAATTTGGGACATAAAATCCTTTGACACATCAAGGTAGTAAAATTGGAAGTAGTTGTGATGTAACCAAAGATTATACCTTTGCGTGACGAGTAATTTTAAGCAACACATAGACTAGGAGAACAAAACACTTGCATCCATCACTGATAATAAAAAACCAGTAGAAAACCAGAAGTAAAGCCAGAATCAAAATGTCAGGAAAAATATGCTTTTAAAAAGGCATGAACTTTGATTAGAAATGAGTTTTACTATTATTTTTCCTTTGGAATGGAATTAGAGATTCAAAAGAAAAGCAGAAAAGATGCTATACTAAACCCCCAAGAGATGTGAAATGCTGTAGCTACATCAAGTGTGACTTCCAGATCTATTCTGAAGACTGTATGCATATAGTTTACATCACTTTTTCGAGTAGTCAGTGAGTCTGCTCACAGCTCATGTTAGGCAAAGATTTGTATCTTTGTGGGAATGAGTATTCTGTCATAGATTTGTATCTTTATGGCGTCTCACTGATTTAGTTTGTAATATTCAACCTTTATCTCAGATGTAGCACAATCTATACAAAATACTAAATATACTGAAATTCGTGAATGTAATAGAATGGGAAAGAATAAATATTAGAGCAAAAGAACAATTTGATTTTTATTTTTTGTGTGCACCTTTGAGTATTTTTGGAAAATAATTTTTGTAGGTATTTATTGAAATAGTATTTCCATTTCAGGTGGAAACACTACTTTCCCGGGATATTTTTTTTTTTTTAAGTTGAGAAATTGTAATAGGAATGTGGTGTTTAGTTTAGTGAAAAACAGCAACTATATTGGATGAGATAGTTGGTACAAACATGAGTATATGGCCAGACTATCATGTCTGCTTTTGCTGTTTTATGCTAGTCAGGTAGTCATTAATCCTCACTCTTTCAGACTTTCCAGTTACTTACTTGTAGTAATCAGTCCAACATAATTGAAAGGGTGGGAAGCTATCATGCATGGGCTGTAAATTATTCCTCTTTGTAGTTATCACTCTAAGGCATGGATTTCAGTTCGTTGAGAAAGCAAAGCCATTTTTTTAAAAAAACCTGTTTAAATTAAGTATTTTGCTTGGAAACTTAGGAAGACCAAGATTTCTGCCCAGACAGAAATTTTGCTCAGTCTATGAGCAGATTTTTTGCTGGCAGAGTTCTGCTGTTAATGAGTTTGAACAGGTGAAATTCCTTACTGATGTACTTGGTTTATCACAAACTACAGTGTAAGTTCAATTACTTTTGCAAACTTGTCTTTTTAGACTATGTTGAACTCATGAGATAGGTGTTCTACGGAAGAGCAAAGCATGGTTTTACCAGTGATGGCACTTTAACTTTTTATTCTTTTGGTATTCCTAAACTCCTGCTTTCTTCCCTCTCTCTCTCTATATATATATACCCTGCAGTAATAGGGAATTTGACAACCAAAAATTCTTAAAAGAAGACCATACTCGCCGGAAAAATAAAAACATCAGTCTAAAGATTAGAGGACTTCAGAGTTTAGGTTAAATGTGTTGCATGGACACTGTAAAATAATCTCAAATTATAAAAATCTGGGAACACGTTGTACTCATTAACACTAAGAAAGTACCTGTTAGGAGTTCATTAAGTCCTTGAAAATATTTGTAGAAGGCTTCCACAGTGCTGCTGTATGTTTTGAACCCTTGCATGTTCATTAACAGCTAGTAGATACTGTAGCCACACATAAGTAAGGACCAGATACATAATTTGGCACACAAAGGATAACTTCTAAGGAGCACCTTGAAAACTGAAAAGCTGTAATTAGAGAAACTGCCTTGGCATTAAAGATTCACCAGGACGACCTACTTAGAAGGATCATCATGTACCTAAAATCAGGCTAGAGTTTGCAGTCATAAATATTACATCATGGCTTTTTAAAGGCTGCATTTCTCTTCCAGTAAATGCTTCAGTTCCCATTAATAGTTGAAAAGTGCCATCACATCTGATTTCTTTGAGAAACATTCGAAGTGTATGAAATTAATCTAAAGGAAGATTCTAAAAATAAAGACATATTCCACTATAAGTGAACTTCTATTAAAAAGCTAGGGAAATATATTTTAACCTGTAAAGTAATGTCTATGTGATTTTAGGCTTTGTTTTCTTTTATCACAAGTATATCGTGTCCTTAGTTTATTTAATGCAGTCTGTAATTCTTCCTATCCCTCAAAACAGTATCAGTCCTAAAACAGATGTCTGGAGTATACTTCTGGAGACAGTGTATGCAAAAGAGTGAATAAAGGACAACTTCTTAAAGCAATTCCCTGGTCTTCTCCCATACAGCACTGAGGGCAGTTCACACTGCTTTAGAGAGAGGAATAGGATTAGCTTCAGAAATTTTCGTCCATTCATACTGCTACATCATATCTCACTGCCTCCTTAGTTGTAATACAGCAGTTTTTCTGAGGTAATGCTGGAAAATAGATCATTAAAATTATCATGGTTAAAAATAACCTTTTCCCCAAGCTGAAAGTAGGTAGTGTTTTCTTAGAAGCACTGCTACAGAAATTTTAGCCTGCTTTCTCCCAGAGGGGAGGCTTCTGCAATGTGTTGCAGTGTCCGGATTCACACACACAGACACAGACACACACAGATACAGACACCCTTAACTTCAGACACAAGTAATGGTGCATTTCTGTAATTGATTTTAGCTGTTCTAACTATGGACTGTTGCCAAAGAATGATTCTGCATTTCTTCCTTTTGTGTGCTTGCACGCTACTGCCATTTCTTTCTCCTGCCCCTAGTGATAGCGCAGATGTGTTATGAGCAAATTGCTTTGCAGATATGCCTGAAAACTGCACAGAAAAGAAGGGGATGGTTAGTCTTCAGTCTAATAAGCAAACTGGTCTTGACTCATTGTGTCTGCATTTGTGACCTTGGGGCTGCACAGGATGGAAAGATACAGTGGGGGAACAAGGACGAGGACTGGGGCAAAACGTCTTGATGCTGTTGTGCAGTTTGATTAGTGGGAACTCATACTGGATTAACACAATCTGGAGTGCATTAGCTGATGATATAAAGTTGCCCCACTCTGCCTCTACTGTCTGTATGGACAGGGAAGATGTGAATATGTCAGTCCATGACTTAGGTATTGGGAATATCCAAAGTGTGAAAGGGCCACTACTTCCACCTTCACATTTCCCTGTGCTGAATATTTCAGGATGGAATTTCATACTGCTAAGGCTCAGTGTACTGGGAATGCACTGTGAAAGCATTGGTCAAATTCAGTCAGCTTTGAGACACTGGTACAGATCTGAGGAATATTAACTTCCTACAGGATTTGTATTAAGTAGAAGGCTGGATAGATATTTCATGGTAACTCATTGAGAGAAATTGAGTATTTCTAGCCCTTTCTTACTAAACAGGGAGTTCAAATGGGGAAGGATGTTGCCCTGAATTTTGCAGTTCTGGATGTTATCATTCTTTTGTAACTAGTTCTCAGACATTCTCTGTAAACATAGTCATGTTATTGTAACAGTATCTTCTTATTTACATTCCTTTCTCCTGGGCACAGAAGTTTGATGGACATTTCCTTTGACCAGTGTGATTGAGGGGAAGCTCTTTGTCTCCTCCAATCCACAGTGACTTATGAGACACATATAAAATAAAGATGGGCGGGGGAAGCCCACGGAGTTTGTTCTTTGCTCAACAGGTGTCTGTCTCCTTCTTTCGTGTCGTTACTGTGGCAGAAGGACACTGCAGACAGAATCAGTATGATGTATGGTGCATGGAATTGCTTTGTTTCTTTCAGAATAAAACCTGGTATCCAAGACTAGAGAATAATAAATTGAATTCTGAAAACTGGTAGAGATACTAAATTTGTGTTCAACATATTTTCCTTTTAACCTGTGATATTTGTATCTCTGAAGAAAATACAGGTTTGTGTATTCAAAGCCTTGTACTCTGGTGTCCAGTGCTTAAATAAAGACTGGGATGGTTCTGTATCAGTGAGAAGAGCCATCTGAAAAGTAGTAAAATACAATCTTTTTTCTCTTATATTTTGCAGGTTGGATATTACAGCTTCACTTGCACCTTTGCTTTTTCTACTGATGTCCAACACACAATAGACATTCCAAAGAGTATTTGACAGGTGCCTCTGCAGCTTAACAGCAGTCCTTCTTTGACACAGGATGGAGGACACATACAAAGATAGGACTTCACTAGTGAAAGGGGCCAAAGATATTGCCAAAGAGGTGAAGAGGCAAGCAGTGAAAAAAGTTAATAAAGCTGTTGACAAAGCCCAGGATGGCTACACACAGAGGTCCTACAGTCGATTCCAGGATGAGGAAGATGATGACGATTACTATGGCCAAGGAGGAAATTATGGTGTAGAAGCTAATGATGATGAAGGATCAAGTGAAGCAACTGAAGGACATGATGAAGATGATGAAATATATGAAGGGGAGTATCAGGGAATCCCCAACATGGGGCAGGGTAAGGATGACATGGTGGCCTTAGGTCCATCTATGCATGATGAATACAAGGATCGTCATGAACTGGAAACAGAGAGGAAAGCTGATGAAGAAGAGCTAGCACAGCAATATGAATTGATAATACAAGAATGTGGCCATGGTCGCTTCCAGTGGGCGCTCTTCTTTGTGTTGGGAATGGCCCTAATGGCTGATGGGGTTGAAGTTTTTGTGGTTGGGTTTGTGTTGCCCAGTGCTGAAACAGATATGTGTATACCCAATTCTGGATCGGGATGGCTTGGTAAGTAAAGTCTTAATTCTGTCTTTTTGCTATTAAAAGTGTTGCTTATAGCAAGCCTAAATATGTATTTGTCAACATCAATGTTTATATAAAAACATGTTTGCATTGAATATAAATAAGAAATCTTCAAATTGTATTAATGTTACTGTTAATTAACATTAATTAGTCAACATTAATTAAGAATATAATGAAGATGACATTTTTTTTTTTAGATTATTGTTTTCTTAGTCCATCAGTAATTAAATCACTAAAGAGAAAGATTGAACGGTAAAACTTAAGAGGAGAGGGACAAATTTTGTTCTGTTATACAAGAATAAACATCCAGAAGAACTAACCTAAAAAAAAAAAAAAAAGTAAAACCACAAAACCAGTCACCACGTGGAGAGTTGGAGTTCTGCTCAAATTACACAGGTGTAATAAGATCAGATGATACAACTGTCTGGCAACATTGTCATACTGCATGAGAACCTTCCCAATGGTGAAGTGAAATTCAGAATGGAAAATGCAAAAATTCCAGTGAAAATGCTGTAAAATGCCTTTCCCTCTTTTTTTTAGACCAATGACTGTTCTCTAGCCATCCAAAGATAATAATGTTTACTTTGGGTCAGGGGGACAAAAGAGTGAAAAGCCTGCGGTTTCGTTTTTGTGTCCATTCTGTTGGTGAGGACAGGCTGTGTCTCATCCCCTTGCCTGCTTCCTTCTGTGGTGTGGGAAACAGGCAGACTGAGCCAACCTTTTGTGGCTTGGTGAAAGCAGCAGTGCTGCGATCAGGTCCATGCTTGTTTTCCCTGGGCATGCCTGGACACAGCAGGTAAAACAGGGCTATCATGGGCCAGGACTGTGGAGAAAAGGTGTAGAAATGGTTCCTCAAGAAAGAGGAGAGGTAGGAGCCTAGACACTCAGGACAGAGCAGGAAATGGAATGCATGTGTGTAGGTAAGCGACTTGGGCCTGAAGACTACTACAGAAAAGGAGGACTTATATTTAGGAACCTTTGTTTTCTAGCAGATGTGCTGCTTGTTCCCTGCATCTTTGCAGCACAGATCTCTTGCAACAGATGTCATTTTAGCTTAGCTCAGTTTCCAGACATATTGGCACCAGCAGTTTGACTCTGTGGGTTTGAATATAGTGGACTGTATCCTCCCCCAGTTACACCTCTAAGCCTCCCTCCAGGTGACAGGATAATAACTGGAAATGGGAGATGAGTTCTCAGATGGCTTTGAGTCATTCTTTGCCATTCAATCATTTGTTGTTAAAACTACTCTGCCTGTATATATAGTGCAGTGATTTAACTTATAATGAAGGGAATTAAATTATTGAAGTTTTTATGATTAAAGAGGCTGAATGCAAATAATCTGTTTGGTACTGCTTGTTTACACAAAGTGCCAATATTGTATGTGTCCTACTTAGACCTGTGAACTTCTAGATCTAATTCTTAAAGAAAGATGAGAAACAAAAACAATGCAAAATTGTATCACTAGATAAATGTCTATGTGTCAATGCAGATATTAAAAAGCAATTAATGCCCAGCTTGCTTTTTTAAACAAGATTTTGTTACCAGTCCTTGGCAATTGAGGACATCTTTAAACTCTACTCCTCAATTGTTAAAATTTTTCCAATTTTTTTATTGCTGAAACAAAAATTATTGATCTCAGACCTGTTCTTTAATTACTAATAAACCTGTTTGTTTTACCACATGCACTCTTTCAAAAAATGGAGCAGTCAAAATTGTCTTTGCTCTCAGGGACCATAATAACATATGGGTAACCACCAAATCTCTCTTCAATTAGTTCATATTGCATGGTATTTTCTAGAAATATTTTTCTATTTAAACAACTGCATTAAGCATTATGAAGATAATCTGGAACTGGGAGTGGGGAGGATTGTCCCCACAGTAGTAGAAGCCATGAAGATTGACATCCACCCATCAGGGTCTGGTCCATGTCAAGAAGGTTGAGGATTTCTCTTTCACTATAGCTCTTATGATGCTATCTTGAGATGTATTGGAATAACTCTGTAAATGTTTAACTAAAAATCAGTACAGAAGCTGTTAAATACCTCATCGTTACAAATATGAGTGTGTGTGTGTGTTTGTGCACATGTTTTTGTGTGTGTGTGTGTGTGTGTGTGTGTGTATGTGTTCATGTGAACAAATGATACTTATTGACAAAATTAAGGTATCAGCTCTGGAAAACTTAGATGTGTAAGCAAGATATTCTCATGCCTAAAACAGAGAAATTGTTATGTATTTTCCTTTTGTAATAATATAATACTATCCTCTGTGCTGTGATATTAGCAAACAAATAATAACATGCTAAAAGATTCACATACGAAAGCAGGAAAGAACAGAGAAAAACAATTTCTTTCCCAATGTGTTTTGAAGGCATTGCAACATGTGATTATTTTATCAATAATTTCACCAAAATAATATATGATTTGCCCATTGTTCATAGAAATGTATCATAAACTGCAAGTCATCCGTACACTGGTGTACGTATTACTTATAAACAAGTAGATATACTGCTTGCAGACAGCATAAACTTAATTCCAGTGATACAAAATATTCATTGTAGCAGTGAATGCTTAGTGAAAGCATTTTTATATTGTCATAACTAGGCCCTCACAAGCAGGCATTTAAATTATTTTGCTGTTGGGATTTCACTTCATAATTATGTCCTAACCAGGGTCTTCCAGACAGACACAGTTATTTTCCTTGTAATAAGAATTCCATAATCCAGAGGACTCTAACGTTGCTGGAATGTTAAAGTCATAGGACTAATGCTAAGAGTTATAAGGCAGAATTCGTACACATGCACAATATTTATTTTTCAGGCAATTTTCTAGACTGTTAAAATACACATTAAAAACGTGTTAATTTGTCTTTGAAAAAATGTTCACTGATTTCATTGTAAAAATTGATTTATTATATATCATGCCTTGATAGTTTACTAGGGAACAGGAGCTAATTAAAATTATGAGACAATATTCATTGAGCATCCCTGTTGGTTGTTTTTTCTTTTTTTAATTTATTTATTTGCACAAGGACAATTTCCCAAAGTCCTTCCCTATTGACCCGTGCACGAGCTGGAGGTCACTGTTGATTGATCACCAACAGCATTTTAGAGCTCATAAAGTCACATAATGAGTGCATTGATGTCATGAACTAGTTTCTGGTTGTCTTTGGAATTAAATAATAAAATAATATTTTTTCATCTCAAGGAAGTGGTTTTATTAAAAAACGGAAGCTGACTAGCTTAAATTCTCCAAGATTATAGTGACATGTCACTAAAGATGAGAGAAAAGTGTCTCTGCTGTATATATAACTTGGCTGTACTTGCCAACTTGTGCATGTAAGTGGATTCACACTGAGCTCTTGGGTTCTGACAACAATGAGGCAAGACTGTACCTTCATGAGATAGGTTGTAGGCTCAGGCATAAAGATGTTGTTTTAACTGTTTGCCTCTTCGCAATCCCTTTGGTTTTATCAGTCAGAAACAGACTGATTTTAGATTAATTCTTGGGCTCTCATTTGGGTATAGTTTTCTACACTACTTTTTCTCTATGTCTTTGCATTCAGATTGGTCTTAAATTTTATCATGGGGGATTTTCTGTAAAATTTAAGTTATGGCCTTTTCTTTCCTTGGCATCTCTGTATCTGAAACACTGAAACATTGTTTTTCCTAAGCTAGGCAAAGCTAGCCTTTCTCAGCTGTATCTGTTCAGGGTGACATGCTACTGCCCACAATTCTGTCACTGGTTCTCCCATGGGACCTGTAAGTTCTCTCCCTCATGTAGGACCCTGGACAGCTGCATTGCTGTCACCACTGCTAGCAGTATGTACAGGCCGACTCCTGCATGGCTGACCCATGAAGGCACTCTTCATGGCATCACTTGGCACATTTTTCAGATAGATAGATACCTCCATCCTTTTTCTGTACTTTATAATGGAATCATGGAATAGTTTGAGTCAAAAGAGACCTTTTAAAGGTCTTGTAGCCCAACCCCCCTGCAATAAGAAAGGACATCTTCAACTATGTCAGGTTGCTCAGAGGCCTGTCCACCTCAATACTTGAAAAAAAATCATCTGAACATCTCGGGATTTAATGATTATCTTTAAACCTGGGGTTTTTTTGTTGTTTTTTTTTGTTTTTTTTTTTTTTAAATCATGTGTACCAACAAAACCTGACAACTGATTAGCCACCCTAATTCACTGATTGTGATCCTTTCCAGAGGCCAATTGTCCTCAATAATTTCTAATAGTCTCCCTGGTCTGTTTTCCATCCCTATATGATCCTCTGTATGAAGTGTTTACTGAACGATCTCTTGAGGGTGAATAATGTTTTACTCTGTTCTCTCTTACCATGGTGTTAACCTGTGTGTTAGTCAAGACTTTGATATAGGTTCATAGACAGTATAGTAACAGTAAAAGCAGAACGAATCTGTGTATGTAAAAGACATTCTTAGCTGATGAGTCATTCATACAGTTTCTTCCATCTATAAAACAAAGGTATAGTGGTAAATCACTGGACTAGTAATGCAGGTATTGTGAATATAAATAGCAGCAAACAGTTTATTTTGGAAATTAAATCATTTTATGAAACCCCACATTTAGTGTCAAATAATACCTTGGCGTAAGGGTTTTTTCTGTTATTATCTGAATTTAATAACCACATTTTTTGAAATTTTTGTAAAAAGAGTATCAGAGACTTCACTAAGCCTTTTGGTCAGAAGTAGTTTTCAGTCTACTGACCACAGCCTACCAATTCCTCATTGATTACCTACTTGCACATTAGCTGTTTTATTCCCATGTCCACTCTGTTTTAAAAACTAACAAATATATAATCTATATACTTCCAATCCACACAATCCTTTCTCTTACATGAGAAGGAGTGCACTCCACAGCTTTGGTAGCTGATGCAATGTGCTTCTGAGCTTTTCTAAGAATATCAGATGACTACTGGATTTTCCCCTCCTTAGTTTAATAAAGTACTGGCTTGCTGGATCCTTGCTACTTAATTTGATTCTGGTTTTACAATTATAATTTTCATCAACTTAATATTCAACAAATAACTTCCTTGAAACTTATCAATGACAAATACAAGTCCTTTATTTGAGACAAAATAACTCAAATGGCTGGTACAGGTTAGGCACTGAATGCTGGCTGGCAAACAGCTCTGCAGAAGGACCTGGGATTTTTAGTAGGACGTGAGTTGACATAGAGCACCAGTGCCTTGCAGCTGCATTAGCAAGAGAGACCAGTAAGCAGAGAGGAACTATTATTTCCATTCTCAACACAGTGAGGCTGCTTTTTGGATTCTCTGTCCTGTTGTGGACCCACCTGAAAATAAAAGATTAACAAATTCAGGCAAATTTAGTAGAGGCCCAGTAAAGGGACAAGAGGAGTGGAATACACAACTAAAAAGAAGAAACAAAAGGACCTGGTCTTGTTTAGCTTGGAGGACACAGGTCTGAGAGGTGAATCTGTTTGTACTATTTCACAAAGAAATTGAGGAAAGATACAGAGAGGCTGGATTAAAATTTTTCTCAGAGGAGCACAAGATGTAGGAAATTGCAATTGAGGATCATCTGGTAAGATGAGGGAAGTCCACGGTGAGGTGGTCAACCACTGGAAGACATTCCATAGCACAACTGTGGGATATTTGGGAGATTTTCAAGAATTGATTGAAGGCCTGAAGCAATGTAATCTTGGTCTGAAGGTAACCCTGCTTTAGACAGAGGTCAGACTAGAGCTCTCCAAACGTTCCTCCCAAACCAAAATTTTCTGATTTTATAAACGAAACATGTACATCACTTCTACCTACCTAAAACACATGCTGTTACACTTGAGTAAACTTTTAAAGGAAACACAGGTTAGAACTTCTGGGTTGTACACAGGCTTGCTGTTTCAAACACAGACTAGTGTCTAACTTCATTTGGGCAAGATCATATAGCCTGAATTATTTGTTCTTCTCCTGAGGTCTGCCAGAAATCTGGAAGCATGTGTCAAAATGTCAGTGACATGTCAGTGACAACTGCAGAACTTCAGTTTGACTGGACTATTTTTAAAATATTCGTGCATTTACATGGCTAGTTGGATTATTTACTGGTTAAGAGGTTTGAATTTTAATAAATTGTCACAAAACTCTCCTTATACAGCAATGTTGCTGTTAAGTAGTTATCTTCGTAAAGCATTGTTTTCTTTTATTATTAAATATTAGCATAGGTCATTAGAGACAGAAGACACTTCTTGCATGTTACTTCATAAAATAGAGAAGATGAGTGTCTTCTAGTTATATTTCAGTTATTAGCAGGGTACTGCATTTGTGATGACATAATAGACCACAAGTGACGTAAAATAATGTCTCTGTTACTCTATTTTTACTGTTCCATCGAGCTAGTAGATGTGCCCTTATACTCTTGAAATTTCCAGGGAAAATCCTTTTTCTAATTATGGAAATCATGTTGAAGTTGTTTTTAAAAATTATTTTAGACTTCAGGGATAAGGAAAGAGATTAATATCTAATTTTTTAACATGGACCCTTGGCCAAGGTATAAATTTTATTCAAGAGAGCACAGAAATCAAAAAATTAGGTACTTATATATAGATCTGATATATATTCACAAGAAAAGCATCCAGATAAAAAAAATTTACTGAAGTCACATCAGACCTTTGCTTCTGAGAAATCTCACTGAAATGACAGTGAGAGTCTGTTGCACTTATAGTTAATAGTAGTAACAAATCTTTAGCAGTAATGGAAATATTTAGAAATAGAACTTCAGTCGTTGAAATGTGTTCTAAATATTCCAGAACAAGGTGAAAATTGGTCTGTAGGATTAATGTCTTACTCCTTCAGAAGGAGATGCTAGAAATACAAAAGCCATCATACATGCTGTTCATCTTCGGTACAGTTCAGTTCCCTTGCAATGACATTATTAAAGTCCTCCTACTGCAGTGCTTTTTCCGCTTGCCTTACAAACACAATTATTTGAGGGAGAAAAATTAAGAGACAGATGCTTATCAATTATAAGCTGTTACAACATGTGGACCAGTGAAAATGCTTTTTAGGTCTGGTTTTCTTTTCTGAGGGGAGAAAAAAGGGTCAGTGGAGGGAATATGCAATGTGATGAAATGGACTAGACCTGTATCACATGAAACATCATGGCACTGTCACAAGACAGTAACTGGGAACACAGATTTGAACCATTAATTAAATGCAATGTATGCAGTCTTCTGTGCTGATGCAGGCTCCCATTGCAAGCCACTATTTAAGGTGGGTCACAGCTGCCCTTCTTTTCTGAGTTTGATGTTGTTCCCAAACCACCTCATTGAAGTGTTAACAGGGTGAATGAACAGACCCATTTCAGATATCTTTCCTCTTTCAGGTTGTTTCTGCATGCAGCTTTACTGAAGTGATCCATAGGGAACATTCCCTGCTCAGGAACACCCCAAAAATGACAGTATGAGCCTGAGAGCATTGTCCAAAATCTTCTTGAACTCTGTTCAACTCTGTCAAGTTTGGTGCTGTGACCACTTGCCTGGGGAGCCTGTTCCAGTGCCAACCACCCTCTGGGTGAAACACCTTTTCCTCGTATCCAACCTAAACCTCCCCTAACACAGCCTCATGCCATTTCCTTAGGTCCTGTCACTGGTCTGCAAAGAAGATGTCAGTCTGCACCTCTGCTTCCCCTTGTGAGGAAACTGCAGACCGCAGTGAGGTCTTCCCTCAGTCTCCTATTCTCCAGGCTGAACAGACCAAGTGACCTCAGCTGCTCCTCATACAGCTTCCCCTCTAGGCCCTTCACCATCTATGTTGCCCTACCTTGGATGCTCTCTAACAGGTTTATATCTTTTTTGTGTTGTAATACCCAAAACTATCCCCAGCACTCAAGGTGAGGCCGTCCCAGTGCAGAGTAGAGCGGGACAATCCCCTCCCTTGCCTGGCTGGCGATGCTGTGCCTGATGCACTCCAGGACACAGTTGGCCCTCCCGTCTGCCACGGCACTGCTGGCTAATGTTCAACTTCCATATCCCTTTCCAAGGGGCTACTCTCCAGCCTCACATAGCATTTATTTATGTTCTTACAGTTTTCTTCAAATCTCTGTCTCAAGATTGACTGTGTCTAAAATGATCTAAAATCTTTAGGCTGCTTTTTTACTAATGACAGGTTATTTTCTGACTCTGCCTATCCCATCACAGATCAGCAATTTTACCATTTATGTCACACAAATTTATAATCTTACAAAAGTGGCTAAAAGAAGGAAATGCTTCCCAAAGGAAAAGCCCGAGGGCGATGTTGCTTTCACACCTTTAATTTGGCTGTCACCTTCACTTTTTCCTCCCTCTCTCAACTGCCATGGGATCCCTGGCTGATGATATGTCACTTGTTAAATCAATGTGTCAAATAGAGTTTTTTAGACAAACTGAACAGTTGAAATATCATGGTACACTCTTTTCCAAGTCTCTGTTTTGTAAATTTAAAATACCGTGGTACACTCTTTTCAAGTCTTTGTTTCATTAATTCTACAGGAGAGTTTAGTTATGATCTGCAAGCTTTCACATTTTTTGTGCAGCTCTGAATTTTGCATCTTGCATCAAGTGCTGAGCTATGAAACAAAATAGAGAACGCATGAGTTCCTAGTCAAGAAGAAGAAATTTTTCACAGAGAAATGGTTAATGAACTTCATTAAGACATGGAACAAACATAATTTAATGGAGCTTTGTCACAGCTGAGTAAATTTCTTCTTATGCATTTAATCCTTGAATTTAATCTATCAAGGATTTTAGAACCGGTCAAAGTTTGACTTGTCTTTTTATGTTACACTATCAATATTTTGAAGAATTGGAAGAAAATTGCGTGTTATTATAGAGACACTTTGAAACATTTTCTTATTCCAGACCTATGGCTTGTTTAAGGGAGTGTCAGTGTCGAAAAGTATGGAACACAATTAACTTTTAATCCATTCTGGCTGTGTTTTACTGCAGATATAACTCTTTCTTAGTGATGGGTACATCTGTTCTCACTGCAGATACTTGTTTCACTTGTTTGAAGTACCAGTTTACGACTGTTTCAGATGTATGAAATATCGCTACTTTCATAGTTGATACAGGATCAGAGTGGTGGTTATACAATATTATACAATAAATACTTAAACAAAGGAATAATACAGAGTCACAGCTTGAATACAATCGTGAAGAGGATATATGTACATTTTTTAAACTCCTATCTTCATGCATATACTTGTTTACCAACAGCTAGAAGGGTAGTTAAAAGTCTGCCCAGGATACCATGATTTACTGATGTTTGTAATAAAGTGGCTTTTTTCCATTGATCCTTACTCATTTTTCAATGCTTTATCAACCATATACAGGATGAGAAATATTAATTCCATACAGCATGAATATAAATGTAAGGTTTTGTAGTTTCACATGCTATTAACAGGCCACAGGAGTCTGGAAGGAGTTGCTCACAGATTTATTATGTGAACAGAACTATGATTGAGTTAGGGAAGTCTGGCCATATTTTTTTTTTTTTTAGTAGAAAATCTCAGATTTTACACCCAGCTCAATTCTACTTACTACTCAGATTGCTGGATTGGCACTTCCATATTGGTAACTGGAAAATGTTCCCTAGCTCTACTAAACCTATGCCATGTTTACTCAGCATGTATCAGTTTTTGTTCCAGCCAGAGGAAACAAAATGAAGAGTTTTTGGTGACACATTATGTATGTCAAGTTATTCTAGCTTTTCTTAACAAGTAAGCTTTACTCAGGATAAATATGTAATGGACAAGGTGTTTTCAAAGACTCAGAGAAACCTGTTGAACAGGCAGACAGATGTTTTTATATGAATTTTTGAGGGGATTATAGAAAGCTGGGAGAGTACTGTAAAGTAGAAAGGTTAAGAAAAAGGTTTAAAGTGTGACTTTACATCCATACTGTTAAAAAAGGTCTGTGTTTTCAATGATAGGCAAAGGGGGCCATTTGCAAATTTATTCATGTCAGTCTATCTGGACTGAAATTATTTGCTTTATACTGGTTAGTAGTGGAGAGTCTCATATGAATTTGAGGGAGCATGGATGAATATAACCCATGTTATACACGACTGTTGTGCTGCATGTTGCTTTTGTCTGGCATTTTTCAGACCTGCCCATTTTCACAGAGCACAACTATTTTGCTAATCCACTAGAATTCAGGGCAATTTTCAGGGCTGATTCTGAAGTTGACACTAGCAAATCTTACTAAATGGATATCATAAACTGATAGATGCAGTCATCGAAACAATTTTCCATTTAGACATTATAGTAGTGCCTCCTGATACATAATTAAAAAGTGTGTTTAGCTTCACCAACACCTGCAGGTGTATTGGCAGCACACAGAAGATTATTCTGATCCATTATTTTTAGTTCTGATATTGGATTATTCAATCTGTTTCATTAGCTCTAAATTGGAAAGCAGAAATAAGATGTGGGATGGAAATTTCCCTTTTCATTCACATGCAGCTCTGTGCTAGGTGAGGTAGATCAGGTATCTTGACAAGCCCTTTGGGAAATGTGTGACTTTCAGACCCATATTAACTTTGGTAAACTGTTTCTGAACAAGTTTGGCCTAATTAAATTCTCTTTCTGAAAGCAAGAGGTTTGGTTTCTTTGATTTTGTTTGGGTTTTTTTTCTATTTTTTTTTTTTTAGTATAAATTCTCTTTCCCCACTCTTTCAGTTCGTTGGTTCAGTGGTGGTAACAGCCACTGTATGGATGAAGCAAAATAAAAAGAAACTATTTCCTCCCATTTACAAGGAAAGAAGTTTACTTCTGTACTGGGATATAGTTGCAGAAAACAGACTTAATGGCTGACTAAACACTGGAGAAAAAATCAACTGTTAGGTTTATTATTGAACAGAAACCTCCACTAGGAGCACGGTTTTATTAATTAGTTCTTAATATCACGTATTTTGTTTTGCTGAGTTGGATGCATCTGTTACTAATTTAGGTCTATATATTTTGGGATTCTTATTTTAATTCAACACTAATTAAAAGTTAGTGATGTTCATGGACTGTGCTCTGTTTAGAGTCAGAGGCAGGACTAGTTGAATAAGAATTTAACATTCAGGCAATAAAACCTGTGGCCAAAATGAGCAGTTTTGATATGAAATGAGATGATTAATGTAGATGACTGCATGGGCAATTTAAAGCTTTAATGAAATATATCTTTTGGCTTTGAAATTTAATTAATCCTAGCTCATTGCACGGTGCTATGCACTGTTCAACCATATGCAGTATTCATAATAATTCTGATTCTCAGGATTGCTATGGAAGTGCATTTCAAATTGCAAGTCACAGCAATTTCTACCACGACAGGGTCAATTCAGAGATGGACAAAGAGTGTATTGAATTTACCATCTGAATCTGAGAGCAGAAAAATCCAGAGGAACCTCTGCAGTTGCAGTGGGATAAAGCAGGAATTAGGGGGCCAGGACGCTTAACTAGGTGTGTTTTATCCAAAGCTTGTCTGTTAGGATTTTCTTGCTTGTGCCAGAGGAAATTGTTGGATCAAAGGAAAAGATAATGTGAAAATAATATGTTCAGTGATAGCACCCAGGGAATCTGTCAACAGCTTCATGTCATCACCTAGGATTACCTGAGTTTATATTAATATCTGTGCTTCGTATATTACATATTCGTAGCTACCATCTTGTAAAATACTGTTTATATGGGAAGAAAATACCATGTATTTGTTGGGTTTTACAGTTCCATGTTGTTAAACTTGAATGCTGATTGACTATTTGTGTTGCAAGTATCAAGGAAACAGTGCTTTAGTCTTTTTTTTTCTATAATGCATTGTTGATTTACTAGCCAAATAATAGCTGTATGAAATAGCAATGTGTTGCTGTTTGCTGAAATAATGACTGTCAAGTGTCCAGTTCATAAATTATTCCAGTGAAGAAATTGAATAACTCTGATCAATATTTTACTCTAGTAACTCTGTTATGGAATAAATAAAATTATGCTAGCACCTGGTAGTAGATAACACTATTTTAAAAGACTTACTTTATTGTCATGATAGCATTTTAAAAGTAGAAGTGATAATGACAATGTACTGCTGCCGTATCAGAAAATGCAGCTGTGAAATAAATTCCTCATCCTAGCAAGCAATCTATTACCTGTCAAAATCTCTGCAGCTACTGAGCTTTTTCTATTAATTTATTAATTTATCTAATTTGGATATGAGGATAAGAAGAAGCAGTTACTCCTTTTGTTATTACAGTGTTTCAATTAAAATAATGTCTGAGTACATAAGAATGTTACTAATTAAATAATACTCTGAAATAGGGTATAATTTAATTAGTAAAAAAAAGTATCAGAACACCTGCGGGTGTAAATTTTAGTTATATTGTAAGGTGAATGTAACTAGAACTGTAAAGAGAGTTAATAGCATACAGAAACTTAGACCAAGAAAATATTATATTTTTCAATATGAACTGATAATGTAAAGGTCCAGAGCTATACCACCTTGGTCTACAGTAAATATATAAACCAGAATTAGTCTCATTAGCCCAAGGAGACAAAACATGCCAGCAAAATGCCAATTTTTCATTATGGAATTAAACTGAGCCTTACAGCACAAGCACTTCAGGTTGTACATCTCACAACTAGGGTACAGGAAACAAATCAAAATTAAGTGTATTAGGCACATAAATTTAATATAAGCATGCCAGAGGGAACAAAAAAGAAACCCCACTAATAACTGGATGAAGTTTTTGTGAATTATTGCTGTGACCCATTGATTTTTGCAGGGACAGTATTTCTGTTATAGGACAAGCTATAGTATATATAGCTTATATATGTTATAGTGTTTCTGTTATAGGAAAAGCTTTAATCAAACCTTTCCAGCAATGAGTTTTCTTCTCTGTGACTTCCCTTAAGGTGGATCCACATGGAGATAGATTCCTGATTTGGAGGTTTTTTTCTGGGGAAAAAAAGTGGGTTTGGGTTTTTTTGGTTGGTTGGTTGGTTTTTGTTTGTTTGTTTTTTGGTTTTTTTTTTGGTTTGGTTTGGTGTTGTTGTTGTTTGTTTGTTTTTTGGGGTTTTTTTGTTTTTTTTTTTGTTTGGTTTGGTTTGGTTTGGTTTGGTGGGTGGTGTTGTTGTTTGTTTTTTGGGATTTTTTTTTGGTTTTTTTGTTTGGTTTGGTTTGGTTTTTTTGTTGGGTTTTTGTTGTTGTTTTAGGTTTGGTTTTGTTTTGTTTTCTTTATTTCATGGAGAGGATAGAACAGTTCTCACTTCTCTTTTCTTCCTTCCAAAAAAAATTCTTGGCTCATATTTAACCTTTGAAAGAGGAGCAAGGTGATCAGTCTGGGCAGTAATGCCATGAGACGATTTTTACTTCAGTTTCAATGTTATATCAAGAAAATAAATTGCAGGTATTTGTCAGTCTAAAATTTTGATGTCCTAAAATTTTGTACTGTCACATTTTTTCTTGCATTAGGTACTTTCTGCTTTCTAAATATGACAGAAGTCCTATTCACTTAGTTTCAGTTGTTTTCCGACTATTTTGGAGGCTCCATATCAGCTTTTACATCTGTTTCCATTTTTGAGTTAAGTTCTCCTGAAAGCTTGGACTTGATGCTTTTGGAAAGGAAAAAGTATGGAAGAAAACTCCAGTTTTGTGGTCTTTTTAATTTCCATTTAATCTTTTGTACTTTTTTAGGCTCTATATTTGTTTTGCATTTGTGAGGCTTCTCTTTAGAACTACAATACTAGGCTATGTCGCAACAATTTTGCTTTGATTAAATCAATCATAAAATTATGCCTATCATAATACTATAAACCTGTATTTTTTGAATTGTTTGTGCCATGGATAATGTTTTTTTCTCATTATCTGAAAGATCATAAATAGGTTTGCATGTAGAACTGTTGAGTTAGTTGTTCGTTCCTTTTCCTGTCTGTGCTGGTCAACTGAGTATGATATTACTTTTGCTTGGCTTTGCTTTAAGTTCCACTTTCACGATTTTCAGGGTTGAGTTCCTGTATTGCAGTTCATCAGTATTGCTTGAGAACAGGATCATTTTGTCTGAACACCAGATAGAGTTCATTCGATTTTTATTTATATAAAATTTCTGTTGATATTTTACTGAATGTCATCAGGGGTTTTGTAGGCATATTGGAAAGTAGTGCTTGGTTTTGACAGGGTTTTTTTTGTTGCTTTGGTTTGGGTTTTTTTTCACATTTATTGAGCAAAGTGGCATGTTCTTGTACTGTTTTAAATCGATTGAAGTGAGCTATCAGTTTTATGATATCTGTTTTTTGTAGGTTTTACATCAGATCATTTCCCTGAGTGGTTTTCTTATGTAAATACTAAATAAACAGAATTGTAGAAATAAATAAATAATTTTAAAATTTTGTTTTGTGTTTAAACAGTATTTCTTAGATGTTTTGCCTTCATGAGAACACTAATGTTTCTGTATTGTTCGATGTGTTTAAGGAGAGGAGATGAGGTTGTCTTTCATTTTTCCATGGATCTCAGTGGAATTCAATATTTTCCTCTTTGTGAATTTATACCTTTCTTTAGCTATTATCTTTATTTAATTATTATGGAGATACAGTTTTCCTTTTTTACTGACTGTGAAGGATATCCAGAATGTGTTGTGCACTAAGCAGCTAAAAAACTATGCTAAAGCAAAATTATCTGTTATGTGAAGGCTTGACAGTTTGGTATTATTACTATTAGAGAACGAGCACAGAGGTTATTCAGCTGCAAGTCACACTTGAAGGCCCAAGAATCACTGCAGAGTGATAGGTGCTGTACAAACTTCTATATTGAGACTGGGGAGATTCAGTATTTGTTTTAAAATAGCTTTATACCTTTCATGTATTTAAACAGATAAACCCTATTACCATGATTTCTAACAGTAACTCTAATAATGCAAGTAAAGCTTGACTGTTTATAAGTATATAGTAAGCCAAAGAGCAAAAAGCTTCAAAACAAGTGTGTAATTAAGCATCTTCACTAAAGAATATGAAATTTCATACTGAAGCCTGTCTACAGTCTTGAAAGAGAAGGCAGGAGGTATGGATTAGTCTGAAAAGCAGTCATAGAAAAATAACTTGATATGTTATGGCATTTGGGGATTTGCATAAATTGCATATTATTAGGTAAGAGAATTCATTTAACATCTAAAGTTAAGACACAAAATGATTACTGTGACAAACAGCTAGCACTTAGATGAAGAAAATCCAAGGCTTGAGACTTGAGACTTTCCAAAGACTAATGCAAAACTTTAGTTTTAGTTAATGTGGTGTGTATCTCACACATTTACTGGAAAACAGTATCCGTCAGCTTTTTCAGAGGGTTAAACAATTTGTGTTTTAGTTTAACCACTTAGATCTACACTTTAAAAATTTACCATTCTGTAAATATAGAACTTGTTTCACCACTGCAAGAACAATTTAAAGAAAAGAAGAAATAGTTATTACAGAGAAATATCAATTTGTGGCAATTCTTTATGCACAAATATTGCAGCCATGGTACATCTGAGGAAATTAATGCCATAATATTAAAAACAAGAAGTGAAGATCCAGTACACTGAATGCATAGATGGTTTTAGATATCCAAAGACAGGCAATGTAGAAAATTTGAGTTCTTTTGTCAATTCTGGAGTTATTACAGCTTTCTTACATTTGTTGCCTTAATGGAAAAATGTTTATTTTAATTACCTCCCATTACAAATAGTTAATTAGAGGTTTGGCAGTTTGGCAGTTGCTGCATGGGTTGCTATCCTTTTCAAAGCTTTTTCTGATCAAAGAAACTATTAATAGATTATAATTAAGAATAGGTCTGAAAGATTATTGTCTTTAAACTCCGAATATACTGTGTACCAGGGTTAAAACAAAGATAATCTCTATATTCTTGTTTTTATATTCATTATTCTACTTAAAGACACTGGAATCTTTCACTATGAATTGTTATATTCTAAACAATAGCATATGAGAAGATCCTAGCACAAGTAAATAAAACACTGATTGCCTTACCTTTCTTATGAAAGGTATTCTGCTTCTTATGGAGCTGCTTTAGCACCATATTTATAATTGCTTTTTCCAAAATACAAATACTATTTAAATTTTATTTTTGAAGGGTTTTTTTAATAATGAGAGTACGTTTTCTGGCTGTATGAAATGAATTCCTCATTCAGACAAATTACTTAAACACGACAGGAGAAAACCAACGTCATGCTAGTTTTATAACTGATTTATATGCAAAAAGCTAAGCAGTGAGTTCCATAGTCAAGGAAGTCCAACTTTACTTTCATTTCTGTATTTTTTCCTGATGAAATATACTTACAAACTGATTTCTCACAAGGTTTTTTCTATCATCTAGATACCAGGCTATTAATTACAACAGATATTGGCAAGTAATGAATTTGTGGCAGCAAGGAGTAAAATACTGCTTAACTGAACCTCAGGGACTGATTATACATTTATTGTTATGTCATTGTTAGAATTGTCCATAACCAGCATTTGGATACTGAGGGAGTTCTTGGTCAGCTACTTAGAAATGTTAAGCTGCTTCTAGCAGTCTGAAAGATGTTGTGTGCACATCCATTTAAAGAATATCTAGCCATCTGGTAGCCAAAGTGCATGCATAGTGTAAAACGATTCCAGACTCAGGTTCCATCATCTGTAGAGAGTGCAAACATGCATTTCATACATTTGTGCGATAGGGGGAAATTGTTGAAATATGTAGGATTTCTTCTGTGGAAAAAAATACAGGTTTGTTAAAACTTGACAAAAGAACAGTAAAATCTGTATAGATGTATCTACACCCATACAATTATTGTTTAGGTGATTTGTCTTTAAAGACAATGAGAAAACAAAAGGAGGTCTGACCAATAACAGGGTATTTAACTTTTACATATATGAATTTATGCAAATTGTAATGTGTGACTTATGAAAGGCATACAAAAATATAGTGTTACCCTCAAGAGATTTATGTTCTGACCATTGACATAACATAATAAACAGGAGCTACAAAGTTTAGAAAGGAAATGCTCATGATAATCTGATGATAATGAAATTATAATCTGATCTCATTGGTTACCTGCATTTGTTGGGTAGTCGTACAGCTGTTTTAACTATTCATAGTTAGAGTTGTCTTTTACCATTTGTCACTTTTATGACTTATTGTGAATATTGCTGCAGGGCAAAATGATCTTTAGGAAAAAATTGGAAGTTGAGAGGGAGGGGCCTTCCTTCACAGTCTGCAGGCAAGGTTTAAACCAAAGTTTACAGTGAGGGGAACCTCAGTCTATCCCACTCCTAACATTTTGATGACAGTGCCAACAAGAGATGCCCAGAATCTGGAGAATGGCCAGAATCCAGTGGATTTAAATAAGGAAGAAATTCTTCATTATGAAGGTAGTGAGGCACTGGAACAGATTGCACAGAGAAGCTGAGGACACCCCATCCCTGGAAGTGTTCTAGGCCAGGTTGGATAGGGTTCTGAAAAGCCTGGTCTAGTGGAAGGTGTCCCTGCTCACAGCAGGGAGGTTAGAACTAGATGACCTTTCAGGTCCCTTCACACCAAAACCATTCTATGATTCTATTATGTTCTGTACAAAGACAGACAGAAAATACAAAAAAGAAAAAAAAAACCCCACAACAGGAAAATGCACTGAAACAGTGCAGTAGGTTCAGGATAGAAGGGTTACAGATCTTTGGTCAAGGAGAGGGATTGTGTAAAGTCTGCAAAGCAATTAGGAAAAACTTCAAAGTTAATATAATGGGAAAGAATAAGCTAATGCTGCAGCTCAGAGAGCAGCTTATTTTTAGCAGTTTATTGACAGGATGAGAATATTATTTTTAGCAGCATCTTTTGAGTGCTCTTTAGGAGAATTTCATCAGTATAAGAGTCCAAAGTACAGTGCAATGACCAAAGGATTTGTCATCTTTTGAATGCTCTTTAGGAGAATTACATCAGTATAAGAGTCCAAAGTACAGTGCAATGACCAAAGGATTTGTCATCTTTTGAATGCTCTTTAGGAGAATTACATCAGTATAAGAGTCCAAAGTACAGTGCAATGACCAAAGGATTTGTCATCTAAAAGAAAGGTTAATGGTTTTAAACTCTCAAGACTTGGGAACATTTTTCTTTCATTGTTCAAAGTGTATTGATAATTTTGTGCATCACAAGAAAAGTAAATTGGTAAAATTAGGATTGTTTGTATAGAAATATTTCAAAGTTCTCTATCTAAAGAAATACAAGGCTATTTCATTTGCTTTCTCTATTTTTTTTATTAGAGTGTTGCCAGGGAAAGCCCAATAATATTTATACAGGAAAGAATGTAATGAATTTCACTGTAAGAATATAAATCAACCATTTGGTTTGCTGTTTTGAAATCTCTCTACTGGCAATGCAGCTATTTAACTATTTTTTTTACATTCTTTCAACTACTGTTGACTAGCAAGCACCAGCTCTGCTGGATGGCGTTTCCAAACTGCTTATGAGCAGTGATCCACCTGAAGCATGATACAATAACCTTGACCACTAGAGAGATCTTAAAGGAGTTGAATGAATATGCTAAGTCACTTGCTAATCTTTGTCTCTTTAGGACCAGAAAATGCATGAGCCTTGTGCATTCTCAGGAAAATCTCCAACAGTGGAATAAAAATTTCTAATCAAAATAAAGCAGCTATCCAGGAAATGTCTACTTCTAAACACCACTAAACCAAGAAAGAATATTGTAATATCTGTGTCCTTCCTGGGCTAAACAAAGTGAACAAAGATACCTTAGTAATTCTGCAAATTCTGGATTCACCCACATTTTCATCAGTATTCTTTGTTGAAAGTCTGAGAATCCAGCAACATCTAGAAAATGTCCATTGACAAAGTTATTTTTAGAAGACATTTGACTCTTGTTCTTATGGAATTTGTTGCTTTTGCAATTCTTTTGTGATGAGCAGCAAATGGATCTCTTATCTTGTCCTGAGGCTGGATGGGGCTCTGAGAAATCTGGTGTAGTGGAGAGTGTCCCTTCCCATGACAGTGGAGTTGGAACTAGATGGTCTTTGAGGTCGCTTCCAACATAAACCATTCTATGATTCTGATTCTGTGATCTTGTAAATATACATTTAATACAATGTCTACCCTATCAAATGTTTTTAAATTGTGTCTCATAACAAAACAGCAGTGGAAACAACTTGCACAAAACATGAGAGGGAGTAGGGACAATTTGGGGTGCATAGACCCTGCAGATGTCAGCACTTCAGAGGTTCTCATCTGGAATTCCAAGTACAGAAATACTGATGTGTAAACTCTACACTGATATGCATTTAACCAAGCCCAGACATTTAAATGGGTTTTTTCAGCTTCTTTTCCCATCCAGCCACCTTCTGCTGGGCAGAGATGATTCTTTTAGAGGGCAGAATTTCACAAAAATTAGAGTTCAGCAGACATGCTGGAGAATTTGTCCATTCTTGAGACTAATCAAAAAGAGACAGGTAACAGGGATTGCTAGTATTCTAACTGCTTCCAGCACATTTATAATTAATTTCTGTTCTGAAGTAGATGTATAAGATGGCAGTGATATGCTGGGTACATAAAACCTGACCGGGGAAGTTCAACAAGTAATTCGATGGAAAAAGAATTCCATGTATCAAACAGAACACAATTTTTATTTTTCTGTCCCAAACTTGGGAATTATTTTCCTTCAGGCAGTCTGCTCAATGTGTTGTATATCTTTGTCAAACGTTCTGCAGGGAATTTGTCTTTGGAAAGGAAATCATGTACACTATGTAAGATGTGAATAGTCAAAATGTTAAATATTTCAACTTCACTTTCTGTGAGAAAACACTTCATGTGAAAAACATGATTAATGCTAAAAAAACCACCCAATATTACATTTCAATATATGTAGTTAAACTGTAATGTATATATTCAAAATTCTTTGTGAGGAAAAAGCAACAAAAAGCCCCAAAACAACAAATCAAGAACATTACAGTACTTTTGCTTTTAAAGGACATTGCCTTTTTAAATAAAGAAATACACTGAAGTAGAAGGGCAAAAGAAACCGGTCAAGTTTGATATATTCAATTCAATAGATCTCAATGGAAAGTGTTAGTTTTATAATCATCTTTCTTTAGATTTATCATGTATTACTCCCAATGTTTAACACCCTGTAGGACTACTTATATTCTAGAAATGTTCAGGCAAATTGTATCTGTAGAGGAATTTATAATTTTTTGCAATATTTAACGTGAATGCATTTTAGTATTGAAGAAATAGTGGCATTTTCTCCTCCTGTTCAGACTTATTTGCCAGCATTTTTATTGTTTTAATTAGAGGCACTTTGTTTAATATTTATATTAAGCTACAGTGTGTCTGGTAACAGATGACAAAGACAGAGTAGGAAATCTGTTCTTTCTAGATGTATTTGCAAAGTTCTGCATATAATTTCTATTCAGTGAGAAGGGATAAAATAATCTGTATACTATTCATTTTCTAAATATAGAAGGTTAACTGGTTTTGGTGTGATCTATTGTGCTCAGTTATGTAGCTCACAAAACACATTTTTTTTTCTATTTTTTGTGTATTACAGGTAGCATAGTGTACCTTGGGATGATGGTGGGGGCATTCTTCTGGGGAGGCTTGGCAGACAAGGTGGGAAGGAGACAATCACTCCTGATATGCATGTCTGTCAATGGATTCTTTGCCTTCCTTTCATCATTTGTTCAGGGCTATGGCTTCTTCCTCTTCTGTCGCCTGTTTTCTGGATTCGGGTAAGCTCCTCTGCTTTTATTCATTTCCACAATTCTGTGTGTTAATAAAACTTTATGGTTTTCAAAAGCACTATGTAATGTAGAAATACAGTCTGTGTCAGGGATGAGAGAATTAAGCAGGGTAGCTACTACACTCCTAAATAATAACCTGAAGGGAAAGAAAAATTTTTTTAGGGGAAAGACACAGGCCGAAAATTGTAATATTGAGTTTGTTCTTATTTTGCAAAAGATTTGCTTTGTGAACTTAACCAACTTGCTTAACTCTTTTATGCCTCAGCTTCTCTATGTACAGTATGTTCAGTCAGCAAAATAACACTCTCCTCACAGGTGCATTCTAAGATTTCAGTAATATTTGTAAAGTTTCTAATTCTTTGTGTGCAAAATATTGTTTCTAATACCATTGCGGTCAAGACAGTCTAATTTAAAACAGGGGCCTAGGCTGTGTCAAATGTTGCTGTTCTCTCTGAAAGAATGATGTTTAAGGCCCTCTGTTTTTACTTTTCATTTAAATAACTTCTCAGTTGTTGCAAAAGTTTAAGATATTTCTACAAGTTGAGTAAGTTTATAATTTTAAACTTCTATGAGAAGAGATTGAGATACACAAATAAATTACTAAGAGAAAGATTCTACCCTTACTGCATCCTTGGATAAACAAGAGCTCTGTTCTGCAGAGTGCTTAGCTTAGCACTTCTGGTAATTGCTTTATTCAGATCAAAACTCCTAATTACAGTTCCAGTTCAGACCACTATCTGTCTTTAGTATGCTCAACAGACAGGAGCTGGTGAGAGCACAGCAGCTGTATTGTAAAGTTATGCACATGAACACCACCGCTTGTATGGTTTGTTGGCTGTTATGTAGCTAGAGTTCAACAACGTTGTTGTGTGATGTTTGTGTTTCTAGAAATCCCTCGAATGGGTCTGAAGTAGGCTGGGGCTAGACCCTCACACCAAAAATAAATTACCATAGCACTAAGTAGTTTTAAACTGATTCAGGAAGGGGACTGCAAGGGCAATAGTAGAGAGATAGAAGTGAGGAGTCCTCTAGCTAGAAGAATATCCTTAGTCTGTTCAACAAATTGTCAGATATGACTTTATAAGACAACAAAGGGAAATGGTAATATTCTAATTATTAAAAAAAAGAAAAAACAAAAAAAAACCCCACCATACAAACAAAAAAAAATAACCAACCTTAGTAAAAGAAAAATGCCTTATCAGAGGTCATCGTCGGTTGCAGGAACTATGTGTTTCATCACTCCAGAAATACTACAGATCATATTTCATAACACTTTCACGCTTCTGTGATGCTGAAAAATCCAGAAGCTTGTTGTATTACTGCTTAGCCTGGCCAATTCCCTGGGACAGTTCTGGACCCTTGTGCTCTAAAGGTTTATATTTTGGCAAATAAGTTTGTGACACTGTTGGTTTTCATCTAGATTGTCCCTTTTGGGATATATTGTAAAATATGTATTTATTATGCCTCATGACAAACTTGCCTGCACCATTCTCCTACTCCCCTGTACAGGAGCTTTTACAATAACTAACCCCTTCAAATACTTCTTTTCCCCATTCTTAATCTGAAAAATCCTAAGACTAGTAAAACTTTTGCAGGCAAAAAAAAAAAAAAAAAGGAGGAGATTTTGAATGCAAAACAGTATAAATAATATAAAGATATTGCGGTGTAAAGGATATTGATACACACAAAGGTTTGAAAGGTGAACTTAAGCTAGAGAAAAAAACAAGAAATGTTGGAAAGTCTGCAAAATCATTTCCTTTTCCAGAAAATAATATCAGAACTGTGATTCTTCCATTGATTAATCCAAAATCAAAACTCATAAGGAAATTGAATCCAAAAGTCTGATAGAGGTCCAAGAGGGCCTGAGACACTGTTTCCTACAAAGCGAAAAATCTAGACAAGAAACTGTGGGTTGTATTAATCATTAGCCATTGGGAGAACGTGCAAAGATTCATCATTAAAAACCACAATGTTGTATCTGTCCAAAATTGTCGAAGGAAGGTTTCTCTCATACAGAATACGGCTCACAACATAGCTGTTAACTTGAATGGAGCTGGAAATGTTGTCTGTTCAACACTAGCAGTATGACACATTATTTTCAGGTACAGAATTTTATCTAATTTCTATTACAAAAAATATTAATCTAAGCTACTATTTTATTGTTTTTGATACCTATAATTTTAGATGCAACTATTTGAAGTACAATAACCGAATTTATAATACAGTGATTACAACTACAGATTTGTCTTATCCCAGTAGATTTCATTTTAGTTGCTTTGAAACAAGCAGAGATGATACAATTTGAGGAAATATGCTTATCCAGCCCAAATATTATTTCTAAAAGTAATCAAAGTTTTCATGTAGTGAAAAGCCAGATGAAATAAATATCCTGAGATGAGCTACAGTTTAGAAATTTTTCAGACTTCATATGTTTGCTCCTGTAAGAAAGTTATTCTTTCTTCTGAGCAAACTAAGAAATGCTAAATAAATGTGTCCTATTTTAAAAACACACATTATTTCCAAACTGCAATTTCTTTCAATTTACCAAATTTGGCCAAATTTCTTCCCCAGGCCCACAGAAATACTAGTAAATACGGGTTAACTGATGTAACTAAAAGCTATCAAGACACTTTCCCCTGCCTGTTACAGCCTGTAAATAAAAGTCTTTCTCAAGGTGTATTAATACAACATTTCTCTTCCAGAGTGCTTTAGACTATACTTCATTAAATCTGAGGCTCATCTTCAGACAGCTTTCTTCATCCTTCCTTAAACTATCTCTAAACCTTCTTGCAGTACTCCTTCTACATTACTGGGATCTACCACAAAGTGCTGGTGTCACTATAGTGACACTAAACTCATAATTCAGATATTTTCTCAAATTCTTCCCATTTTTGTGGGGAATCAAAAGTTAGCAAAAATCCAAAACTGTGGATGTAGTTTCCTGTTACTCACAGTTGTGCGATAGTTGTCTGTGTAAGTCCACATATGCAGACTTTTACCAGCAGTTTTGTATATCATGTCTAGTGGCAAAAAACCCTTAGAGTTTTATATCCACCCCTTTCAGACCATGACAGGAAGGGTATGTAAGCAGCCTATACACATAACAACTGAAAAATGTTCTAACAGAGATATAGACCATGTGGAAAGGGAAGATGATTGGCCTACACAAACATTTCCTCAGGAATTTCAGATCTAGACCAACAGTCAACTTTTATAATTTTACATCATCAGTATTGAGTATCATGTTGTATTTACCTTTTACCACTTCATGTCTACTTTTTCCACTTCTTTTTCATGAAGCACCTTGTGTTCTGTCACCCTCAAAAGATTATAATCATTCTGACTCTGATTCCTCTCCAGCATCCAGCTGTCTTCCACCCAGGGCTATCAGTGTTTTTACACTGTGAGCTAACGAATAGCTCTGCAGGTGACTGGCTTCAAAGCTGATAGCCTGTGCCAAAAGGGATGTATACTTCTCAGTGAAGCTGAGAAAGCAGTTGGCAAGGTCTGAGCTTCACAAATAGCTTTGATTCAGCCCTTGCAGCTACAAAAGTGGGTAGAGGTTGACAAATCTAAACCTCAGAATGAAGTGGTCTCCCCTAAAACTATTAAGGGAAGAGGACAGGGTTCTTATGAGTAAATAAAGATTACAGAAAAGGCAGAAAAAGATTAGACAAGGGAAATATGTAAATAAAGAAGAGCGACTACATGACAGAAAAAGATCAAAAGAAAAATTATAGAGTCATAGAATCAATTAGGTTGGAAAGGATCTTTAAAATCATTGAGGTCCACTGTCAACCTAATACTGCCAAGTCCACCGCTAAGCCATATTCCTAAATGCTTCATCTACACATAGTTTAAAACCCTCCAGCGATGGAGACTCCATATGTCCTTGGGCAGCCTGTTACAATGTTTTGTAAACCTTTCCATGAAGAAATTTTTCCTACTATGCAATTCCTCTGGCACAACTTGAGTTTGCTTCCTCTCACTCAATTGTTTGTTACTTCGAAAAGGAGAGACAACACTGACCTGTCTACAACCTCCTTTCAGGTAGTTATAGGGAGTTTAAAAGTTTTTTTCTTGTTTTCCCCAATCTAAACACTTCCACTTAGGACTTGTGTTCCACATGCTTTGCCACCTTTGTTGGCTTCTCTGCATATGTTCCAGTACCAAAATGACCTTCCTGTACTGAGAAGTCCAAAACTAAACACAGGATTCAAGGTGTGGCCTCACCAGTGCCCAGTACAGGGGGGCAATCACTGCCCTGGTCCTGCTGGCCACACTATTGCTGATCCAGCCCAGGATGCCATTGACCTTCTTGGCCACCTGGGCATTACACAGTGGCTCATTTCAGCTGCTGTCACCGGCACCCCCAGGGCCTTTTCCACTGGGCAGCTTTCCAGACACTCTGCCCCAGCCTGTGGAGCTGCCTGGGGTTGTTGTTACCCAAGGGCAGGACCCAGCACTTGGCCTTGTTGAACCTCACACCACTGGCCTCAGTCCATGATCTGGCCTGTCCAGATCCCTCTGCAGAACCTTCCTGCCCTCCAGCAGATGTCACTCCCTCCCAGCCTGGTGTCACCTGCAAAGTGACTGAGGGCGCACTGGAACTCCTCATTCAGATAAGTGATAAAGATATTAAACAGGGCTGACCCCAGTAATGAGCCCTGGGGAACAGCACTGTCGACCGGCCAGCAGCTGGATGTAACTCCACTCACTACCACCCTCTGGGCTGACCATCCAGACAGTTTTTTATCCAGCAAAGAGTGCACCTCTCCGAGTCTGGGCTGCCAGTTTCTCCAGGATGCTGCTTTGGGACATGGTGTTAAAGGCTTTACTAAAGTCTAATTAGACAACATCCACAGCCTTTCCCCCATTCACTAAGTGGGTCACCCAGCTGTGGAATGAGATCACGTCAGTCAGGACCTGCTGTTCATAAACCATGATGGCTGGGCCTGCTCCCCTTGTTGTTCTATGTGTGCTACGCAATGACACAGGTTGATCTGCTCCATGAACCT
Source organism: Climacteris rufus (assembly GCA_013398175.1). NCBI lineage: Eukaryota > Metazoa > Chordata > Aves > Passeriformes > Climacteridae > Climacteris > Climacteris rufus. Next base: position 250,100 of record VZRZ01006019.1, on the reverse strand, counting down.
TCCCTGGCACCAAGGTCAGGCCTGTAGTTTCCCAGATCCTCCTTCCAACCCTCTTTGTGGATGGGTATCATGCATTTCAACCCCGAGTCCAATGGAACCTCGCCAGTTAGCCAGAACTGCTTTAAATGATGGAAAGTGGCTCTGTAAGCATTTCTAGCAGCACCCTCAGGGCTCTCAAGTGCATCCTATCCAGCCCCACACACCTGAGCATGTCTAAGTGCTGTAGTGGTTGTCTGAACACTTCCCCTTGTATTATGGGGGCTTCATTCTGCTCCTTCTGTCTGACATATCAGGAGGCTGGGAACCCTGAGAACAACTAGTCTGACTATTAAAAATTGAGACAAAGAAGACATTAAGTACCCCAACTTTAACTTTTGTCATTATTTTTCCCCCCTCATCTAACAAAGACTGGATATTCTTCTTTGTCCACCTTTGTTGGTAATATATTTATTGAAACATTTTTTTGCCAGTGTTCCTGGGCTCCTTTTGCCTACCAGAACTGCCTTCCAAGGGACTCTCTCAACCAGCCTTGTAAATAGGACATTCTGCCCTCCACAACTGTAAGGTACCAGTTCTCCTTGCTACTCTTCCTTACTTCTTTGACAGTGAAAAACGCTGTCATTTCGTGATCACAGTGGCCCAGAGAGCCTACAACCAAGCATATCACATCACCCACCAGCAGTCCTCTGTTCAGAAAAAAAAATAGATTCAGCAGGGTGCCCTCCCTTGTAGGCAACCTGACCAGCTGTGTCAGGATGTTATCTTCCACACACCGCAGGAACCTCCTGGACTGTTTCCTTTCTGTTCTGTTGCTTTTCCAGCAGGCATCTTGTAAGTGGAAGCCCCCAAAAGAACAATGGCCAGTGGTTGTGACAGTTCTCCCAGCTGCTTATATTCACCTGCCTTTTCTTTCTGGTTGGGTGGTCTGTGACAGACACCCATTGTGGTATCTGTCTTTCAAGTAAAAACTTGAGAAGAGGAATTGAAAAGAAGAAGAAGATTATCTGCAAAAGAAAGCTCTCATTAACAATGACTTTGTGATAACCAATCGTGAGATATGTGAAAGCAATTTATCTAACATATCTAGCAAATTCTTTGCAATTATATGCTTGAATGTGCATTAAACTTGAGTTCTTTTAATAGTGTTGGGTATATTTGGGGAATTAATTATTTACTTGTCAGTTCATCTTTCATCAGAACTGACAGTGCTTTAGAGTTCAACAAATAATCATGTGAATCTCTTTTACAAGGACTCTCTTGCTATTAATAACATACAGGCCACTTGTGTACCTGCAAGACAACTTCTTTAGTATTCATAGTCCAAAGAAACATTTGTATTTAAAGCTAGGTAGAATGATCATCAAAGCTTAGTCTTCAGTGTGCTGTAGTTTTCTGGGGCTTTATCCAGTAGTTCTCAAGGAGAAGGTCAATCTGTTTGCTTACCCTCAGATACTTTGCCAGTCTAATACCAGTTCGGAAAGGAAAACAACAGAGATGTTTTTCAACTAGACTTGTGGTACTGACGTAAAGAACTGTTAAGAAAAGGGAAGACTGTGCAATTGGATGGAAAGACAAAGAGTGATTATCTGTTTCCAAATCTCTGAATCTATCACGTTTTTAAAAACTGCAAATAACAAGGTGATAACTTGGAAATACTGTCTCATACAGCCATTATTTTTAGTCTGGACATTTTCCAAGTTTGAAAGAGAAGACAAGGTGTTTCAGAAGAGCACCATCCTACCTTCTGCGTTTTGTATTCTGTAAGGGGTTTTTTTCCTAATTATCTCTATTCCTTGTACACTTTTGCATTTCAAGCCCCTTTGGCTAGTGAATCTGCAAATAAACAAAAGCTTTTATCTGAAGCCAGAGGTTTCTGAATGCCTCACAGATATGTTTTCATCCCAGCTGTCACACTGTGACGTTGCCAAAATCTGCTGTGACAAATCACAGCTCCGAAGGTAGTTTAGCAGACATTTATCATCTTGGTGACAAAGAAAATGCAAATGTATCTTAGCTTACTGTTTGTTTCATTGAATCCTACTCTCCTAAGGTGTGTCATTTAAATATCCTTTTGGTTTCTCTTTCCTCACAATTTTACAGAACAAATATGAACTGAGAATGTACATAAATATGCATTCTCTCTTGCTCTGCCTACTTGTGATGGGGCTTATTACATAAGATGAAGAATAACTGAAAAAGATCAACATTTGCCATTCTTTTGACTGGCATTTATGCTATTCTCGCACTTATAAGCAATATGTGCAGTAGCAAAAGGTTCCTGCTGTTAGGCCTGTGTTTCCCCTTGTATTCCAGGAATTGAATTCAGTCTTGTTCTTGTTCTTATATATTCCTATTTAGTTACGAAAAAAGCAAAGCTGAAGGCGTACATCCTTTTGGTTTAGAGTGCAGAGTCTGATCCTTAGAGAATGAGAGCACTTATTTCATGATCTTGGGTTGAGCTCAACTAAATTTTTCTTCCTGCTGGTATTAGACTGTGCCTCATAACAGAATCTATTATTCTGGAGGCAGTTATCACTCATGATCATCAACCCAGAAGTTTAGATCAGTGTTTTTTTTAATATTTTATAAAAATATTCAGACTCCACATAATTTTTTCTGTGAGGGTATTAAAAAAGTACCTTAATGTTTGTACATACTAATGATATATTTATGACTTGTATATACTTTTCATGGCCCTTACGGAAATAGTGCATGGACTCCTCTCTGTGACCTGTGGGTAACATGTTTATGTCCACTGCTTTGGTTAGGATAACTGAAGAGATAACAGATGTGAATAACAGTTGAGATGTAAAAACTTTGTCTGGCTTAATTAATTTGTATTTAGGGAAGTTAAAATCCTTCCCTTTTTTAGAATGATCATCCTTCTCAAGTCAGTACAGTTTTCAGACTTTTCATCTGCAAGTGCAGACTTATCAAGAGAAGAATACAGTTTCATGTTTCAAATTATTTTCTACAAGTGAGGATGAGCCATATAATTTACAAACACAATAACAGAAAACAGCCCACTGTATCATACCAATTGATTGCCAGAAGCAGACTTAATACTGTGTCCTGTTGGAAAATAACGTTTGCAGTTAACTTAAAACAAAATATGAAGTCTTCCTACCAAAAAATTAGTACCAGCTCTGCTTTTAGTTCTACTTGGAATTCCCTTCTGTGCATGCCATCATGCATTCTATACAATGTTTGTGGGCAACAAAGAGACAGTCTGTTTTCAAACTTACAGCACAAAAATGTTGTGAATCAAATTCTGTTCCATCTATATTATTACAGAAGAGTTCACCTTGAGCCACTGAATTATAAAGGGCTTATATAAGTCCAAATGAAGATGGGATCCAACCTAAGATATTTTTTTTATATATATAAAAAATGTATTCTTCCTTGCAGCTGTTGGGTGGGATGGTGGTGGGTTTTTGTCTCGGTTTTGAAAGACAGGTGTCTGCTAAGAGAGGTTGAACTCTCCCTTAGGACAGAGAATGTGATTTTCCCCTCCCTCCAAATCATTTAATTTTGAAATCAAGGGCTCTCAGGCAAAGATACGGGAAAAGGAATTACAGTTATTTACTAGTATTTATAAACAAGTAATAACAATAATAACAACCATAAAATAGAACCAGAAACTAATAGCAGATAACTTTCCCGTGCGATGTAATCACGGTCGAAGAAACAGCAGGGGGCGCTATTGAGCTCCCGGTCGGGCAGGGCGGTTGCGATGACTCCCGAGCGGCTGCAGGTGGCGCTGTGGCGCAGGGTCAGGTCAGCCTCAGGCAGCTGGTAATGGCGGACAGGCTGGAGAGCAGCCAGGCAGCTCAGAGCGGCAAAAACAGGGCGGCAGGGGCAGGAGCCAGCCCTCTCCCTCTTTTTTCCCGGCTAGCTGCTAGGTGGCAAGGACTTCTGCAGTTACAACAGACACTGCGGTCCCAGGTGGCAGAGGGGGGCAGGCGGCAGAGGCACTGGACTCTCCCGGTAACTGCTGCGAGAAAACGCAGCCTGGGGAAACGTGCTCTTCCCAGTGGTGAAAAAGGTTGAATCAAAGCTCACCCAGCCAGGAGAAAGAAAGCAGGGCACAGTTGGATTTCCTCTGGTCGCAGCCAAAAGCAAGAGAGCAGCCTCCCCTCTCCCCTTGTCCGACAAGAGTGAGTGCCTGTCCTCCCGGCCGGCTCGGCTCTTCCCTTACCTGCCCCCACCCAAGCACACCCTTTGTCTCTCACAAAAGAGCTGATAGCCCTAATCATCCGCCTATTTGTTACTTAGTAACAGTGATGGAGAAAAAATTCCAAGACATCCCCCAACCTCCAACAGTTTTTTAATATGAACATTTGATAAGTTAATTCATAATATGCAGTAGTGGCTGAAGTATCTGAAAGATCCTCACAAGAGAGTGACACAAGATGTTGGAGATACTCTGATCTTCTCTTGGCCAAGTCTTTGAGAGGTAGTTTATGCTTCTGCTAGCAATGTTAAGTATACCAGATACCATATTAGTTCTATAATAGAAAATGACTGTAGTACCAAGCACATATTAAAATTTCTGCAAGAGTCAGAAACAAATTTCTTTGCTCCTTTAAATAGTTCTCAAGCTCCATTCAGTTTTAAAGGAGTTTTCTCATTGTTTGGTGTCTCTTTTCGTGCTGTCACCTGTGACAGGGCACCTCACTAGTGAACCCTTGCAGTGTTGTCAGCCATGAGAAGAAATGGGATACAACCCTTCTTAGCGGTGTACATAACAAGAATTCCCAGAAGTGTAAATATTTTCATTACTGACAGAACCATTTAGAACTAGCACATTCAAGTATGAGAAATAGTCATTGTAAAGCTAAATGTTGACCATCAGGATTTCAGAGAAGACAAGATTTCAGGATGTCCTAATTGGAGTCTCCAGTATCTGAAGGGATCCTACAAAAAAAATGGAAAGACACATTTTACAAGAGCATGCAGTGATAGGACAAGGGGGAATGTCTTTAAACCAAAAAAAAGCAGGTTTAGATTAAATATCAAGAAGAAATTCTTTCTTGTGAGGGTGGTGAAGCGCTGGAAGAGGCTGCCCAGTAACATTGTGGATGTCCCGTCACTGGCAGTGTTGAAGACCAGGTTGGATGGGGCTTTGAGCAACCTTTTCTAGTGAAGATCTCCCTGCCCACACCAGGTAGTTGAAACTAACTGATCTTTCTGGTCTCTTTCATCCTAAAGCATTCTATAATTCTACAAAGAGCTGTATAACAAATGAGATAACAGCAGTTATACAAGCATAACAGTTCAATCCAGTACTTCATCACAGTATGGCTATGGCATGGAATTTTCTTAGTCATGAAATACCATTTCTGTATTCATGTTTTCCTTATTAATATTTGTTTAAATCTGCTTTGAGGTTTGCTCTTTGCTTTCAGTTTGGCAGCTCCCAGATGACATCATAAATATGCATTTATCTTTAAAATTCACTTACAATTCAAACCATGCCATATATTGCTTTGAAGTATGTAATCTGATATGTGAGAAGGTATTTTCTTCACTGGAAAAATAAAATCCACAAGGATTTGTTCTGTTGTAGAACATTTGACGGGTTGCATTGGTAGTGCACAGGTAAAGATAGTAAAAGATGATTTGGAAAGTGGTACCAAAAGTGATACATATTTTGAGTTACTTTAATATTTGTAAAACTAAATTGAATCTTCTTTTGTTGTTTTTTGGGGTTTTTTTTTACCAGCTGACCTTCAGACAGTGTTTATTTTACCATGTTATAAAATGAATGTTTTATGAATGCATAGGCTTTTCATAAAAAAATAAGTAAAAAGCCATCATGGGCTTAGCCATTCACGTACTATAACTGAATAAGGCATGTTTTTAAATGTGTGTTAAAAAACCCCATTGACATTAACTACATTTTGGTTACCTAAATTGTGGAAGGTGAGACTTAGAGAAATACCTCTTACCCCTTGGGAAAATGATTAATATTTTTCCATTAGAAGCAATGTATTTTGTCACTTGTCAATAGGCTGCCATGATTTTGTAATGGTGGAAGTCAAGACTTTGTGCTGGTTTTTGTTCCAGTGACTGACACCTTGACAATTCACTTGAAACATTGAATGCAATAAATAGTACGTAGAGTTTTCAAGGAAATATTTTACAAAACTTGCTTCCAAACTGATGAAAGTTTTCTCTAGAGTTCCCAAATATATGGTGCAATTCGACAAAAAATGCTCTTGCCAGAGAAGTTGGGTTTTTGATGACTACTACTACAGCTTGTTCAACCTTCATATAGCTGTTACTGTCTTGCTTAATCCATGATCTCTATCTTGTTTTAGGATTGGTGGAGCTGTGCCAACAGTCTTCTCCTATTTTGCGGAAGTGCTTGCTCGGGAGAAACGAGGTGAACACCTGAGCTGGCTCTGTATGTTTTGGATGATTGGTGGCATTTACGCTTCTGCAATGGCTTGGGCAATAATTCCTCATTATGGTAAGAAAAACCAAAGAAGAAAGAAAAAGTTCCTTGTGATTTGGAGGTCTTCTAGTATGAAAGTAAAGCCCTTGTAGTGTAGGCTAAAGTCTATTCTCAAACTACTGACCTGACTGTTAAAAAGAAATTGATTCTTTGTGGAGGATATCGTGACTATAGGTTGTACCTCAAATAAAAAATAATCTATTAAATGATGCAAAAATTCACCAATGTCCATGTTTAGTTAGATTCTTTAAATTACTGAAAACCTGGACATGTGAAAATGTAATTGGTGTTATTGTTAAATCTGGGGAAAATAGATGATGTGGGCATTTGCATCAGAGAGTTTTTAAATTGCTGGAATGTTAAATTAGAGGTCATTTTGACACAGATAAATTGTGAACTATGCATTCTTGAGAAGAAGAGTAAGAACTTACTTAATGTTTGCAGTGCTGGAATCTGGCTGTGCTGAATATTTCTTAGTAGACCTTTTTGTGGTATAAAAACAGATAAATTGAACAGAGTACATTTAAAAGCTGTAGGGATGTATGAGAGCAATAGCTGAAGTTATACACAGATGAAATATAAGCTACTTTGTGAAAGAGGTCTTTAATTGCCCTGACATAGTTAAACATAATGTGGAGGTACAGATTCATTTCTTTATCTCCCAGGCTTGCCTTTTAGAAGAGTTAAGTGCTCATGGGTCTTCAGGGTTGCTGAGACTGCTCAGGGGTTCTTAAAAATCAGCCTCTCAAGCACTTCTCCCTGGCAGTCCTCAAGTGAAGTAGAGCAGCACTGTGAGTAAGCTGTCTTCCAGAGCTGGCTTGCTTTAGCCTAGCAATGGGGTTTATGGCAGCTATATTGTGAAAAAGAGAGTGACTTCATGAGGTTTGCCCAAAGTGATGGGAACATTTAGCCAGTGGTAATGCCCAGAAATAAATTATAATAATGCAGACTAATCAAATACTTAGTCTGTTGCATTAAAATTAATTTTAGAGTCCAGTACACTCAACTTGAATCTATATATTCAACCTTGCCTTTTGACTTTGAATTGCTGGAAACAAAGAGAGGAATTTGTGCTGACAGTATGGATTCTTTTTTCCAAATAGTAAATTGCTCTGGATGATATTTTTGCTTTCCTATGGACTTTTATTTTCTTTATCTTTCAGTGTAAAATGCAAATATTATGACAGACTGGTTTACATAGTTTGTCTAATTTCATTGTAGATTTTATTAATAACTTTGCATCCTTCACTGAGGTGCTTTTAAAACATCACACAGCAGTATGTCTCAATGGATAATAATAATATCTTTCCTTACACCAAAGCAGTAGCACTACTGGGAAAAATTTTCTTCTTTCGTTAGTGGAAGAATATCAACAACAAAAAGGAGCACTGCATGCATTTTTGTTGGTGTTGTGTTTCCAACTGCAAAAATGTTCGTTAAATAACATAAGAGAAAGTAAAAAACAATTTTAAGAGCTAATATTCTTCAGTGCTAGACATACAAATCACTGCTTATTAAGGTAAGTTGTACTGATCAAAAGAAGGCCTAAAAAGAGCAAGCTATAAACAACAGAATCCTTTCTCAGAGTAAAAGAACTGAGTTCATACATAATTTTGGCAAAATCAAACTGAACATATTTATGGGTTTTGATGGGGTCTTAAAATTGTCTTTACTTATGAATCTGACTTTTTTGATGTGTTTAAAATTTAAAACATAGTCTTAGTTCCTACTATAAATGTGAAATCATTCCAATTCAAGCAAATTATTTTGTTGTCATATTGGTGTGCCACGTTCTCAGACGTTGCCAAGGGCTCCCAGGGTAAATCCTGCTCCAGAATTTGAGGAGTGTGGTCACACATTGCTGTCCCCTTCTGGAAACATTCCAGGTCAGACGAATGACTGTGCAGGTCTCTGCACCCTTGGTACCACATGTGTTTACAAGGAGACTCTTATGGTATTTTCTCTTTTACAATTTCTGCATGGTTTCCATGGATTTATTTTGCCAGAATTAAGCAAAGATAAAGATTTTCCTCCAAATCAATTCCCATCCTTCTCATCATTCATGCCTTCACTGACCAGGAAGCAAAACAGAAATATAAACAACTCACCCACTTCTAAACTGCATTTGTAATTGTGCATAGAGATCTCAGAGTTCTCTGCTTCTCACTTGAGTAGTAGACAGTGTTTATTTTTCTCAACTGGATGCAGAAGTTACTCAATAGCAATGAATGAAGTTACATCTATAGAAAAGCAAAAACTGTCATTGAGCATACAGAATTATTCTTATATTAATGGAAGGATATTAGGCCAACATTGTAGAATAATTTCAAATATTTTTTTCTTCCCTCTTTTGTAAGCGCATTCCTTTCACTTGTACTGCTTCTTATATAAGCCACTTCAAAGAGTCCTAGATTCACAAGTATACATTATCTCGCCCAAGGCAGGCAGTGAAGCTATGTATGTAAGTTCACCAGGTGACCATTTAGTTATACTGTTCTGTGGGAAAACAAAGATTATGCTCTATATGTAACTGTGTGTATCTGTTGCTGCTCAGGAAGCATTGGAGTGTCTGAAACAGCAATAATGCTCTGAAACACAAAATAAAGTGCCAATAACAGTTTTCCTGGCATCAGCACGTTGTTAAGTGAGGAATTAGTGTGGTGCAGTGCTTCAGTGACCATGTATGGAAAGGCTAATATCATCTGCAAGACAAGCCTCTCTACAGTGGGGCTTTTTGGTTTATATATCTGTTGGCTGTTGTTCAAAAACTGAAAGTGGATGTAGACTTGTTCAGGGTCTCCAAAACTGGAGCTCAGGCTGCAGAGATGAAGGAATATCTTCAGAGAAATGCTTCTAATGCAACTAAGTAACAAAGTCCAGATTAGACTGCTGCAAAGAAATTCCTCCATATGCGACTTATATCAGACTGGATAGGAGGAACAACAATAATTTTATAAATACTTTTACAAGTGCAACTTTAATTTTAGCATCATGTTTCAAGGTAGATTAGTTCAAACACTGTCAAATCCTTCACCTGTGTATTACAATAAAAATGTTCATTTTTCAAATGCTGAAGAATCCTAAGACTGAGAAATTTTAGTTTAAAAGCCAGACAGTGATACCTTACAACTTTTTTACACCAAGTTTATGTTTTAGTCTGAGAATAGGGATAAAAGAATTATGAAAGTTGTTTTATCAGTTATTAAAAAGAAAAAAAGCTGTGTGCCATGATTGTAAAAATCAGCCTCAATTTTTACTGTAACATATCTCCAAACTAAACATCAAGGGAAGCTGGATAAGGATTTCAGTGTCCTTAACCTATCGGTTTCGATATTCTATCTAATATTATTTTTGGCTATAAGAGTCATAAAAGCCTTTTCTGACTTCATAGACTTCAGAGAAATCTTTTGAAATTTGAAACATTCCCTAGACTATTTTGATTAGTGACAAACAAATATTGATCACATTAATTCTTAAATCTTATTCCTGAAAAAGAAGGGGAGTTCTTGACCAAAAATAAATTAGATTGCAAGGCAGAGAACAGGATGGTGCATGTAACCAGGCTGTTACAACATAAGCTGCACGTGGTACCTGAAGCTTTTCCCAGACTCTCATACAAGAAGAGAGGAGATAGCCATGTCAAATGACTCTAGTGAACAAGTCCCCACAGTATGACCAGGGACAGAGAAATTGCTTCCATATATATGCAACAAATTCCAATTCAATTAGACTGAATTATTTACTAAAACACCACAAATTTAATAATACAAAATCAAGGCAATAGGATAAATACTTCTTTCTAACTCACTCAATGCAAAAAGCAGATGTAAGTTTATACATTTTTTTCAGACCAGTGTAATCACATTGCATAACAGATCTTCACCTAAAGTATTCAATTTTTCGTCACTAGAATCTTTTTTTCCACTGAACTGAGGACCACTTACTTCTCTTCACAAGACAGGTATTTAGCACCATTCAGAAAACACAAACTTGCAGTAAAAAGAAGGGGAATAAAAAATCTAATGAAATGACATTAAATTTTGGAAGTGAAGATTTCTTGCCTAGGTGTAACCTATATCTCCAAGTGTAAGTGGGAATGTATTAACATGCTCTCTATTCCAGCACAGTTTTCTATTCCATCAGCAAACAACTGCTGTTTTATTCTGTGACTGAAAGTCACAGTTACAAATTATAAACTAGTCACTAGTTGCAAATAATATCTCTATTTCAGTTATTAGGGTTTTACTAAAGAAAGCCATTTTATCCTGAATGTATTTTTTTGAGAGAATAACTTCTTTACAGTAACACAGAACTTAATGTTTCCAATTTCAAATGCAGATGTGGAAGTGCCCAAACAACGCACTCACACTTGACTTGCAAATCATTGCATTTAAAATATTAACAATAACTTGTATTTTCCACTGGAAATTTTTGTATTTATTTCCTGGTCTGTAAAATATATTCGCTTCTATTCTGTCTGAAGGTTTTTGCCTATAACTTTTCTCCTGTCAATATCATTAAATTAGTTTAAAGGACAGAAACTGGGATTTAATTTAGATAGGAAAGAAGTGAAGTTTAAAATACAGTTGTTGTATAGTACTAACAAACACGAACAGCCAAGTACTTTTATAGAATCTTCATTCACTGGAACCACAGCCTGTCCTCTGTAGTTTAGAACCACACTAAATTCACCAGACCTAACAATGGAGACCAATTAAGACTGTTCTTAATTTTACTGTCCAGAATTACATAAGTCTTTTTCAAGGCACAGGAGTCCATAATGGCTTCTCTTTCTATCTGAGTGCAAATGCAAGGAGAATGGACCAATCTGTTTCTCTTTTGATAAGAAGTGTCATGCAAAGTGGCCTGAAAAATATTTCTCAGTTTGTAGAAGAAGATTGTTGTGGTAAAGCGGTTCAATTCACCTGAAGAAATTAACTTTGGTGCCAGTGAAAATAATCCTTTTATCACCTTTTTACATGGTGGTTTGGGAACAGTTTTTGTCATACTTTCCATGCCATGTTTGCTCTGTTTTTGTGTCATCCAACAGAAGATAAAAAAGATAAACCTGTCTTCAAAACTGCAATAAAATCCCCTTATGCATGAAACCGTCATGAACTGTATTGAAGTAAAACAGGCAAGGAGGTAAGGAGACATGCAGGCATCATCTATACAGATGAGGAGACAGAGAGTTACTGGCTCACTGTGCAACTCACAGCATGTAGAGCACCAGTCAGTGTTAATGGAGGAATTAACATTTCAGCCTGCTGCAGATTAACTAACAACATGATGGACTAAAATTGTGGAGTGGCAATGAAATAAGGAAACCTTTTATCTCCCTTATTCTGTCTGGATTTTTGTTGAGCTAAAGGATTTCTGATTGGCACACGGCAGCAATAGTATTGGGTTAAAAATTCCTATACCAATGCTATGTACTATCAGTGGCTTATAGGCTTAGGGCACAGCGAGTACTAGTACTTGATGAGCAATAAAAGCAGAAGGATCTTAGGAGTCATCCATCTTCCAGCACTTCTGGGGAGCAGAAGTGGATCCTTTTGAGTGGGGGGAACTGTAAGCATAGATTTATAGAGATTGAGGTAATATTTCTGTCAAGGGCAGCTAGTACAGATAATGAAAATTATTTTATAATGGTCTGTTAGTTAATCATCTGAATGAAACTGCCATGCAAGTAGTGAAACCTCAGACACTGAAATTCCTGTTGCAGGGGCCATTGTTGATTCTGATTTGAAGCAAGTTGATGCTTTGGATGACCCCTCAAAGTCCCCTCACCCCTATTCTATTAAACAGATACTGTTCCTCCAGCATGTGTTGGGATAGGCCAGAAAACAGAAAATGAAAAAAAAAAAAAAAAAAACAAACTATGCTAGCTGGTAGCTCCAGATGGAAGACAGAAGGCTTCTTGGCCAAATAATCCTGCACTGGTAGAAGCAGAAAATTTTAAGTTGATCCTTCCTTAATTTTTAAAATTCTGGACTCTCAGTTCAAAATTAAACCCAAACGCTAAACATGTTTTTTCTTATTTTCCTCAAAAATGTCTCAAAAAATCTGCCTTTCATGCTGGTTGAGAACAAATTTCAGTCATAACAGCAGCTGTCTGGGAAAAAGTTGAGCCCAAGACTCCTTTTTCTGTTGTACAGTAGTTTCTGTTCTTTTCAGAAGATATCTGACTTTTACCAATTGTCCAGTACAAAGAGAAATGCCAAAGATGCTGGCCTGGGAAAGACCTCCATGGGGTTTTTTTTCTCATTTGTAAAAAGCCCATGAATGCACCAATAAATCTGCAGAATTTGAAATAGTTATATTGTTCTTTTTCCGGACTTGGGGGAAACATGATCCAAAATTTAAAACCAAGAACAAATCTTCAAATTTGCCTTCATCATACAACTGCCTTTCTCTTACATCTTCTGTCTTCAGAATCAACCTTAACCAATGAAAATACAATTTGAGATTTAAAGAAGTTAGAGCTTTGTTAAGGTTGAATCTGCATTTGGTCTGAGATTGTGTCATGCTGAATAAATGGAATAGATCAGACATAAAGTCATCTACTACATAATGCAACATCTGTTGATCTGTTTTGCATTCCTCTAAGAGACAAAATGATCCCCAATGTGCTGTTTCCCCCCTGCAAATACTTAATGCTCTTCCATTAATCTGGTATTCTGCAGATGAAGCTGTATCTATACTTTTTTATCTGAGTTAATTAAAGTATGTACAAGGCAGTTTTAACATTAATTTCGTTTATCAACTTCTATTTGTGAATTGTTCTTCATTTGAAATAATCCAATTAAATTAAATTACACTGAATGTACTTTTAAAAAAAAATCTTCATTTTTGGAACAACGATAATGACACAATACAGCAGAATTTAGAACAGCTGCTTATGCAAATCTAGTTAGGAGAGCAAAACAAACCACTTTATCTTTTTTTTTTTTTTTTT
>VZRZ01006019.1:181677-236616 GCA_013398175.1 Climacteris rufus | reverse complement strand
TTTTTTTTGTATTTTCAGTGCACTAATGCAGAGTTTGATATGGTCATTTCAATGTTTATATTTGCAAGCCCTAGAAGCTTAAGTACCTTTTAGCACACCTACTTAATGATCACTAAAGATACTCATTATGGAGCTTCAAATATAACCTTTTACTTGGCACTTTAGGTTGAAGATGAAAGAGAAAATTTGTTTATGGAGAGGTTCAGTAAAAAGCTAGTAAATTGTAAGAAGTTATGAGCTCAGTTTCATAGGGGTTTCTGTCAATGACCCTGTGATCTTTGCAAAGTCCTTGCTGCCTCTCTTCACCTATGTTCCTTACAAGGCACCATGGCAGTGCTTTTAGTTTGTCCTTGCTTTGTCTAGATCCCTTTCTGGTATAGTCTCTACAGTTGCCCTTCCTTTCACCAAAACTCTGCTATAAGAAACGTTCAGATGTCCACACTCTCACCCTGCTGCAAAATGACCCTTGCCCTGGCCTAGCTTCTGTAAGGGAGACAGCAACTCATTTTGATCCGGGTCAGACCAGTGCTAAAGCCAATGGATGGTGTGGTTATGCTGTGGTCCCAGTCCCCACATTGGCTGCAGCATCCCTCAGGGACCACTGACTTCTCCTGCCTTTTCCTCCATCTTCTGATGGGTTCTCTCTTCTCTGTCTGGGCAGTATATTTCACAAGGCTTTGAAGACTGTGACTTTGAGATTATTTCTTCTTATGATTGATTGAAGTAGGTTAATGGCTTTAAAGAATGCTGGTGGAGGAACTGATGGACAGGTGAACAGGCTGTTGCCATAAACATCATTGCTTAATGCCATAATTTCCCACAGAAATCACAGCAGTAGTCAATCATTCTTATGACAATAAAAAAATGTGAACTTCTCCGCCTCAGTTTCAATGAAAATTCTGCTTCACACAATGAATTGGTCTTGAGTATAATTTAAGGAAAATTACATTCGAATTATAAAGAAATAAAGCTGCCTTAGCAGCCTGGCCAGACTGGCCAACAGAAGTACCTGCAGTGCCAGGCATTAACCTTGCTTTTCACTTTAAGAAACAAGTTAAGATGCTAATCTGATAAGATTCCTTTGTTAAAATTTTTTATGTTAAAATCACAAAAAACCTACTTTTTGTTTTGTGATTGCTCTACAACAGATGAAAATTTCGTGTGATTATTCATATACAAAAATACATTAATTTCTTCTGGAACATAATATCACAGTATAAATTTGTAAACCATACTTCCATATTATTTCTATGGCTTATGAAACTATCTGCTTTGAAGAAGTTGGTAATTCTCCTTTTAGTAAGAGTTTCTTTTCATTTTAATAATATATTCTGTCTATGGGTTGGATAAACAACTGGAATACAATTTTTCAATTTGTACTGCAGTTGCCTTTAAAATAAAATTAACAAAATCACTTTCAAATTGACATTGGATTTTTTTTTTTCAGGAACTTTGGTGCTACTTTTCCTCACAGGAAAATATTTTATGTTACTTTAGAAAATCATGCCTGCTTTAGTGAAAATAATTCCATTGAGATCTATTCAAATAACCTTGCTTACCAGAGTATCTAAATACAGTGTCTGACTATATTATTTCTGCCCATACTTGTAGGGAAGGAACCTGTACCAATATATGAAAAAACTTGGTCTAACTCCCTTATAGTGTTTGTGCACTTAATATTCCTAAGACAGCTCTGCTTTTATACCTTACAAAGATGCCAGCAGAAAAGAGCATAAAATGAGCAATCAGAAACATCAAGATTTCATAGTGAGGTCTCTGGGCTGAAGTTTCCATTCCCAGTCTCTTCAACTTTGATGCTGATCCAGTTGAAGAGATGCCACTTTCTACCATTCTCTGTTACTCCCTTGCTGTTGAGTTGGTATTATCTTGTTTTTAATATTAGGGCAATTTGGTTTTGGACATATGGCCCTCCTCTTAGTTGTTTCATGAAGGTTACATTACCATATAGTAACAAAGTAAGGAATTGCAGCTAAAGAGATCAAGGTAAGGATTTTGTATTGTTTTATTTTCTCACAGAAACATTGTATAGTTCTATCTGGTATAAACGTTTGATTCCTTCATGATTCTAGACTCTCAAGGAAGTCATGAAGCTGTATAAAAGTATAATATAATTCTCTGTTTATTTAATATATTGTATTTTCATTGTTCCTTTCAGTAATTGCATTTCAAACACTGTGCCTGTCTGTCCACTGGCAAAATCTACCTTCCCGCTGACACCCTTTGGATAACTATGACAGACTGTTACTGAGAATCATTAGTATTTGATTTGAGAATGCAAATAATTCTTTGTTAGAAGTGTTTGACCAAAGTTTGAGTTCAAGACTGCTGACCCATGGTTCACATTATGTACAGAAATGCTCCACATATTCAGCTGACTAGGTTTGTTTAATTGATTGCTGTTAGATTAGAAGATAATTCTTAGAATGCACATCTGCTCTAATCATTAGATACATAAACTGCCTGTTTAGTCTATCTGCCTCTCTTGCAGTGATAGGATATCTCTCTTTTTCATTTTAACTTTTTTTAAAAAGAGAAAACAAGAGGCAAATGAAATAGCAAAAAAAAAAAAAAAAGGAAATGAGGCGCTTAAATCACAGCACTGAAATGCTCATTGAAAAGAAGATTTTTCTTGTGACATCTTTCAAACAAATAAATAGAATAGAGTTAAATTTTGAAAGAGTTTCTTGAATTGCAGAGATGTTCTGTTGTTACACTGCAGCAACACACAAAAGGTAAAATATATATCGCTGGTAAAAAACACATCTTGGTATCCTTCAAATATTGTTCCAGCATTCCAATTAATGTTTTGTTTCTAAATTAAGGTAGATAAGGAGGCTCCATTTTCTTTTCATAAGCTACAGTGTTTCATTATGCCTTTTACTGCTTGTCCATTTTGATTAATTGCTTCTCTTTCCTTCTTTTCCATGAGCCCATCATTTAAATATCCTTAGTCCAGATGCACATAAATCACTGGGAGTCCTGGACCAAGACAAGAACACTTACATTTTCAATTAGTTTCCACATCTAACTGCTGCTTTTAGTAGTGTCTGCAACAACCCATCACATCAAACACAGCACAATTTGTGATCTCAGAGCTATGGATAGACTATGGAGGACACCACACAAGAATACACAGATATAATTTTATCAATATTTTGGCTGTGGGTAGGATAACAATATGAAGAGATTATATTGCAGACAAGTGTTTTCTTTCAGACTTTGTTCATAATAGATACTGCACAGAACATTTGACAATTTTGCACTGTCTTCTAATACAAGTAGATTCTGTCTTTTCTCAAGGATTTACTGTTATTTTACTCTTTAGCACTGTCCAAAGAGATGCCTCAAAATTCATATGCAAGCCATTTTTCAATTCTTTAACAAAGTAGTGGAAAAGACTAAGTACATGCAGGAGAAAACAGGTAAAAAAAATGAACAAATTAAAAGTAACGTACGACTGAAGTTCATACAGATTTTGAAGCACATTTTAGTGACGTGGTTGCACAGCCTCAGTGCCAACTTTGACCATGATATTTGAAGCTCTGACAGCAGCATCTCTTAACATGCGGTTCCCCCCACTTCTGACATTAAGTGCATCTATTTGAACCATAATCTCTGGAAAGCTTGACATGACATTTTTTTCTTAGACTGACAAGCCTCTAAGTGACAATGCTGTCAGTGTTGCGGCCGGCAGATTTTGCTCTTTGTTTTGCAGATTGTGAAGTGTGTTCACTGAACAGCTGCACAAAGCCAGACCCAAGCCAGGACTTTGCAGAAAAGCATGAGTATATAAATCTCTGGGGCCACTGATTCAGTCAGCCAGACAATCAGATCAATTATGTGCCACAATCCTTGTAATGAGATTTTCAGCTACATATTAACCCTTGGTGGCCTATACTTTATTTATGTATGTACGTGTGTATGTATGTATGTATATATTTGTTTTTTTATTTATATCTGAGTACTTAGAATATCATCTTTACAGCTGTTAAGTCTCCATTGTAAACTCAGTGTAGTTATTAAATAAATCTTGTTTGTACTGGGAAAATACTTTTCAATTTTTATGCTCACTCTTTATCTGGTTGTCAAGCTCAGAAAATTCATCTACTGTTGTGGTTTTTGATTGCAGGGGTTTCATAAAATGCTTCCAGACCATATAGACACCAAAAAATTAAGATAAACAAATCTTTATTTCATAGGCCTTAGCTAGTCATGTAGTACTCTACAAATCCATTTGAAAAATGTCTAGTGGTCATTAAATTCAGGAAAGATGTAAACCATTGACCTATTGCACCCCAGCACTAATTTTGATTATTTTTTGAATCGACAGTATTACAAAGACATTGGAAAGATTGAAAATGTATGTGTAAGAGTCTTACTTCAGAGCAGTTACAAATATCGGTTTCCACAGGATTGAGAATGGTGTCATATGATGTAGCTTTATGTCAGACCTTTAACTAAAAGGAGAAAATTTTCCAAATCCAATTTACATGCAGAAATTTTGAAACCAGACATTTAAAGGAAAATTAAGAATTTGAGCTTTTCATATTACAGATTTTTTCATGTTTTACATCTGAACCCTGGACAAAAAGTGTCTTGTATCTATCTACACTCATTTCTAGCAGTCTCGGACAGTTTCCTCTGAACAAGGGCCATCAGTGCACATAAGGGAAGTGCAGAACATTCTAGCCTGTAATATGTGCATTTACTTAATTACAATTGCTATATGGTGTTTCTCATTTTAAATTTTAGGAATATGCAATTTTCCTAAGTTTTAGGAGAGATTTTGCACTGATTTCTATTTTATAAACTATGGGGGAGAGAGAAAGAAATATTTTGAGAACAAAGTAGAATATTTTAGAAACACTGATTTAAAATATAGCAAAAAATTACAGGTACGCCCTGGCAAGTTTTCAAAAATCTCATTAACCAGGGACTGTAATGAGTGAGTATATACCCACTTCTCAAGAAATATAATGATATTTGCATTCAGAATGAAGCCATGTTGAAGTTACTTAGGCTTGATTCCTGGTATCTGAAGTCTGGTAAAATGACAGGACAGAGGCAAAACTCTTAATGGTGATCAAAGTCGAGATGTTGCAATGCTGTGTTGAAGTGCTTTGAGATTTGGCAAGTTTCCAGTCCTATTGGATAGTTGCATTGCAATTGTGTTCAGAATTCCCAAGGTGCAAAGGTGTATCCTGCATAGTGGTGGAGACATTATACGAGCATGATATCTTAGCAAAGTGCATTTCTGATTTTTCTCCCTCCTTTGAGAATGGAACACGCTCAGTGGTCAAAGTTAAACAAACAAAAGTAGAGTGCTGCAGGGCTGTTGCCACTCCTCATCAGTGGCATCCTTTGCTCCTTCCCTGTAAGTGGAATGCTTTTCTCTTGACCTTTATTTCATGAAGAGTCCTATCAATGGGTGCAATGAATAGCTGAGGTTGGGATCAAACTAGGAAAGGCTCACAAATTTCCGAATGATAATCACATCAGCCAAGCACATCTTCTGGGTCAAAAGGGTATTGGAGAACAACCTTAAATCTCTTAGGAATGAGGTGCAGGTATATCAAGAAGCTGTGGAGAAGGTATTGTACATATTTTATGTCTATCTGTTCCTGCTCCCCTTATGGGCTGATGGCTCTGCATTTCTTATCAATGCCTTTCTATATGGATTTTAACAGTACAGTCTCCTCCAAAATTATCTATATTTTGGCTCTGATTTTTCTCTTATTTTCATATCTCTCCAGTGTTACTGAGGGTTTACAACAACTGAGTTAAGACTTAACCTCTGTAAGTATTATAGTCCCTTTTTTACAGATGCAGCATATAAATGTACAGAAAACCACAATAAAACACTACAGATTGCGAACAACTTGCCATATAATTTGATGACATTATGGAGAGTGGTGGCTTGAAGACAAACTAAAGTGAATAAACAAATGTCCATGCCTCTGTGTAAAATAACTTAAGAGGGAGAGGAGTCTTCATTTCCTGTCGACTGCTTCAATGTCAGCTGATTCTTACAGCTACTGTTCAAGGCAGAATGTTTCCTGCAAAGTGTACTTAGCCAAGACCTATGTTTTTTGTTGTTGTTTTTAGTATGCTATTTTTATATAGAGGTAATAATTACAATGTATTTGTTTCAGTGCTGCTTTACACGTTTAAAAAGGGAATTTGTCCAGCTCTTTGTGTGAATATTCTTGTTACCATACCTTACTCAGTCATAGAGTAAGGGCTGAAGAGGCAAAACCAATTCTGAAAATGTCATGAGTTGCTTCTTGTTAATGGTCTTTACTGTTTTGCCATTGTTTGTTGTAAGTATTGGAAAAAGTATAATTTTTGAATAGTTGGGATAGTCCCCTGAGGAAGATAATATAGGGCAAATATGTAAAAAATTTGTAATGATCAATTTAGTTGGCAAGTCCTTGCTGTCTGGTTCTGTATAACTTCTCTTGTGCCCTGTTAGACTTCATAAAATGTGAATGGAAAATGAGTGATTTTGTCATATTCATGTCTCCATTTTATTTAGTTGGGCCAGTATTGTTCCCAGTAAAGAAAATGGAAGTGCAAGAATGGCTTCCTTTGTTCAATTCAAGATGCAGACACGCCATTCCCATTAGGCCCAGTACTGGCAACAGCCTGCTTCAATACCCTACATGTTTTAATGTTTATCTACTAGGGAGGCAAGTGAGATTCTGATAACCATAAATACAACATTAATTAGACATCCTTCGCCACTTGTAGCATCTGCCAAAGTTACAAATACAGATAACATGACCAGACCATTGGGTATCTGCAGTTCCCTTTTTAAGGATACTGCTTCCTCTTGTACGATTAAGTCTGTTCGTCTCTTCTGTCATTTTAAAGATTAATTTTTTGACTGTATTGGCTACTGTGAGTCACAGCATCTTGATACAGCCATACTTCAGGGCCAAATGAAAGCCAGAATTCAGACAGACCACTGCACATCATGCATACAATGACATAAAATTTCCCTTGCCTTCCCCCCACATCTACCTGCATAACAGCATTTCTAAGTATTCCAATTTAAAACTAATTTTTATGGGTTTATTTTTGATTTCCAGTCAGACGTCACACATTAGCGTTTCTGTGTCAATGAAACAAACCTAACAGCTCTGTCTGTATTCTGCAGAGTATATGTAAAATAACATTAAAGGCTAACTTGTCATTACTAAACTTCAGACTGTGGACACGTATCATACCATATCATTGTCTGAAGTATGGGTATACAAGAAGTTCCTCCTTAATAAAAAGTGTCCTGCAGCTGTCCTGGGGAATGTCTGAATAGAAGATGCTACCACTGGAGTGATTTGAGACCTGATTATCCAAGGTCTTCAGATAAATATCAATGCCAGCACAGAGGAGTGACACCTGTCTATGGTCACAAACTCTCTCCTCTGTGACAGAGGAAATGTGTCTTTACAAAATGTCTTGTTTCTTTTCATCACAGTTTTAAGTGCCAGCAGACCAATTCTGTTTAATGTGTTTGCAAATTACACCTGTTGAACACTATTATGTTCTTACACTGAACGGGTGATCCTCAAGGACTAATTGCATTTAGCTAGAGAGCCATGCACTTTGTTAGGCTGCCTCCATCATGGCCTGCCACACTTCAGCTATTGCCTTTCCAAATTCCTTCTGCAGAAATTACCAGCAGCTGACTTGCTGAGACTGAGTTTGTAGAGTATCTAGCTATCCATATAGGCTAAAAATAACACTGCTTTTCCCATGTGATATTAATAATTTAATCACAGAACAGACAAGTGTTCTACTTTGTGTTACTGGAATTTCACAGTAATACAACACAGAATAATTCTGAAAACATTATTTCTGCAATTGTTTAAAATCATGTTTTTCATCCAGTTTTGTAAAAAGGTCTAACAGAGCTTAATCAGGTACATAATGTAAATGAAGTTTTCTTTTTTTCAGTTTCAGTGATGTTTTACCATTATTCTCATAAGTAACACTGCAGTAAATGGTCTTAAATCCTAGACGACACTCGCAGTTAAACTTGGTAATGCCAGAACAGGCAAAATATAAGTGCAATAATAATGCATTTAAGAGATGAAAGCTTCAAAATATTCCCAGTCCTTCTTATAATTTTGTTTTAGCTTGGATTTGGGAAATACTCAACAACACAACAGCATCTTCCTGCGAAAGTACTATGCATTGCTTGGATTAAGTGCAGTATCAGTGCCACCAAGTGGCAATTTAGAGCAATCCTGCTTTTTAGTTGCCGGAAATGTTTCAAACTAAAACATTAATAATTAAGGCTCAAAAGCTGACTTCTGACCAAAGCTTGTGTGGTAAAACAGTAACAAGAAAAGCCATAAAATAATATAAATTATTCTGCAGAAGAATCTACCAAGTCTCCGAATTTCTGTAAGTTCCCCAGTTCCCTTTCTCCCCCATCCTTAACATTTAAGTATATTCCTGCATCTGATCTACTAAAATACAGAAATCTATGAAAATTTTGATTTTGGCAATTTCTGACATTGTCATGTAACTAGTTCCTCTTATTCATACTGAATGATTAACACAAATTTCCAGAATGCTCAGTCTTTATCTAACCATGCTATAAAATAACAATATTTGATTGCAATTTCTTTGCCTATTTCAGTGTCTTAGAAAGGTGTTCACAACGTTATTCCTCTGGCATACATAAACTCTCCCCTTGCCAGCCAGTATTTATACAGAACCTGTGAGCACCCCTATTTTTCATTGCACATGTTGCACTTTAGTGTAACATGTATGAATTTGTAGAGATTTATCATGTTTCCTTGTAGCCTTAATTTTGGAAAGTTAAGCAAATCATTCCTCTAAATCTGCTCTCCAGTAGCCTGTCTACTGTAGAA
This sequence comes from Climacteris rufus, assembly GCA_013398175.1. Classification (NCBI taxonomy): domain Eukaryota; kingdom Metazoa; phylum Chordata; class Aves; order Passeriformes; family Climacteridae; genus Climacteris; species Climacteris rufus. The sequence continues at coordinate 227,713 of VZRZ01006019.1, read as the reverse complement.
GATGATCCTTATTCTTGAAGAAACTTGCTGTTTATCAGGTATTACACATTTTAAAAATTCATCTTAATGTGGACAGGTTGCCCTGTCCATATACATATTCAGAAAGTCTATGACAACGGTTCTTTGCTCTCCTTTGGAGCAAGAATTTTATAATATCCTTTTAATAAATTAATGTTATGGAGTTGATGACATTCTGTGTTTTGAGGGAAGATTTTGTCGACATTGAATTCAACTCATAAATTAGTTATTAGATATGGATTAGCATCTTGTACATTTTGATTTTCCACTGTGTGCTCCTGTATTTCTGTAACCAGTAATTGCTATGTCTGTGAAACCCTTGGCCTTTTCCAGCAGCCAGGAAAGCAGGAGGCTGGTATTTAGCACAAAGGTTCCTGCAGCAGCTTCAGATTCAGCCGTCACAAGTTCTGGGTTGCTCTATGGTGCATTATTCCCAAGATGCATTTGGGCCACATGTTTTACAATTCATAAAACATTGGGACTTGCCCCCATTTTCAAGATTAATGACTCTTGAATACAGCATAGCCAGGGAGCAAAGGTGAAGGTCAGCTCCAGATTGCTGAGCACTGCACTGAATGCAGCCATGTAGAGCTGCTGTGTCTTTGCTATTGTGCCATAAATCAGGGGAGGGAGAAGGACATCGAGTTACAGCCAAGAACACATTTTCATTTAGTTTCAAGGCTTACATACAAAAGGAATGAAAGCCACTTTGTGAGCTAAATTCAAAGCTACTCTAATGGCTCCATTTTCCAAATTAGCTCATGACCTGGGGAAAAAGGGTGTGTTAAATATAAGAATAAACCCAAACTTGCTCTGCATTTAAAATATACATTTGTGTTGCTGACCTAGTGGTGGTACTGGACTAGATGGGAGGAACAGCCCCAGAAAGCTCTGTTGCTGTTTGCTTTTTTTTCCTACAAATTGCTTCTTATAATCTTGACATTCCCCTTTATCATTAATTCAGCAGATACATTAAATCACAAGATAAATTGCAGCAGATAATACTGTACATAGAGAAAAAGATGGAAAAAGAGCAATACAAACTGTAATGAACATTTCACTTGACATGTCCCTTGGGTACTTTGAGAAGTAAAAATTATGTTTTGTAGGTTGTCGCGATGACAGCAGGATGAACAGTGCATTCATTGCTTCTAATTAAGTGTAGTATGGTTTACTTATATTAATAAATGAAAACTAAAAATAAACTACCCCCAGCGTTTTCCAGGACTGGTTACAGAGCACAAGATGTTGGTATTGCTTTATAACAGGTATAATGCCAGGTTGGTTTCGTTTACTGAAGAACTGCCCTTTGTACAGCTCAATTTCATAAACCATAAACTGGAACAGTGAAAGGCAGATTGCCTAACTACACCAGTGGCTTTCTGTATTTCTGAAACATTTTCTAATAACAACAAAAGCCAGGACCTTGACTGATACTGAACATTCTGAAAGATGGAAACTCCCATCCTGTGCTGCCTTCCCTGCAGCACTACCAGTTGCACAGCTGCCCAAAGAGCCAGATCAACTGACTGCTCTGACCAAAAATTAACTTAACCAAAAGAAAACTATTTTTCAAATTCTGCATCATGAGATTTATTCTATATTTTAGATTATGTAATGAAGATTATTATTCTAATTATTAGAATAAAATATGTACACGATATTCAAAACACTGATATGGTTTCTAATTGCTTCATTAACTCACTGTAAACCTCCTTTATTTCCTTCCCTTCACAATTTAGACATAAAATACACCCATATTGTTTAAGACTTGAAATTCAATAAGAGGTTGACATTTTCAAAAAATCAAGAGTAAAGAGTGAATTTTAGTACTTTTTTACATATTTTAAAATTTGTTTATTTGTTTACATGTTTATTCTTAAATTTTCATTCTAAGTTCTGTTTTGGAATAAAATTTAACACTAATTTTTAGACATCCTTGTTTTATTGGAGGGAAATTTGGAGGGGTAAAGTATGTCTGTATAGAGCATTGCTTAAAAAAAGTAACGTGGTATTCCAAGATCATTGCCAATATTGTTATTGATTTTACCCCTTTCACCCTGGGCTAAAGGTGACAGTGCTAAAGGAGTCTGTAGGGCAAACTGATACGATTTCAGAAACATATGAAGTTTGTAAGAGACCAGAAATAAACCCATCACCAAGTCTGCTGATCAAGATGTTTCACCAAAATGTTGATAAAGAATAAAAAAAAAAATTAAAATATAATAAAGAATAATGAATAAATATATCAGCGGTTGATTATATATTTTATGTGAAATTAAATTTAACATGAGAAATAATTTTTTTTCCCAATAATGTGTGTATGATCCACAGCATGCAATCTTTAAACTCCAAAACACATTTTGCATTCCGTAGAGAAATACTTCCTTTGGAGAACTATGTGGTAGGCTATTGGGTACCATTGCACCAGTTGTTTGCTGACATTCAGATAGATTTAATTAGCTATGTCTTTTGTCTAGAAAAATCAGTTAGCAGATAATAGATCAGATTAATCCAGCACGTCAGTTCTTTCATTAGCCAGAGTTCCATTTTCGTCCTGTAACCTCTTCTGTCCTTTACTATTTTTCTTATCTTTCACTCATCTTTTAATAAGTCATCCTTGAAAATTTTACTTGAAAATTTCTGCTGTACTGAAGCCAGACTAAAAGGCTGCGTAGTTACTCAAATAACATTTTTCTCTTTCTTAAGGTAAATTCTTATGTTTTTTACAATTATAACATTTCAATAGTCCAGTCATAATATACCAATCAAACAGGTATTTTACTAAAAACTGTACTACCAACCCTCCAGTTTCACATAAGAGACTCTTACTAAGAGTATTGAAATCAGTTTTGTAGGAATAGTTAATATTAAGGAAAGCTATGCAATTCCATAAAATATATTATTTGAGTGTAGATTTTTAAGTCTCTCTACTTCCATTGTTCATAGAAAATTATTTCTTTGTGTATCTATTTTTATGCATGTGAACCCTGTTTGGTTCACATAACTACCTTAATACAGATTATGCTAAGAGAATTGAAAGAGGCTTTTTCATCCCTGCATCAGGAAGTCTTTTATCCATAATACCGCCATTTTCCAGCATGACTAGTCACATGCAAGACGCAATTATTTTTCAGATGATTGATGTTTGTGGAATTATATCAATCAGGCTTCATCTAAGTATAAGGAGTTTTACATCTCCGAGAAGCAGCATATATGGGATAACGTGTGAAATACTCCTTATTTATCTACATTTTGTGAATTTCTCCTTCCACAGGATGGAGCTTCAGCATGGGCTCTGCCTACCAGTTCCACAGCTGGCGAGTATTTGTGATTGTCTGTGCCCTGCCCTGTGTCTCTTCTGTGGTTGCCCTCACCTTTATGCCAGAAAGCCCACGGTTCCTGCTGGAGGTATGACTTTCTAAGTGGTTTTCAGATTCCAGTAAAAATTATTCCTGGTTTATATAATGACCTCTACCAAGCAGGCATTTAGATTGTTCAGAGACTATAGTGAGTAACTTAATTTGTATATATGTTGTGCTTAAATATTTTGTTCTAACATTTAGATTGGAAAACATGATGAAGCTTGGATGATACTCAAGCAAATTCATGACACAAACATGCGCGCTCGTGGTCAGCCTGAGAAAGTCTTCACAGTGAGTATTACTTTTAAAGTTAATCACCTATTACATCAGCAAGCCTCCTGACTGGTGAGGTCTGGAGGGCTTAAGCAATCAATATTAATACTCTGAATGACAAAGCAAATTATTTGCTCTCTAAATACCTAAGTATAAAGTACTGTGAATTCCTACTGAAATTGTTATATATACAACACTTCTTAAGATATCAGCCTTTGGCTAGCATACTCATGGGTGTGGGATAGCAAAGAATGGTCACTTTATCTGGTGTACCAAGATACTTAATAGATTCCGTTTGTGTTTTGTTCATTAAATTTTTGCCCTTAATAAGTACTGTAGGCACACAGAATTCCAAATTAATTAGCTGTTGTGTCTTTAAGGTTTTGGAATTTTATTCCATTTTTATCAGGTGAAATTATGATTTCAAAAAATACATTTTCACTCCTATGAAATAGCGATTTCAAACATTTAATATTCTCAAGATGTCTTGGAAGCTCAAATTCATCTTTTTGAGGCTTAATGATAAAGCCCTATTTATTTTTTAAAGTATGCATGGATTGTTTCCATTGGGGGAGAAAATGGCAATTCAGAAATTGAATTTTTTAATGGCATCTTGCTTGTTTGTGGAGACTGTACACAACAACCTTGTCTTCCTGGTTACAGTAGGATCAAACAGCACTTTCTTATTTTGAAATCCAGTCTGCTTCTCCAGCTTGTGCAGTACTGTGGCAGTATGGGCACTCTGCTCCCTCACAGAGCCATGTGCAGGATGCTATTCCTCTTCCAGCAGCTTTATTCTTACTATAATGCATATATAACTCAATTAAGAAATCCTCTTAGAGTTTTGCAAGCAGTCTTGAGGAATGATCATCTGACCACCATTTATTCCATTGAGACTTGCAGTTTGCTGCCTTGGATGTAATTTCCACTGCTGCCATTTAAGTCTTTCCACAAAGAAGCTCGAGAATTCCCATATTTGGCTTGAAAGAAGGCTGGTTAGCACTCTTACCATGTTAAATACTCATTTATTGGTACACTGGTGATCTGCCCCTAGTCCCATCTAACCTAATATTTTATTTTCTGATTTAATTTATGAGTAGAGGGATTTGCCTAACATTGTACAGCTATGGTGTGTTGCCCATTTTTACTGTTAAAAATAGCGAGCTCTGTGCTAGACAGCTTTCAAGGATGAGATTCTGTAAACATAGCTATGTTGTTGTAAAATTATCTTATTTTACATTCCTTTCCCATGGACACAGATCCTTTGATGGACATTTCTTTTAACCACTGTAGTTAAAGACGGAAGTGTTAATTTTCTCCAATGAACTGTGATTTCTAAAAGCGTATATAAGAATTAAACAAAGGTGGGTTCTCCCCCTTCTGCCCTTTGCTCTGAACACGAACATTCTGGCTCTGTCTCCTCTGTTCTGCGTCTCCTTACATAAGCGTCAGATAAGCCGTAATAAGCCATAATAAGCGGTAATAATGATGTAATTTCAAAATTGGTTCATTGGTTCTTGCTGATCTGAGCTGCTTTCAGACAGAATATTCCTGGTCCTGGTAACTCTGGGGTTTTTTTCTGCCACTATTGATACTCATGGACTGATTACACAGTCAGCCACAGCACAAACCCTGTCCTCCTTCAGTGTTGGTTTAGGCCCAAGGAAGAAGACAGAAATGTGCTGGGAGAAAATGTGGGACGAAGGATAAGCCTTTCACATCACTTTGACATAGTTGTAATCATATACTAAAGCAGCTGTGGAGAAGAAAACAAAGCACATGCTTGTTGTTTCCGTTCTTGTGATCTAACAAGTCTTTGTCTCTGTGGTTGTTAAAATGTGACACTCAGTCATTTTATCTACATTTATTTTTGTTAATTGATCAGCCATTAATTTTTCCAGTTTCTGCCTTAAACATTAGGAAAACTCAACTCTCTATATCAAGGAGATGAGATTAGAAATACTGTACTTTATGTCAAGGTTAGACATATATAGAAGTCCCTATTTTTAGTTTGCATTAATATGATTAGAAAATGTTTGATTCTCTTCTTATTGTACAACATCAGCACTTCATGTCATAAAATCCAGAAAGCAAAGAACTTATGCATAATTTGTTTGACACATCCTGTAAGTCTCTTTTTTTTTTTTCAAGTTAGTCCTGGATATTGTGAAATTTTGTCTCAGCAATTTATTAACATACTTTTCCTAAAATTTCCATGCTCCTTTGCTTATCCAATACCATTCTATGACTTACGCTTTATTATTTTCCTCCACTTCATGTTGCTAGTTACATCAGAAACACTTTGATAGCATGTTTTCTGAATCTACAGATGATGTAACTTTTTCTCCGTTACTGCTATAATTTCAGTGTGATTTTTCTTTTGTGTATTTTTCTGAATTATATTGATTTAATATTTTTCTAGAGGCTTTTTTCCACAAGTTATGTTTATTCCTGTTACTTGTATTGTTGAGAGGGTTATCTTCAAGCCTTTAGAAAGAGATGGCAGCAACAAACATTTGGCTCTAAAGTTAAAAACTCCAAAATGGAGTATTCTGGTTCCTTGAATTAATAGAGTGGCTGGCTCTTCATACTTTTGAGAATCTTTCTCAAGCAGTGACAATAACAGAGATGGTAATAAATTGTCAATGTCTTCAATCACGGAACTACCCAAGTTAAATGTTTACGTACACGCTTCATTATCTTCCTGGGTTTTTAAAATACATATTCATTAGGTCTCTTGGTTTAAATGTGTAAGTAAAAAAAAATCTTTGCATCCTTAAAACCAAATTTTCTCTACTCTTCAATTGCCATGTATTAATTCTTTTTTCCTGCAAATATTTTTCTTTACAATAAGTCTTCATTTTTTACATTTTAAAACATCACATATTTCTAGCTATTGCTTTTAAACAGAAGTGTAATTTTCTTTCAGATAGGTTTTAGTTTTTTTTCATTCTTCATATACTGACATGCTGAATTTGCATGGTCCAGATGGACTATTATCCTGACTCAACAGGACTTTTCATATGTTAAAGAACCACCAATGCCAGGGAACTTTTGTCCCCAGTCACATACAGTGGTCCTGGGATATATACATTTCCCCCAGTCTCCATAGCTCCAAACAAGTCAGGTGGCCAATGTGGATAAAAAGCTGCCCCTGAGGTATGCCTTTTCTGCTTAGTGGTATGGTATGTAAGGATTTCCGTGTGTAGGAGATCTCAAATAGTTTTTGAGGACTCGGCTCAGTGTTTTGTCTAACACATTTCATAAAAGCAGTGTAAGATAAGCTTCAGATCAATGGAATGATGCAGTCAGGATTACTGGAAATGGCATGACAAGAAGGTTGCAAGTTTTTAATAAAGTAAAGATCTGGCAAGACAGTGAGGTGTAGTATTTCAGGAAGGAGGCAGGTTTTACCTCAAACTGTGGGCTTTTCTCTGTTCTTGTCCATGGGATGAGGCTACTGTTGATTCTCAAACAGTTTACATCTGTAAAACCAGTGGACCCAAAAGTAGAGTTTTATCATCAATATTGCTGTTCCCTGATGTCCTGTAATCCACTATGATCCATTGGAAATGGGGGTAGGGGTGTATTCTCATTCTGTTAGGAAGAAACACAAGCCCTGGCTACCCTCAGAAACTTCAGCCAAACACCAAACATTCAGTCTCATGCTCTCTCCTTCTGTCTGTGTTGGTTCATTTCCCCATTTTATTAGTTTTCTTTCCATTCTCTGCTTGTCTTCTTTCAAAATGAACTGTGGATGAATACATAACCCATTGTGATACGGCTATGAAACTGGGACCAGTGGAGAAGCCAAAACCAAAACCATGCAACGGTGCAAATTTGTGAGGTCCTGTGTCTTAAAAGACCATGTAACACACTGGTGTTCTGCCACACAAGGGAGTGCAAGTAAAAATTAGCATTGTAGGCAACATCACATTCTCTGTGACTAGTAATTCTGTATTTTTCCCTGATGTTTGTTTATCTCATTTCATTTCAGATAAGTAGATGATTGTTCATAACAGCAATAACGTGCATGGTTTCACACAATTTTACGTCACTTCTCCTCTCTTCATTAAGTTCTCTGTTGAACACCACAGAAAAAAAAGAACAAAATAAAAAGCTTGTCTAACAGTTAATTCATGACATTTTGAATACTTCTGGTTTTATTGTTGTGTCTTCAGTCAATAGACTTCCAACAACGTTGTGATAACAAGTCAGAATATTTTGAAAGGAAATTCTGGGCATGGTTAACTGATGGGTTAAATAATGTTTTCTCCTTTGTGGCATTGGAGGTATATACAACAACACTCCAGAAGAATATGACAGGAACAGCTTATTGTAGCCAGAGGAAATGTATTTCCTTCATGCCTTGAACATAGAGCTTTTCTGAAACAGTTGCATTCATAAAGAACGTCGGCATTACAATGTGCTACTATGCCTTTTTAAATCTAAACCATTTCAAGTGTAGACACAAATTGAACATCTGTTCATTTTTAGTAGGTGGGATGTAATAAATCCCACCAATACTCCTCCATAGGCAATTACTAATTCCAGAAAATACAAGTATTTGTGTTCTGTTTTTATTTCTAGGTCACCAGAATCAAAACACCAAAACAGATAGACGAGCTCATAGAAATAGAGAGTGATACTGGAACTTGGTACAGGAGGTGTTTTGTAAGAATCCGCACAGAGCTGTATGGTGTAAGTAACAAGATCTCTGTTCACGCTCTAATTACCTTCCTCCTTTTTATTTAGCTTTCAGAAATGGGATGGACTCACTAAGCTCATGCTGTTGATAGCTGCAATGCTACATTTCCCATGAAACTGAGGGATGCAATGGGCTGCAAAGGGAACCAATGTAAAGTTCTGGTTTCCTGACCCTGAAAAAATGCAGGTGAATCGCAGAGGTTTATCCCAGCTTCAGAGGAGGAAAATGCTGCATTGGTCCTCACAATAGTTAATAGTAGCTAATAGTTACATAGTCATATTCATAAGCAGCACAAAATATATATGTATTGAGAATGCGTATCCACATGTGTGTATGGAAAGAAGCGGCACATGATGAGATGAAAAATTACCAGGAGGAACCTGAGGCAGCCACGTGAGTTACAAATGATAAATTCTTTAATAAGTTGTGTAAATAATGTCAATAAAACCTTTATAAGGCATTGTATCTGCGTGTTATTTTTCTAGGTATATCAAACATTTTACCAGAAAACGACGTTAGAGCTATTTCAGATTTTAATACAAGCTTGCTGGGACTGTGCTCCTTATCCTTTTGTCACATGTTTTATAAAACCAAAATTTTTTGTAAAACTTGTTTTATTATGGAATATAGTTTGTCTAATACGGGGAAGTAAGAAGAAAATATTTCTGAGAAAGTCCCTGGTTTATTTGAGATAGTGAAATGAGGCTGTCTAGAGATTAGGAAAGTTTGAAGGTGAATCTATGTACACAGTTCCACTCTGGTTAGAAAACAACTGATATGAGCCCACAACACATTCTTGCAGCTGAGAAAGCAAATCAAATCCTGGGCTGCATCAAAAGAAGTGTTGCCAGAGACCTGATCTGCTCTCTCTCATGCCCTGAAGAAACAAGCAAACAAGAATCAAAAAACTTCTATCATTTAAGAAAATTGTTAAAATATGGTGTAAATAAATGTGTTTCCTAATTATTTACAGATTTGGTTGACATTTATGAGATGCTTCAACTACCCAGTGAAGGATAATACAATCAAACTTACAGCTGTATGGTTCACCCTGTCTTTTGGGTAAGACTGGTGGCACTTAAACGATTTTTGATAGTCTTGACAGAACAATAATCTGCATGTAAATTTCTGACACTATGATCATCTGTTTTATTAAGGATCTGCCCAGAAAATATTTGATTTGTTAGTTAACCTGTTCTTTGTTGCAAACCTGACTTATCAAGAATACCTTCTTTGAAAAACTGACATCTTCTGGTGTCAGCATTTTTCAATAATTTTATTTTATGGAGGATTTTGTTCTGATGAAGCAACAGCTCCATCACAGAAGTGGCCAAGGGAGTTGCGTGTTCACACCTCCCACAGATTTCTGAGTAAGTGTATTGGTGCCTGAAGTTTTCCTGTTTTTCACAGCTACTATGGCTTATCTGTCTGGTTTCCTGATGTCATTAAACACCTGCAGTCAGATGAGTATGCATCCAGAGTGAAACATTTCCGCAATGAGGAGGTCTCACATTTTGTCTTCAACTTCACACTGGAAAATCAGGTTCACAGCAATGGAGAATACATCAATGACAGGTTTAGAGATTTCCTAATATCTTGGCTTTGTTGGAATAAACAGATGCATGTTTTAAAGTACATTCTAATAACATAATTTTTTCCACCAGGTAATGATAGATGGTTTTGTTACTTTTTAGTGAATATTTGTTTCTGTTCTTGATTTCTTACTACTCATGAGCATGGTGAGAAATGGGCATGTGCTGGTGGTTCCTTTGTGAGGATCTGCCATGCAAACCCAACTTCCTTGTCATCCTGAAAAACAGACCAAAAAAGCCTAAGTCAATTGTACTTCCTTTCACAGTGGGATTCAAATGGTTTCAGATCCAACACATGCAGCACATTGTAGGGGGCTGGGCAAGGATGTACTTTCATCTCTGTTGCTGGTTCTTTTTTTATTGATGAAAGATGCTTCTCTGAAAGTGCTGAACATTGAGAGACTAGGATCTTATCATGGAAAAATGAAAGCTAAACATTACTGTAAACCAATAAAAATCAATATAAATGAACAGCTCTGAAATGGGGAAAACACTTCAGCAATGCTTTTGTGATTTTTTTAGCTGAAGGCATATAGACTAAGGCTCCATCTGGACTTCACCAATATCTAGATAACTTAGGGGAAAATTAAACACAGCTGTTCTAGGTATCTGGTTTCTATTGAGAAATGTACAGAACAACCATGTGAATGGTCTTCTGAAAGTCATGATAATAAATGATTACTATTTCCATAGGAAAATCTATATGTAAATGAATAAAATTAATGATTTTGTCATACTTTATTGCCATTATTATTATTATTATTATTTTACAGGAAACTTGAGTTTTGACACAGTTAAAGGTTTACACATTGAAGAAAAAGATAATAGTTATTTAATTTTTAACTTAACCATAGTTTCCAAATCCCACTCCTTTCCAGAATGTAGATGTTCTCTTAACATCAAAGAACCGTTTATGTCAGTAACTTACAGCACACTCTCAATTAAGGTTGTGTCAATTTAAACAGGATACTCTTGTAAAACACAAAATCTAACATCATTTTATGCTAAATCAGTAATTTACTCTTTCAAATGTGCAAATTTTGTATGACTGATGATTATTTGAGATTCACAAAATATATTGCAAGCGGTGTGAACTCATTTGATATCCTACTTCATAAATGTTTCAATGCCCTATTCACCCTCAGTCTCAGTGTTTTCTTCATGTTCTTTCTGAATGAGAAGATCCATCAACACTTGACTTTTCAGTACCTTGCTTTCCTGTTTGGTTTTAATTCAAATCATTGTGACACCAATTTTAATGTAGTCACATGCTTCCTATCCAAAGGTAAAAAGTGCATCAGAAGAATGTAGAACATGTAGTCTGTCACTTCTATTTCAACTGACTAATCTAATCACTAAATTTTCTTTGTTCTCCTCTGGAACTAGTCTACATTTTAGAATGGAAAGTGCTCTATGATAAATGATAATGAGTTGACACTGAACTCCAGCCTGATTTTAATCAGTCTGTCACAAAAGAGAAATTATATAGTAACTAAAACTAATGGACTGAAAACACCATTCTTCTGACTAATACAAAAAGATAATTAATTAGTTAGTAAGTCACTTATTGTGATAAATACTAGTAGCTTTTTCTCCCCTTTCTCATAAAGGCGTGATTTCAACAACTATTTTTGTGAGAGAGTTTAATTCCTACTCGTTTGTAGATAGCATATTTTTTATGTTCCTAATTCCTACTATTTCCCTTGTTACAAGAGAAATACTAAGCTAGTGACACCAGGTTTAATTAGAATAGAGCCAGGTCTGTGTTTGGAAGATGTTGCTATTTTAACAGATCTTGATATTGACGTATAATTAAAGCACTGCTTTTCAAACTGTTGCCACTTTTAAAATGCTGCCCTTTTTTTCCACACCTTCATGTGACATAAAAGACATCACAAAAATAATGACATATTTCTACATAGGTGGTGGTGTTAGCACAATAATGTCATTCGGTAGAATTCTACTAAAAAAGGCTTGCAGCATTGTTTTAGTCTAGTGACATTGAGGTAGAAATTTACTGTATGTAATATACTTTGTCTCTGACTTTTTCTATTAATGTCTTGATCAAACACACAGGTGCTAAATTAGAGTCAGTAGGAAGGAAGATGTTCAGAAATAAAAAAAAACTACCAACAAAATTTTTATGCCAGTTTTATTTACACAATAATTGTAATTGCAATTGCATCCACAGGCACAAGAGTAATGAAGACTTACAGTTAGATATCTGTGTAACTGGCAATGTAGTTTTTTATTCATGTTATAATGATTTTCTGAAACCAATTTTTAACACTTGGACCAGTATGTTTTGCATTTGAGCCTAACACAGTAACCGGTGTGTTTATGTGGAGAAATAAAGAGTGTTTTAAAAATTGTTTCTTTTCAGCTTGTTGGTATTAGCAAGTGCTTATTTATCCCAAGGGACTGAATTTCTGAAATACGATCTCCCAGTTTCCAAGTGTAATGTCAAATTACTAACAACGGTGATTTTATAAGGCTGTTCCATGAATGTCATGACATTGATTTTGGTTGATGATTAAGGACAAGTAACAACAAAAGTATTATCAAATAAATTATATTACCAGTTAGGGTCAGTAACTATGTGGAGCTATTTGTCTTAATAATTCTTTTTCTGAACAATAGTATTCTAGAATGAGTTAATCAGTAATCACATCTGAAAAATGCATCAAAGGAATCATTTTTACTAGGGTTGAGATTTTTTAGACCTAAATAGCTACATCAGCTTGATCTGTTGCTGTTTTTAAACTGTGAAGGTAGACTGACAGGAATTGGTTGTATTGGGCAGGTTTATTATGATGAAGTTTAAATCAGTAACCTTTGAAGATTCACTCTTTAAGAACTGTATGTTTGAAGACATCACTTCACTGAACACATACTTCAGGAACTGTACTTTCGTGAATACCACCTTCACCAACACAGGTAAAAAAACAGAGAAAAAGGCTTGAATGCCCATTGCTCAGCTGCATGTTCTCATCTTACATTCATAATTTCTGGATTTCTAATCAGACATTCAAGAAGTCCTCTTGTAGAGAATAATAATGTATAAGAAGCAACAAGCCTCCATGATATTACAACAGAGAAGTGAAAGCATCTTACTGCACAACAAATACCACAGGCCTAATGTTGACTCAGATAATAAATGATTTATTTTATTTTATTGACATAATACATTATTTATTCTCTATCTTTGATTTCAACCATGCATAAAGATATTCAGTCTGAAAAGAAAAAAATATATTTACTGTTTCACTGGTAGCTTTAACTAGTGTATTTTTATTTAGTCCAAAAGGGAACAATGAAATACTTTGTTCGCTGTAATTGCTGTGGCAGGAGAATCTGAGTTTAGGATTCAAACTACCTAATCTATTATCTGTCCCACTCTCCTAAGTATTGTAACAAAAATATGAATCCATATTTTCATATGTTTATACAGAAGACTCTTTTTTTCCCCAGTGTAATAAAACATAACTCAAAGTAGAACATGGCCAACTAAGCTTGTTGGAAAGATGGGCACTTCTTGCCACTTCCTGTAACTACAGCAATCATAATAATAATAGACCTAGGTTTCAGAGCAAGCAATGCTCAGATTACTTTATGTGAAAGCAAGGTATTCTTGATTCAGATTTATGAGGCTGACAGAAAGAATGGGAAAATAGGGAAATATAAGGATAGGTCTCTGAAAGAGTATTGGCAGAAGAATGAACTGCATACAGTAACTCATCCACAGAGAAGCTGAAGACCATGAGGCTTTCTCATAAATGAAAATCAGTTTAAACTGAATTACACAGGAATATTTGACTTAGAGGAAGTCAAATCAAACTGAGCGCAATTAGCAGTCTCATCAGGATATAGAAGACCTGATACTGAGCAAGACCAAGTCATAGAAACTTGCAAATATCCAGTGCTTTTTATGCAAGACCAGCTGGTGCTGAAAGGCCTTAACCAAAGACAGTCCAAGCAGGGTAAAATACAGTAATATACCTTCCTAATTCCAGGCTTTAGTTGGTCCTTTCCAAGAGCTTTGCAAATTTTTCTAGTAAGATAAAAAGCTATCAAAATTAACAGCAGTAAGTAGTCCCCTTTTTGTAAAACAGGGAAAGATCCAAGTTGTCATTAAAGTTGCTTGAACTTGAAATGTTTTTAATAAAAAGTTGCGCATGGAGTTAGCTGTTGGCTGAAATGTTTCTTTTTCTTCTTTCCACAGATCTCGAGCAGTATAAATTTGTTGACAGTGAATTGATAAATTGCACATTTTCTCACATCAGGACAGGATGCCAGATTTCTTTTGATGATGACTACAGTGCCTACTGGATCTACTTTGTTAATTTCCTGGGAACTCTGGCAGTGTTACCAGGGAATATTGTGTCTGCTCTCCTTATGGATAGAATAGGACGGCTAACAATGCTAGGTACGGGCTTCACTTTGATACGGGGAACAATGCCAAAAGTAACATGTTCCCTTTTCAAGGAATTTGGCTTAGAGAAATGTAAACCATTCCTTCTGCAGAGATGTCATTTTTGTGGCATCATAAGTACTGTTTTTAAACCCCCACCCTTAGAAACTCTAGGAAAAAAGAGATTTGTAGCCACCTTTGCTATGCTGCATTATCAGCCCGTGCTCTTCCATGCAGATATTAGAAGACCATCACCTAGGCATTTAGAATGAGATTTTAGAGACCGTTGACCAGTTGGTTTGTCTTTGCTCCAGTTGAAAGGAAAGCAAGGTGTGCACTAAGGTCCCTTAGCTAGTGGAGCAGCTTCTGGAAAGTGTCATCGGTTCTTTGTGCTCTACTTGGCAAAGGAGCACAGCTGAAAGATATCTCCTGTAGATTGTCTAGAACAAGAAACCTGTTTTCAATTTATTTAAATTACTATGTGGTAGTTAATTGTGTTGATTTTCTAGGAGAATATCTGTGTATAAATGCAATAAAATAAATACACTGTTTTTATTATAATATATGATCAGGTTTCATGTAATTGCAGAAGATGATGAACACAGAATAATGGGGGTAGTTTAGCTCAGGCAGCTTACTCTGGGAGTTCAAAGTGGCTTCCAGCTTAATACTTTGTGATATATTCTGATATTTGAGGAGTCATATTTTTTTTCTATGAGCTGCTTCCTTCAGTATTTGTCTTTCTGACCAACCTTAGCAGTAGAGGAGATCTTCGTTTTTAACTCAAATATTTGGGTCACTTATTTAGCTACACTGTGTGTATAGAAATATAATACAAAACAGATTTTTCTTTAAATACGACTCCACTACATGATTGTTTCACCTGCCTTGTACCTAGGTGGTTCCATGGTTCTTTCTGGCATCAGCTGTTTTTTCCTGTGGTTTGGGACCAGTGAATCCATGATGATAGGTATGCTGTGCCTCTACAATGGCCTCACCATCTCAGCATGGAACTCTCTAGATGTCATTACTGTGGAGCTGTATCCTACAGACAGAAGGTATGTGCAGATACACCTCCCCTAGCCTCACTGACACTATCTCTATGTACCAGCAGAAATGGCAAATAGAATTATTTTGTATGAACCTTACAGAGGTAGTGATATTTCAAGAGGACCAAATGAATAATTTGTCCAATGAAACGCAAGGGGAAACAATGAGGGAATTTGAGTATTTGGTATGCATTTTGCATCAAATATCACCAGTCAGGAAAACACTACAAGTGTAGTTTCATATGAAGACAGAAGGTCTAACTGCTACTCTCATTTAAAATTCAGGTAATAAATAGTATTTCTGAAAACAACAGTGGAATATTTCTGCATTTTCCCTAGATCAACTGGCTATGAAGGCAGTAGTTGGTCCAAACCAGCTGCATTTGTCTGTTGACTGTGAAATGGTGGGACTCACAACAAAAATCACTGGCTGAACCACCCTGAAATGATAATCAGTCTGCTATGAATTTGTATGCAGGGCCACTAGGAGTGTACATTAAGTGGGTAAAAATTATCTCGGACACTGCTTTTGATTCTTCAGGGCTCTTGCAGGAAATCTCAGGACAGTTTTCAAGGCCTGCATTACCGCTAGATGACATGGGTGGGGATTTTATCAGATACAGAGTACTTTTTAATCCTGACCTTATGTCACTTAATGGACTGAAGGAAGAACTGTTGAGTCATATTCTGTTCTATGCGGAGTGCAAAAATGTAAAACTGCATTACTTGAATAGATTGGAACACTTCTCCCCTCTCAGCTTCCTAAAAAACTTATGTAAAATTGCCCAGACGCGTAACAAGGGACAGTGTGTCCTTTTGCCTGTTGCAGTGCTAATTATTATATTATTCACTCAATGTTTCAAATACAGTGAGATATATTTCCAATTCATAAATGCATGATGCCTTGCTGGCAACTGTAAGTTTTTGGAAAGGGGTGCCACTGCCTTGAGTGTTGTCCATTAGCAGATATGGAACAGTGTAGAATGGTTTCTCTGATTTCATTTCGTTGGCATTTTAAAATTATATGCTTCTTCAGACAAGAAATGGATGTCCACAGCTGTAATTATATCAAATAGCAGTACCAAGATATTTATGATTTCCAAGAACTAAGCTTTTATATTAAGTGTTAGTATTTTTATTGCATCTTGGGAAATTGCTCTTCTGGCGAGAATTGTTCTGTCATCCAAACTCTATGATGTAATTCTAACAATTATTCTGTATAAATAATCATGTTTTGAGTATTCCTGAATGCAGCAGCCACATACGTTTTCTTAAAATTAAACAAAGAAAAATAATTGGAAAAGTCGTTGGTGTTAATTGGAAAAAAAATTATAATAACTAGGAATTACAAAAAGAATGTAACTGGTATCTATCTATAGATATCTATACAGATGCTAAGGCACTTGTAGTTGTAGCTAATGGTTGTTTTTAATAGTTTCTTCTAGCTTTGGGATTGTAGCAATTTCTTACTCATCTTTTCTCTTTTTAAAAACTTGTGTATGCAGGAATTATTTTCTGGAAATAGAAACTTACTTGAAACTGCATTGTGGGGGTCTTTTTTACAACGAATCAGAGAAAAAACTTGTCTCTCTGTATTATCAGTACAAAAAGGTTGACAGATCACTCCAGCTGTGCCTGGAAAGACATCACTGATGTATGCTGTAGATGAGATTTTTTCCCAAAACTTCTGATAGGGATAGAACGGTGACTGCTAGTTTTTCCAGCTTGGTTATAAGTAAACAACCAACTCTAGTTTGTTTTTTTTTTTTTTTGATTGGAGCAAAACTACTTCATATTTTGTAGAACTATTTGAAAATTAAAACCTTCAGGCACTCAAATAACTTTTCTTATCAGAATTTTTTCTCTGATACCTTTTTTTTTATCCAGACCAGCTACAGTTTAACAACCAGCATTGGTCCACCTCTGATGTCTTTCCTTCTCAGACTCCTCTGATCTCCATAGCCAGGCACAGCTCACCACAGTTTGCTGGGAATTTGCAGCTTCTGAAAGCAATTGTAGGGCTGAACAGCCTTTCTTGGCATATTAGGAACACAAAGCTGCCTGAGCTGTTCTTGCATATGAAGTCCTCCATATTTAAGATGATGGTCTTTCACTACAAGCTGCGTCCAGACTGAATCTGATCCTGCAACTGGCTTCCAGTTTCTCCTGTAAAGGCAACCTCAGAACAAAATCTTTGTTCACTCTGTCACTGTTTAATACTATTTTCTTTCTCCCTACCAGTGAAACGACCACAAATGTCCAGCAAAGGGTAGCTGGAGGTTGGGCTGGAAGAAAAGTGCTTGGAAGGAGGCTGGTTCATGATACCATGCACAACAGCCTAAACTGGGCAGCCCCTCATTTTCTTCCTCTTGGAGACTAGCCAGTTGCTGAACCACTTGGGTTTTGCTGGTGTTGTGTAGTATAATACAAAAGGTGTTTCATAAATTGTGCTCTGGGTTATTTAGGGATCATACTGGCTTTTTGCCAGGTGTAAGTGTGATGAGCAATTGGGCAGTGTGCAGTCTATGTGATACAGGGCACACATTTCAATTTCTTCTTCATAAGCTCCCTGCACAGTGGAGTTAAGGTTGCTTCAAAATCTTGACAGATTTAGATTCTGTATGAATTCACACTCCTCTACATATTTACATTTTAGTATACTGATGCCTGGAATCGTAATTACATAGTTTTTCCTACTTTCTTGATGAGTACTTTCAATTTTTTTGCCATTTCAAGTTACCTTTTGCTTTCATGTTCTTCATAAAACCTCAGTTGGTTTGTTCAACTGCTATAATAAGAGATGTTAGAGGATGTATAGATTTCAAAAGGTTCTCGGGTAGATGATGAAACAGTGTTAAAACAGGAAATGATGTTACAAATACTGGTCATGGGTTGGATTCTGTCTTCCGGATTACACATATGGAGTATGAATGATGATTTGATAATATAACACTTGTCTTTAAGCTTTTCGATACACAGATTTTAAAATGCACTCTTGAAGGCTAGATATGAGCTCGTGGATTTCCAATAAGCAAGTAAATTAATACAGCACCATAGTGCAAAGGACTTCTGTTTTGTCTTGTCTTTTCTCTTGTCTTTTACCTTATCTTCTTAATGGGCTCTGCTGTCCATCAGGAGAGGAAATCTGTAGACTGGGGTATGTGTGTGGCACCAATTTCGGTCACTGAGCATTTTAGAAGAAGGCAAGGGCTGAAAGTGTAACTTCCACTACACTGAGAACCCGGAAAATATGAAATGCATGCTTAGAGACCCTTTAGTTAGCTTTGTGTGACTCGCATCATGTGCAAAATCTGTGACAGGAGAAGGGATTTTACCCTTTCTTCTGACAGCATTTGACTGCCTTAACCATGAGACTGTTTCCTCATGTTGCAGTCCCCAACCTTATTTCCAGTGCAACTCTCAACTTCTGCAGCAGATGAGGGAAACTAAGTTTCCTTCACTACATGCATATTTTACCCTTAAGCTCTCTCTCTTTCTCTACATTGGCACAGTGAGGAAGAAAAAAATACTGTGTGATGAGGTAATTATGGCTTGTGTTCTAATGTGTGTGCCCAAGGGGCCTGCTGAACAATTTTCCTAGCTCTGCCTGTGATGTAAATATGGTTGGAAGAGAGTTAAAGTTTTCTGAAGAAGGAACATTAGAAGATTTTTATTTCTTCAAAATGCATTTTTACTTTCACATGAATGTTAAGAATCTTCTTGTGAACTTGGGAAGCATCAGCTTTATAAGCCAAGATTCTGATCAGGGAGTTGACACAACAAATAACCAAAACCTAAACAGAAAGTGGAATACAAATAGATCATCAGGAATAGGAAATAAATTTTATTGCATCAGATAACCAACAATTCATCATTTTACTACAGATGCCAGATATCTGGGTTTGAATCTTCTCCAGGAATACTTAGAATTCAAGGTGTGCTATAATATTAAGTCATCCTGTTTTGCCTTTTTTTTAATGCCTCTGAAATAAATTCATAAGGATTTGGCCATTTTTAAGAAATAAGTCTCCTATCTTCAGTTCACAATATTTAATTTTTTCACTTCTTCTTGAATCTTGAGGATCTATGCCCAGAGCAACAAATATTAATCACATAGTATATTATGTACAACTTCGTATTGGTATGGCTGTCAGAAGAGAAGCTTTCTAATCTTTTGTGTTGTAACAACACTAATTGACTTACAGTAGATTTCCTGACAGCTATTTTCTACTGCCATCCTGTGGATATGGTTCAACTGCATTTTGTTGAAATTTCATGTCAACGTTTCTAAGGCATAACATGCCAAACCTATGCCTTGGACAGTGGTCCAAGGCAGGAAGGCAAATTACTTGCACACTAAGCATGATAATTGGTCAGGCTATGATATGTACTTTTGTACTCATTTTTTAAGAGAACATAAAATATCTGGACATTAGGAAATTTTCTAAAGAACATTTTGAAACTCAGTTTTAATACTTTGCATATTAGCAATTTTAACAAAAGTGATACCCAAACAATTTTTTTGTAAATTGCTGGGTAGGCTTAGCACTAGGTCTGGCAAGAAAGATAACAAATATTTGTGCTACCCGTTCAGTAGCATTCCACTGCAGGACAATTAAATCTTAGATATTCTATCAGGAATGAAAAAGTGGATCTGAAATCTTTTATGCAGGAATATAAGCACTTGGTCTAAGAAGGAACATATGTGGCAATCAGGAAACAAGCTCTTTTCATGTAAAGGCTTGGATAATCCCTGTATTTTTAACTGTTTGGACTCCTGCCATTTTTATGTGGGCTTTGGATGAAAGGAAGCTAAGCATTTTTCTTTTCTCAGCTTTCTCAGCAGCAGAAGTAAAATACATTGGGGAAAATTCCTTGTCAGTGACATCCATCTTTCTCTCCATCCTGACATTTTTATAAAAGACTTCCGTATTTTTGTCCTATTTATACTAAAATCTGTATCTGTGTTTTTTAAGACAATCCCAAATTGATTCAGCAGCACTTTCTTACTGATGTGCATGAAGGACTTAAGGGCACTCTCTATCCAGACAAAAGATTCTTGCTACTGGTCTCCCTTGACCAGTAATAAGGATTACTCATGAAGTCAAAATGACATTTTTGTGCAAAGGTTTGCCCAATAACTGATCAACATAAAGAAAATTGGTGTATATACAAATGGCCCTATTCCCTTGGAATTTTTCATTTAATTTGCTCATGATGGTGAGATGATACATCACATAATTTTGATCATTTGTACACACTCTAGCACTTTCTTGAAATACTGTAGCAGAGACTGTACTAATGCTGCAAAAGGCCATAGGTATATACGTGTGTGATTTGCAGCATAAATATTTCCTGGCTGTTTTTACTCCCCCGGATTCAGTAGAATTAATTATAAAAGCATGAATTAATACAGATTTTAAAGAGTTTGAATCATAAACACTCTTCTAAGAAAGGTGTTTAAACACCAAGCAGTCTGAATTTGCTATCCCTAGAGCTCAGTAATGGTTTGAACACCTCGTTCTGCTACAAATACACTGAGTACAAATACATTCAAACACAGTATTGAAACTGAGTGGTTTGAAGGCAGAAGATTGAACAGTGACAGTGCTTTTCAGGTGCACGTCATAACAACAATTTACTTAAGCCTGTAAAAATCTTATTGTTCATTGTTCACATCAATTATGTGCTTATTTTAGGCAAAAGGACATGTCTGAAATCTGCTTAAAAACTAAAAGATTGAGCTTCTTCTGGATTGTTCATTTTATATCATCAGGGCAGCCAAGGGCAATAAAAATTAACTTATTTTTTTTGCTTTTATTTGTTTATAATTTGATAACACTAATGGGATTCGACTAATAACCACCCCTTGCAACTGGAAAAATTCTGTAAGTCCGTTTTACAAACAGAACTGGGTTTTCAGTGCAAAAAATTACCTTAATTTAGTTCAGACAGAAGAGGTATTTTATATATTACAAAATTACTTTAAACCATAATAAGGTAATGTTGGGTATATAACCTATAATAGATCTAAAACACAATGACATCTGTAGAAACCAGAACATGAAAAAAAAAGTTTCAAATTACTCAGAATATTATACTCAGACCACTGGTACAACGAATTGATACCAGCAACTAACAGCTTACCTTTATGAGGTAGTATAAAACAACACTAAATATAACTAAAACATCCCCATATGCTTTGGGTATTGCTTATCCAAAGATTTCCTGCCTGTATCTATCCAAATTTGTCTTAGCTGGATCTATGTATTCTTTGGGGAGTTCTGGTATCTTGGAATATACTGAGGTTCTTGATGACTAGGTGTCTAATTGTTCTATGTTTTTTTTTCCTGTTGCTGTTATTTGGGGTTAAGTTTGATTTTACATCAGCATTGGTAACTGAGGAAATCATATTTATGTGTGCAGACACTGATTACAAGTCACAATTATTTTGGAAATACTTTCTGTACATAAATGAGGATGAAATTAGAACAATTCCAATTCTTTTCCTTTCCTTTCCTTCTTCCCTTGACTTCTTCAGAATAGCAGCAATGTATTGTTATCCTATCACATAGACTCAGTTTTCCAGTCCAGTTGTGGTGTCTTTCTACCTGCCTGTGATAGTCTGTTTTAACAAAGTCCTTTCTCCTCCCTGAACCTCCCTCCTACCCGCATGCTTTGTGCAGCCCTTCAGAAGGACCTCGACAGGGTGGAGAGATGGGCAGAGAAGAACTGCCTAAAGTTTAACACAGGCACCTGCAGAAAAACAACCCCAGGCACCAGCACAGGCTGGTCAACCTGCTGGAGTAAGATAACCCTGTTGGAGCAGTCCACAGCAGGTGGACCACTGTGGTCCCTTTCAACCTTACCTATTCTGTGATTCTGTGAACCCTGCAAGATGGGTCAGCCTAGAGCTCTATCCCTCTCAGTAGCTATCCCCATCCTGGATCAGCTTCCTCCAGATATTCTGGGCTTTATCTGTCCCTGTAGTGCAAATGATTCCACACTAGAGATTTGCTTGTTTTCTCATAGGCTTTGGAAGTTCCCCCCATAGGAGTAGCTCTTTGCCACTTCCTTCTGTGTATCCCATGCTCCTCATTTGGATCCATTCCTCCAAAGGTCATGCTTAAAATGGGCACGTTTTAACTTGCTCATTCCTCCTCTGAGGAAGGTATTTTCAATGAGCTGCTGCAAATGTTTCTGTGTCAGAAATGTGCATGTTTAGGTTTCCTTGGCGCTAGGTGTTTTGTAAAAGTACAGCAGGTTCAATCAAATATAAATAAAAAAAGTAAATAAGGGCTTTCAATATTTAGAAGACATACCTGTGTCTCTTCTGTTTGTTTTTTTCCACAGGTTTTTTTTGGGGGTAGTTTCTACTCTGCCATTAAATTATCTGTCTCTTTTTCTGTAGATATTGCCAACACTTAGTATCATGCAATATCTGGATGCAAAGAGGAATTGTGCTTACTTCAGGCGAAACAGTAATTTCTTTGCTAAATATCAGCTATTTCAAAGAGATTAAAATAATGCAGGGGATTGCAAGAGACATATTGTCAAACTAATAATAAATAAATATATTATGGTCATAATCACCAAGTAGAAAATAGGAATTTGTGTTTTGTCCCAGATTCAGAAAAGACATGTGATACACAAAGCTGACCCTGGAACACTATCTGCTCTTCTGATTTTACTTTCAGAACATTTTAGGCAAGAGGCATGAGTTTGGTCTGCAACCATGGAAAAACAAATATTTAACATAATGGAAAAAGCTGTTTGAAGGTGTGTTAATTAGTCTGTTTCATGTCTTAATTCTGTTCTGCAGACATCCTTCTAACTGATTTAAGAGTTTTACAGTAAAAGTACAATTATTTCAAAACAGCACGTTCTGAATCTTATTCAGATTCTAGAGATGACTCTGTGTGTTAACTAGAGTTATGCTTCTTACAGCAAACCCAGTAATTTAGAAATATACCAGAAGGATCTAGACCTACCTTCATCATTCTTTTGATTAAGAGTCCTCAAATATATCAGTATTGGTATTATTCTGAACCACAGTATTCCAGCCAGGGCATGGACAGTACTAAAAGCCCCTATATCCCGGTCAACTGTACTAGACTGAAGCTTTTAATTCTCTCCTAATGTACAACTTGGAAGTAGGGCACCAAAAAGACTAACTGATATACACTATTGAGATCTAGATTTGCCAAAGAGCAGAGGAGATGAACTCTGGCACTCTGGGCTGTGGCCATGTCTATCCATTGCTTGAGACAGAGGATCACTTATCACTTGATATCATGGTTTGCTCTTTTCAAAATGAAAAATTAGTTCTGTGAAGAGCATTGAGAGACTATATCCTTGCTGTCAGCTGGGACTATTTTCTTACTTCAAGTTGATTCTCTGTGGTTCTCTTTCGTAGCTCCAGTGGAAGTTTTTTAAACTTCCTAGGAATTCAGTCTGCATCTGAGTGTGAGACTGCTTCCTTTCCCTCATGGGTACCTCAGTAGAATGAATGACTAGGGCTCTTTTTAATCACTCAAACCACTAGCATTTCTCTCAATTCCTGTATTTTAGACGAGGGCTTTTATTTGCAGTGCAAGAAAGCAATATTAGAACCACTATCTGAAAATTAGAACTACTATCTTCCTGACTTTTATTATTTTATCCCAGCAAACACAGTGTGAGCTCTACATAGCCATTCTCTCTTTAATTTCTAAGAGAGTTGAGAGGTGGTACAGATTCTACCATTATACAAATATCTTTGTTAGGAAACTTTTGGTAGGGCAAGTTTGTTCCTGCACTTGTGAATCATGTGGTCATGTCAAAACACAGTTTATAAAAATGATGGCAGTTTGCATAATACATCTATACAAGGGCTACCAACAATTAAAATACTTTACCTCAGACTACTAAAATCACATTGCTGCAATACAACACTCCACCTGAACTACCTGTGTCATACTTTCTGTTGGCAATCTAGTTCCCTTTTCTTTTCCCAAAGATTCTCAGATATCTCTTTTTCACCCAACAGGTTTTTATATACCCTGTCTTTTTACCTCTAGGAGATGAACATTGATTGTTATTGGAGGTTTCATCAGTCTTTTGAAAAAGCACTGGTTTAACATGTGTACCACCTGCAAGAAATTTGTTTTTATTCAGAACCCTAAGATGATCATCCTTAATTCTGATTACTTTTTTCACAAATCACAAAGCAGTTCTCTTTTGAGAGCTACTTGACTTGTCCGCCCTCTTAATGTAGCCATTGAAGTCTTACTGAATTTCCATTTGCAAGTTCCATGTTCTACTCTAGAGGTGCAACCTCATCTGTTGAGTCATTCCTTTCACAGTTTGATCACTGAGGCAGCAGAACGAATTGCCTCAATGAAATACTGTAGTAGCTGAGGTTCAATTTCTCATTAGAAGTAAGTGCACAGAATATAAGAACAGAATCTTTATTGGCATAAATTTTATTTAAGATTTTGGGTCTGTATTGATTTATTCCCACTGAGGATTTGTCTCAAAGGCTTTACTCTCACCCATATTTTAACTGTCTCCTGTTTTCTCTTCTAGGGCAACAGGCTTTGGCTTTTTGAATGCACTATGCAAAGCTGCAGCTGTACTTGGAAACCTAATATTTGGTTCCCTTGTTGGTATCACCAAAGCAATCCCTATTCTCCTTGCTTCTACTGTTCTAGTATGTGGAGGTCTGGTAGGACTTCGGCTTCCTGATACAAGAACCCAGGTGTTGATGTAACTGGAAAAAACCTTTACTATTTATTTCTACTTTGTACAAATGTCAACTCTCCTGACTGACAGTGCAAAGGCTTCAGATTCTCAACACACAATAGAGTGCTCAAATGTCAGAAATCAAACTCAAAAGATACCTTGGAGTAGCAGAGATTTAGAAACCTCTGTACCAAAGTTTTGAATTTCACTTCAGTTTGCTTGCATACCTTGTTATTCAAACCCATTTTAACTTCAAACTGCAAGCTACCTCTTTAAACATTTTCGGTGACACATCCAGAAAGGTAAAAACCATACTGATTATTAGATATTTAAAATGCCAGCAGTCAGATTATTTCAAAAACACACACTAAATATGGCCATGGCATTGTGAGCATTTGTAACAGTACGGACATGCAAGTCAATTACTTAGGAGTATTGGTGCAGAGAATGTTAATATATCGATGCATGTACCATTTATCAGGAAACTCTATACAGATTGCATCAGTACTGAGAACAGTGACCTTCTGCATCTGTGCTTAATTGGTAAAAACTTGTGGCAATGACTCTTTCTTGGGAAACATTTTTAGGCAGATTCAATCAAAGACAACCAACGACACCCCATAGTGACTGAGGAGAAGGCAACAGCTGCTGCAGGAAATTTAAAAGTCCATATGGGTGTGCAGCAAAGAGAATAACAAAATTAACATTTTCACTCTTTGCTGCTGATCCTCCAGAAAAAATTTTGGTTTATTCTCACTTGTGGCATCTGGAATATTTTTTCCACTTAAAACAGGAAATTTGTCTCATTCCAGGAGTGAAAGAATGCAAATAGTTTTGCTGTTGTAAGTATGAATAAAGGAAGAATCAGGCCATTGAACTATACAATAAGTAAAATACTTCCAGAATTTTGTTTGGAATTTACATATATAAGCACCTTCAATTTTTTCATAGTTTCTACACTTCTTAATATAATCATTTACTTGGTTAATTTTTAACCCTTCCAGAGATGTCTGACCACTTAATATTTTCAAATGTCTCTTTGAAAGGCCATTAAGAAATGACATGGCAAGGCTGCAGGGAATGGCAATGTTTTTATTAGACCAAGTGCATAGATGGAGAGTAAATGGTAGTAAATATATTTCTTCTATGCTGTGGACTGTTCTGGTTACTATCAGCCCTAAGGCTATGCAAAAAGTTGTGGGATCTCTTTAAAATGTTAGTATAAAAAACTTAATACGGATACATTTGTAAAATTATCAAAAAAAAGAGGCAGATTCTCTGATGACAGCAACTGGCATTGCTTTCAGTGGAGCTAAGACAACTTGTATCAGCTGATGAACCATCTGCAGTTTCAAGTGTCAAAGAACAAATTTGCTTGAAAACATAGAGAAAAATTTATTCAGTATCTTTTTTTCTAATTATGTCTGACAGCATTTATTAGGTAAAAGAATCTTTGCCAAGGAACCAAGCTTTCAGATAAAGTCATCGTATAGTAAGCTATTTTTTTTTCATGAATTTTTGTCTTACTCTCAGATGTGAACTTAGATTTGGGTAGTAATATCTGGCCCTGCATTCTGTATCAGTCATCATCTTTGTCATATTAAAAGAGTCTGTAAAATGCTACATATGAAGATCATTCAACACATTTAAAGTTCAGTTTAATCTACTGACGTTAGAAGTGACATTTTCAGTTACCAATAAATGCCTGTGCTACACATTGCAACACAAAAAATGTTAGCCCAAGATGTCATTTTCTGCTATGAAATGAGAAAAGTGGCAGAATTAAAAAAGCATGAGTATGGAAAACTAGGGGGCATTATTTTGATGTTGAAAATTTAAATATGTTATAGTAAGAAAAAAAGTTTAGGAAGTGTGTTTGTTTTGGAATATTAAGATCAAGATATTTGAGATGAAATATTTTATGTTTAAATCTGACTTAAATTTATGGGTTTTTTAAATTTCTAAACTATGCTAAAAAAGGAGGAAGAATTATTTTTTACTAAATTCTAGGTTAAGAACAAAATTCTGGCCTTAGTTTTGCATCTGTGGCTTTTGTCCACTAGTCAAAGCCTTAATATTATTTCAAGGCTGTTTTCTACAATCGGTATTATATTTGAGCCCTACTTCTTTGTGTCATTCATCAATAGCATGTGTTCACCTCTCTGTATTTACTGCAGAAGTTATTTTGAAATCTGAAGCCTCTGTACATATTTGGAGTAAACATCAAAAACAATGGTAAAATACTGCTTTGTGTTGCTATGCACTGTCCTCTTGCAGTAGTATATTTTGTCCATTTCTGCATGTAATTGCCAAAAACGTTAAGCTACAACACTTCAGATCATCTGACCAGCTTGGAGGAAGTGTGTCACAGAAAAATAAGATTCAGCTTTTGAGGGCTGTAATTCTAGTTCAACTCTCTAAAATCTCATGACATGTAAAATTATGTTGTTTTCAATATTGGTCTTGTTGAAAATCCTGACTATGTCATAAATATGTGATTAAGTCTGTATGAAATGGAGTACAGCAATATTAGGAATTAGTAAAGATTAAAAAATTTGGGACTACAGGGACCCTGCATGGTCCAGAATTAAACCGAACATTCTAGGGTATGAAAAAGAAAAAATAATAGTGAGTGGGAATTGGGAAAATAAGTAAATGAAAGAGATGAACTAAGCAAAAAACCCAAGAGCAATTCCAACATATGCAACAAAACTTAAATTAGAATTTCTCTAGTTGGTAAGCTAGTTGGCTCAACAGATTTGAGCAAGTGGCAAGCCAGTATCAAGGATGTTTGAACAATCAATAGTTTTTCTTCAGTACAGTAAATATTTATCTCATAAAGACAAAAATGTGAATGCAATTTCATGTAATAAGTAACTTGGTGAGATAGGTGAAATCCACAGACTAGAACAAAAATCCTCAATATACAGAGATCTGGACACAAACGTTACTCGCATTATAAACAAAAGTAATTCGGCTCGTCTTTAGCAAATCTGTCTTTTTTTTTGCAGCCTCCAAAACAGTCTCAGGTAATAAACATTGAATGGTAGGAACTGCACTTCATTTCTACATCTCTTCACTTATATGTCACACAAAGAATCACTTAGTGGCCTGGTTAGATTCCTTTTACACCACAGAGAATCTGATGATAGCATTTGTGTATCACAGCTATAAAACATATGTAATCAAAACTGCTTATTTGTCTGTGTTGGTCATAGAAATGCCTGACTGCTAACTGTCAGTCTGTCAGTCTAAAGTGAAATAGGATATAATGCCTAGGAATTTCCTGTGCAGCTGAAAAACTCATCCCAACAGCAGGAATGACAAAAAGTATAGTGGCCCCTGAAAACACAGAAAACTCATAGCATATAGAATGCTGTTAACCATGATGGTCAACTAATTTGAAATTTGGAAACTGTTCACAAAAGAGACCATATGCTTTCATTTTCGGCATGGAAATTTTATTTGAATTAGTTTTATTCCTTACAGATTTCTAATAATAGATCTTGACTTAGCAGACTCTAGTTTCTTGAAAGCATCTTATTCGTCATGTTAGTATGTTTTAACCAAATTGACGATATCTCTTTTAGCACCTTGTTGCTTGGAAGTATGCACTACAACATTTGGTAGCCATGGCATTGATTGCTGAGTACAGCCTTCTAGAAAGGGAACCAGGAATAGGCATTCATAGTGGAGTGCTGAACTGGATTGATAATGAATGACATATTGAATGACAACATTTCTTCCTCTATGCTGGATTTTAACCAATTCCCTTACAGAGTTGTATACTACAAAAGTTGTGCTCTGGTGAAAAAGAGTTAGCACTCCTTCCTGATGGCTCCAATAGTCTACTCCTCCTTTATAATCTTGGAAATATGGGGCAAAGTTAAGATTGGTAATTCAAGCTCTGCTTGCTTTTTCGTCCTGCCAATCCATTAATTCCATCCCAATTAACTTTTCTTTCTAGAGCACCAACCTTATAGATAGTCAAAACTCCAAAACTCTCTCACCTTCTTTGACTTCTGAATAGCATTCAGAAAGAGGTTTTGTTACATATCTTTTGCAATTTGGCTATAACCTTTTAAAACAATATGGAAAGAAACCTCAAAAGTCCTTCTGTGAATCTTAACCTTCTGAGATAGTCAAACTCCACATTTCCGTACATATCCAGAAGGCTGACCTAATACAAGGAGAAGTCTCGCCTCAGAATGGTCCTGTTGGGCTCCTGATGTGGGGACAGATAGGAGGGAATCTTTTCGGCTGTGCAGCGAGGTCAGCTCCATTTGGAGGAAATAATATTCTGTATTTTTTTCTCTTTTCTACCACTGTGGAACCTTATATTTGTGTAATTGCTCTGACGCACAACTGCTGATACCAATTCCTAGCAAAATAATATAGTCCTCAGCCCCTCATATGGACAGCCTCTGTGTGCCAGGGTTTAGTTCACTTTCCCACTGTGAGTTTTAAATTAATCTTCATTAGTCAGAGAAAGGTGTTTACATCCAGTCACACCTCTTTACCTAAACAAGACGATATCATGCTAATACAATGTACAAGCCATGTTTCCTGTTTAATAACCTGGAAATGCAATTGAGATTTCAATCACAATGTTAAAAAATGAATCCTTGCACTCAGGGAGTCAAAGACACAAGAAGTGAAAACAGAAATGCTCTGCTTCCTCTGGTGTTTTGAAAGAAAACACATGTTCAGTAATCATACTGCAGAAGAAAGCACATCTGAGAGACTGCTTTTCTGTATTTCCTGCCTTCTTGTTCATTAAACTTACCGTAAAATATTAGGTATTTGCCTGCATTAGTACTTGCAAATCCTGCTAGTAAAGGAAACACAGCATGAAAATACAGACTTCTGCTTGTAGTCTCAAGGTGAGAGAGGGAACAGGCAATGATGTGGAATTAGAAGAGACATGCTAGCCAGAAAATCTGGAACTCAGTTCAAAACCAGAATTAAATGGAAAGCATCAATTTACAATGCTGCTTGCAGATCGCCCTTACCTTCATTTAACCTCACACAGTCTACACCAGTCCATGTGCTCATATCAACCTCATTTGCTTTCTTATAATGTTGACAATATCAACAAGTGCTGCAAAATGTATTTGGATTCACTATCATTATCAGTGGTTTTTTTGTTGTTGTTGCAGTGGTGAATTCCCTACTTCTTCCTGCAAAGACAGGATCCTCCAACATTTAGTCCCACTCTAGAGGTATAAGATTTTATATAGAACTTCATCCACATTCAGGACCTGTTTGTAATGCAGTGACTTAGCATGTCAAAAGCAGGACAAAGACAAATTTGGCCTGATTGATCTACTTTTCTTATTAAATATTATGTTGAATTATCTACAAAGATGCTGGCCTGCAATATGCGGTTCCAGGCCTTTGAGTACATCCTGTGCAACTGAAAATGAACAAAGCAGTAATTTTTGGCAATCTCCTCCCACAACATACACATGAGTTACATTTAGTAGGACCAAAATACTTAGGGAAAAGTACAGTGCTTTCTGAGGTAAACAATCTGTTCTGTTTGACTAAGGGCTAGAACATATTGCTTGCTTCTGACCAGTACATAGTCTGTTAACGAAAGATTGGAGATTACTTAACAAAAAAGTATTTGGGTGAGGATGACCTGACACGAAAGTATTGTTTTTTCCAGCCAGGGTATTCATGATTATACATACTAATGCCACATAACAAAGGTGATTTGTAGAGACCTTGCCCCTACTCTGGCCATAAACACATCTGAGTTGTAGCCAGACACGTCAGTCCACAAGTAAGAGAGAAAGTGAGAGAGAAAAAGAGTTGGCAGGCACTTTCAGCACTCTCTCCACAGCTAGCCACCTAAGCTCATTTTGCTTGGATCCTAAGGATCTGGTTTTTTGCTTAGCTTTCTACTTTCTAATTTTCGACATCTACTACTTGCCATTCAGTTTTCACCAGTAGTCCTGGCCAAGCAAGCTGAAACTGCTTAATGCTAAAGGACAGCACTCATAACTCATTTCAAGCACAGTACTCTGCAAGAGTCCAGTGTCATATGTGTTGTTCCAGTTTAATTTGCTGTAAAGAGCTAGAGTAGTCACCTAGCATTTCTCCTCTACAATACTGCATGTATTCTTAGCTATAACACATGTCTTCTATCCTCCTAATACCTGCCTTGTATGACCATGTGTATGCCCATCTCCCTCTGGCTATGTGATAAAAATAATTTTTGAATCTTACATAGGTCTGTCTTAACCCAGTAAAAGGTGATCCTTTCGAAGAAGAGGGTTGGGAAAAATAAAGAAATTTGATAAAATTAAATGCAAATGATGAAGAGTAATAATTCAAGATATAAGCTTCAATCACTTTTATCTTTTCACGTGTTTTCTTCACATTCTAGGCTGAAGTTATATAATATTGTATATTGTAAAGAAATATTACACAGTTAGAAATTAACACATATGCAGACATATGTGGGTGAGTATACACACATATGTACACACTCACCTCTCTACAACACAGCTGGATGTTAAACTTACAAACCATGTTCTCATCTCATTCTCCATGACAGTTTTTCTTTCTTCATTGTGCATTATGCTGAACAAAAACAACTTGCTGTCCATTCCTTGTGCAGAAACCTTTACTTGTTCATGTGCACAGTTGTTGAGATGTCAAGATTAATCTCAGCTGACCAATAGATTTCAGTCATTGGAAGGGGATTCCTAAAATGGTCTGAAAAATGAGCTTTGACTTAGCTGTTGCCTTCCCCTGCCTGCCCTTCCCACCCTCCTGCCCTATCACACTGTGCCAAACAGCAAAGTAGCACATCATGCAAAGGCACTGGTGTTCCAGTGACTAGGAGACTCAGCACTCTCAGATACACAAACTCCTAAAAACTACGAATTTTGTCTTATTCAACCAAAAGGCCTTCAAAATGGGGATATCAACATGCTAACTTCTGTGTAATGTGTAAGATGATGTCTGTGATTTTCTGTATCGTAAGTTTTTCGTTGTTGCCACATATATGGCTGCTGTTGTTCTAGTGATGTGGTAAAAGAATTATTTGCTGCTGTTCTTACCAGCAATTTTTTGACCAGCCTGAAACAGAGCCATTGCCAGGGTGTTTTTCAATTAATGATTAACAACCACAAAGATCTTCTACAGTAATTAGTGCCATATAAAGTCATGGCTGCTATAAATCAAGCAAATCCAGGGTCAAAATATCAGCACATACACACAGATCAGTGATGGTGGTAAGAGCTCTTCCAAAAGCTCTGGCATCCGCTACATTTCTTCTTCGCTCTTTGCAGGATGTTCACTCTACAGTATGCTTCCTTTGGTAGGGGATGTGCACTCATGCTACAGAAGTAAGAAAGCAGTAAAAAGGGTGTATTCCTTCCACAGGAAGGAATGTATGTTTGCTATAGGAAAGCCAACTCCATAATAAGATTAAAACAAACAAACCAACCGACCCAAGCAGCTTGCTATTCTTCTTTATCCCCATGTGGTCTATGAATTGATAAACTAAATACCAGTGCGTACCAAACCTTTGGGAGGAGACTAAGAAAGGGTAACAAGGCTTACATGATAGTACTTTTAGAATGTAGGAGCTCTTTCCAAGGGAAAAACATACTCACTGAGTGAGACCGTAGTATACAGCTCCTTATTTGATCATGAACAGGCAGCTTTAAATAGACAGTTATCACTTAGCTATATAGCAGCAGTAGATAATACTAGCTTATATATTGAAATGTGTAAAGGTAGATTAAAACCAATAGTTTGTAAGGAAAAAGATAATATTTGAAGAGCTATTCACAAAACACAACCTCCCATCCTTTCATTTGGACAAACCTTTCAGCTCTTTCCTGTTTCTTCCTGCCACCAACCTATCCTGATATGATTCCATTAGTGCCTCACTAATGAAATGAAAGGTTTTGCTGACAAAATGAGAACAGGCATGAAATTACCACTGTAGGAAAGCTAGCTCATTTATAAGAATTTTTTAAAATACACGAAGCTGCTAGTGGCTGGCTAAATTTATTGTCCTCCAAGTGGTTTAGGATCCTATAAAATGTTACATAAAAGAAGCTTTGTGTGTGTAAACTGAACACTGTTTTAAGCAGTGAAGCAGTTTTAGGATTCCACATTTGCATTTCAAAAATATTAAGTATGTAACTATATATGTATACTGTCACACTGGAATTGCTATTGTGAGCAAAATGTGTTCTTTTTTAAACATGAATAACTTGAGCCTGGCTTTTTCTATTAATGTAATGTTTCATAAACGTTAAAAGGATTTTAATAGCAATGCTGCAAGCCAACTGAATCAGCTGACAGCTTATTTTAGCCATTTTATATAGAGTTTTGTATTAAAAACCCCAACTAAAACTTAAAAAAAATGCTGTACTACCTTCAGCTGTACAACATTGTGACAGCTAAACTGTATCTCATACTTGGCCTCAAATATATGTAAGAATATGCTACATACAATTGGATTTTTTTTTAAGTGGGCAGTTTACATTGCGGTGTAGTGACATATGTGCAGAAGTCAAGTATCAAGGATGAGGTACAGAAAGTAGAGCTCTTGGCCTTCATGGCAACTTACTGGTATTGTCAGCTTACTGATTTTCCTAAAAGCTTGCCAGCTTTTTGCTTTCACTGCAATTTATTGGCATTGTCAGGTTACTGATCTTTTTAAAAAACCTGTTAGCATTTTCTAATGCTAAGCAACATAAGGAAAACATGCATTTTTTCCTAGTTTTTTGTGTTTATTTTCTGTTCCCAGTTTCTACTTCAAAACTTCCACTTAAATTTCCAACTGCTCTGGGCCATCTGGGCACACAATTTTTCAAACAGTCTTCAGTGTACAAACACACAAGTATGTTACTGGTATGCTACATTGTCAAGAAAGTCATAACCATTTCTGACAATCTCCATTTCTCAATGCAAGGTAATATGTACATATTGTGTATACGGGTAACAAGCTGCTTTAAGGTCAAATTGCCATTTGTACATGGGAATTTGACTTCAGATCTGCTAATCTGCATCCAGATCTTGGCAATGGTCCTGACCTCTCTGTTTCTTTCTTTCTTTGTTTTCTTTACTGTTGTGTGTGATCTCCTGGAAAGCAGGTTACAGTCATCACTGTTGTATATATGTGTTTGCATGTGTGTGCCTTGATAAATTCTCTCTTTTGGAGTTTGGAACTTTTCATTTCAAGTCCAGCTGGTGCAATTGTGAACTCATCTTTCCAGTATCCTCCTCTGTGTCAAATTGCCAGCTTCTAAAATGTTTGACCAAGTGTTTTGACTAAGTCCCCCGAGGAAAGCTGTCTGTATATTTGTGAAAGGGCATGCTTTGTGTAGGATGACTGTGTACAGTATAAATCTATAAAATGTGGAAGTGTTTATAAATTTATCTGCAAAATATTTATCATCTGTGTAACAAATGCAAAGTTATTTAGTGTACATCAGATTAATAAATGGGGATGATTTTTTGCTCTGCTATATTAAAATAAAGATATGTTCTCTGCAATGAACAAATACCAGGTGTGGTGATAGCCAGAACATCATTATTCTCTACCCATAAAATACTACACTACCCACTATACAAAACCCAGTTGTTTTACCTTAATTAGTTCTTTTACAAAGGTTGTCTACTTATCTATCTTAATGCCTGTAGTAGGTGTTGAACATGGAGTAAATGCAAACATGGAACAAGTTTAACAACTGTAAAAACAGATAGAGTAAAAGTTACTATGGTTGTAACAGGCAAAGTTCTTTAGCTAACCATCTGGGATTCATATTTTTATTGTACATAACTACACAAAATAGACACCTGGCCTTTCAGTACGTGCATTGCAGGAGTATGTTATCACCCAAAGAATCTAGTCTAATTTTATGTGAAAAGCATACTGCTGCGAAGGATAATGATCCATGCATCTGAAAGACCGATGAAAATTTATACAATAAACTGTGGCTCCATAAGAACATAGTATTCACAGAAATGAAAAAAACAAAAACAACACCAAAAAAACTTCCAATGAAACCAAACAAACACATACAAATAACAACAACAAAAGAAAACCCCACCACACACACAACCAAAAACAACCCAGAAACCCCAAAAACTGAAGCAGTGCTGCAACAATGTTAAGTTCCTTGTGTTTGTGCATTGAGGACTTCCAAAAAGCATTAACAGATCAAATGTGATAGCTTTAAAATAGCAAAAAAAATTTCTGAGTTATTTACATTATTACATTTACATGGCTAAATCAGAAACACATTTCCAAATATAGGTTATTCCAAACAGATGATGGACTAAACAAAACACAGGTTCCTTCAGCTGTGTCATCAACAGGGAAAAGTTAATCTACATGTGAACTGAAGCATTTTTCAGCTCATGCAAGAATACTCTCTGCAAAACTCAGTTACTAAGGACTTTTTTTTTTACATAAAACATATGGTTTTATGACTGTCCTTTGGCAAGTGGGATTTTTGTGGTACAATATGGAAAAGAAATTTCTGTGTTTATTAAGTACAACCAACAGAAGTACTAATACATATTTTAAGTCTTCTTAAATGTGCATCCTTATCTACCTACATTTGAAGGTTACACTACTCTCATTCTTCAGTGGAGATTTGTTTTCTAGTCTCATGCTGGGAAGAGATACTGTTCTTACCTTTGGTAGTTCTGTAGATTTTCAGAAGTTTTTTGGTAGTTCTGTAGTTTTCAGAAGATAAGAAAACAATCCAAAATGGAGTGAGGGAGAAGATTAGAAGATATATTTCACAACTACCTTTCAGAAACATTATCTGCTCTGTAGGAAATCTTCAGTAGCAGAGAATCTTGTGTTGGAGCACATCATCGTGGAAAAATGGATGCTCTGTTTGTAGGACAGTATTCCTCCAAATAAATGCTGGGAGTATACATATATATATATACTTCTGGTTGACAAAGCTATGCTATCAAAATGGTGATGCTTAATTCAGAGCACTCTGTTTGCCTGTGTCCGTCTACACATTGTGTGATATGAGCCAAGTGCATAGAGACTGAGCATGCAAATGTAAGAGGGGGAGGCATTTTGTGGTATCCGGCATGGTATATTCCTGACAACAAATGTTAAAATAGACCATGTGAATCCTCCATATGCTTTGCTTTGCACTAGAATGCCAGTTAGGCTATGATTTGTACTTAAGCTATAGCAGTTGTAAAGCCGAACAGGAGAAATATTAGGCGTATGCGAGATCAGTATCTAACCTAAACTTCTCCACATCCAACTTAGTCGTCTCTGAAACTTCTTAATAGCACTTTACACTAGCAGCAGAGATAAGTAATATTGGCTAAAAGTTTTTCATAGACTTCTCTAAAAATAGCAAGCTGGACGGAAAATCTACCATTCTGTATGTTTTCTGGTGTCACCATATATACCTTTCACAGTATACAAGTTAATGCACTTGTTCTGCAGATACATTTCACACACATTACTTGTGCCTCTCACAGTGAACCTGACTGATCTGATTAGGACTTCAGTAATGATTTTGCATGACTAGAGCAGAATAAACTTGTATATGCTAAATCGCTTGGGAAGAACAAATGTCTGACTGAACTACATTTGGAAATGACAACATTATTCAATTCAGGCAATGTTTCCAAATTTGAAAATGGGAAGACAAATCAATGTCAGCTTTATCTGTTCCTGAATAAATTGTGTTATCCTACAGAAAGGCCAGACTCTGGCACTTCTAGTCACGGAATTTTGAAAAATTTTTAAAATATTCCTCAAACCTATTGATGCACACTGGAAAAAGTAGGTACTTCAGAATCCTTAGTTACAAAAATGAAGTGTGAAATGCC
Source organism: Climacteris rufus (assembly GCA_013398175.1). Taxonomy (NCBI): domain Eukaryota; kingdom Metazoa; phylum Chordata; class Aves; order Passeriformes; family Climacteridae; genus Climacteris; species Climacteris rufus. Next base: position 190,724 of record VZRZ01006019.1, on the reverse strand, counting down.
TGCTGTAAAAACTTAAAATGTTGCTTGGGTATCCAGATAATTTGGCTGAATTCTGACCAAATACAGTCTAGGCTACAGATCTGATCTTTTTTCTCCTCCAGGCAAATAACACTTTAATAAAAAAAAAAAAATCATGATAATGCAGAACTGAATTATTGCAGAAAACACTGTCTTTGCCGATGATTAAAATAGACCTGAATTGTGAATTTTACAACAGGTTGTTTATAATGCATTTGTATTCTGTACCTACACAGACTGCAGACCACCTAACTCTGGAACTTTCAGGGGATTCCTGACTATAAATAGAAACATTCCTGGCTTTGCAGTTAGACTGGACTTTACAGAGAGTAGGAATGAGAAAGCAGATAAACCTAAGAGTAATGCACCTTCTCAAGTGTTCTGGAAGTTAAACCACTAGTGGACTCTTGTATTTGCCACATCATTTAGCTTTGACTGGCTGTCCTTACACACATTTCCCAAGGACTTCCTTGCAAACTCCACGTTCTGCCTACAAAGAGCATTGCAGCATTGGTGTTAGAACTAGACTATCTGAAAGTCATTCCACCTGGTACATAGGATTACATCCCAGTTAGGGTCTTTCTTCCCCACATTTATTTCCCATCCACCAGGTCTGGATCCTTAATGAACTGTTGTCTATGAATACATTTCCTCATCTCTCCTATTCTGTCCATAAGGAGTTACAGGAATTATTATTTTGATACTGTTCAGTAAAATCATATGAAAAGTAAGCTCAGGCTTCTCAAGAGTAATTGCCCAGCAGCCCAATTCTCAGTATGTAAGAGTTGGGTTTTGTCCCTTCAGGCTTTAGCCAAAATCAGAAGGTTTAAAATTTAAATTAAATGGTGAATGTGTTCAGGGGGACAAAAACCAACCAACCAAACAAACGAAAGAGGTCACAGCTCTTAGTAAAGATGTTGAAGTAGAACTAAGATATTGATGTGCTTTTGAGTTACAGTAGTATCAGTATTACACTACTAGTGTGAACTCTAACCAGACTTTGGTAGGGCTGTCTTACTGTGTTCTGTGATATATAGAATACATAATTATTAAAAACAGGGGTACAGGGATAAATGGAGCCCAGTTCCCAGGGTGAAATGCTGGACTTTTTGTGTCAAAAGCATATCAAAACTACTGACTGATTATAAACCAAAGGAAAAAAAGAGGTGGGTAAGAGCACACATCATTTAAGAAATCATCTGTAATTAAATATGTTACTTTGTATTGTTATTTTCACACAAATGTTGAAACCAAGGAAAACTCCCTGTTCACAGTGACACAGGATGTTTTCCTCTGTGAAAACAGTAACACTGACCATGTCTGGGCAGCATATTTTACTGTCAGTAATCTGGGTATAGAAAATGAAAGGGTCCACATGGAAACAGTGCAATTGCCAAACTGACCTACAGGTGGAGCAGGAAAAATAACTAATGAAAGGAACAGGAAAAATCTTATTAATAAATCTCCCACAGAGTTCCAGCTGTCACTGCTGAGCAGCAGACTAAGGTCTGTTGCAGACCCAGGCCACACATACCTTGTCAGATGGGTGGGCAGTGTTCTTTCCCAGGGATTAGTTCATCTCTGCCATGTGTTTTGGTGAAACAAGTCTCGAGTGGAGGACAGCTTTAGGCCTCTCTGCAAGCAGTGCTGCCATAATCTAAAGAGCCAGTGCCAGGATACCAGAGCTCTCCAACCTACACCTGCTCATTTTTCACATGCTCATTTTAATGCTACAGACACAACTGATTTGGGATCTGGTTATTGGAGGAATACCTGTTTTCCCCTAGAAAAACATCAAAGATGCTTCCAGGAGTGTAATTCAAACTGAAGCCATTTTGATTTAAATAAGACGAGGCTGCTGACACTCTGTTCCCTGTGAAGGGTCCTGGATGCTGGGATTAGCTCTCCTGGCTGAGCCTCCTGGAGCCTGAATTTTTCAGTCTTTTAGACATGTTCTTCATTTTTTTTACACTAATGTGAATAATGAGGAGCTTTTCAAAAGGCTGGAGCCCTGCCAGTGGAAAAGCAATGGAAATAAGAAGACCAGAATTAGTCTAGTGGAAATCCATGGGAGTTCAGTCTGTGCTTTATCTGTGGGGCCACTGTTGGCAGGCAAGAAATAGTTGTAGGGTTGCCTTAGCTGTCACTCAGTACTCTGTAAATGCAAAGCTCCTAACACTGTGCCTCGAGAGTAATAAATAAATAAAACATTAATGAGTGAATAATGCATAGACTTTTAGTGGAGTGGAAACATTGCTAAGCACACTCAATCACAAAGGAGCACACGGATGCGGTATTACAAAACCCAAAAAATGCCACACCAAAACCCATAAAAGTCCCCCCTCCCCCCCCCCACCAAAGAAACACTGTCACAAGCAGACCACTGTGGATAACGTGAGAAAGCAATCAAGATTTTACTTTTGCTACATCCAGCTTAATAAAGAATGTTTTTTTTCCTCAATCTGTGAGCTGCAGCCAGCCACAGATGTTCCTTGCTTTCAAACACTTCTGAATTCATTTTTATGGTTATTCATTATGTCTAGACAAGGAGGGTCACTCCACTCTGAAGTACTCTGTTAAATGAATAAATATTTATTTCAACAGACAAATGGAGAAAGCTCTTTTCTGGCAGGGTGCTGACAGCAAGATTTCCACCTCTGTCTTGCTAAAATCATGCCACTTTTGCAGGAACCAGGGCATTTGTCCAAGACATTTTGAACAAATACTCCTTTAAAAAAAAACCTGTTCAAGCAGAGAAACTGGTTTCTTAGGTACCTTGACAGACAAGATTTAACAAAGTGTTGCCCAGATGGGAAAAGCAGAGGGAGCCCTCACCTGATAGGAAAAGGCATATAAAATTACACCTTCAAAATGCATGTTAAGTAATGTTAGATACCTGACATCTAAGCAAATAGAAGTGGACACAAGGTATGGTATAACCTGGTATTCCCACCCCACTACTGCTTTTCACTTTCAGCACAGGATGCATCACTCCAGCCTCTTTTACACTTAAGCTGCTTTTTGGGAGCTGAGCTGGCTTCTGAAAGAGAAAAACACAACTTTTGGGCAGCAAAGAGGAACATTAAGTCAGCTTAGTCCCATGACTGAGTCAATGGTGTGACCCTACAGACAGCCCTCCGAGCACAGCCACATCAACATGAGTGGTGCTTCTCCAATTTGTAATGTGCAGTCTGGGGCCTGGGAAAAATCACTGAAGAATCACCCTATTGCTTTCTCCAGTATTTGAAATATAGTTAGTGTTTGAAGTAAATATCCTTGGATTTACAGCAATAAAGTCATGAGGTTTTTCTGACAAAAACGCTGGAGGATATATGGCTATTTATATTTCCAGGGCAGTATTTTCTGTTTCTTAACCTCAAAACATGAGGTCTAAAAAGGCTATTTTCCTCAGAACCACTGAAGTGTGGGTGCTTAAGCACCTTCATATTTTGGTAGCTGCACCTTTAAGGCAAACAACAAGAGATTTGCAAGTAACAAAAGAAGAGAGATCTCTGACACTGAAGTAATTTCTCTAACCATGTTCTTTTTCAGTGTCAGTGCTATACAAATACACCTTTTTTACACACATCTAATGTAACACTTTACTCTTTAACGTGTATTTTAATGCATATCTTCTGGTTTCTTTCTCTACAAGTTTGGTCAAAGTTACTCACATGTTTGTTTCTCCTCCATCCCACAAACTGTTTCTTTTGTTTTTAAAAAACGGGTTTTCAATTTTTTAAAATAGCAACATAATTTGATTTCTTTTTTTACACTGCCCAATAGAGCCCAGTTAGGCATAATTCCAACTATTTTGGATCACCCTTGCAATCATTATAAAATCTAAAGGATGTGTTCCTCTAAATACTGAGGTCTGATGTTTAATGTTGCCTCTAACCTTATGCCAGGACAGTTCAGAAGTTAAAATCACTTCCTCAATGGGAAGGAACCGTTGCTGCTGAGAGAGAAAGGCACTTCAGCTCTTTTGTTCCAGATGTCCATTTAACCTGCCTTTCAGTTTGCCATGTTATTTTGTGTTTGTAAGGTCTCGTATTTCTTTATAATACTTTGACTGACATAGCTCCAGTCTAGCTTAAGCTTAATAAACCTTTTTAATTAAGGTTTCTGCTGTGACCACAGGAGCTCACTCTTTGGAAAGGAAGAGCTGAGAAGAGAACAAGGGAAGCGAGTGCTGAGTTGCACCATCACCTTTCCCCTCTAGGCACACAAGGAAGGGAGCAGAGGCAAGCAATGTCCCTCGTTTGCTTTTCCTGAGCAGGGGACTTACAGTCTCCCTACTGACACAGTCTGTATTTTCTCCAGGATCCCTGTGGCCAATTATGTGATGACTTAATTGTTTACTTACCTCGTGATAATAAATAATGCATAAGATGAATACTGTGCTGAGAGGGAGGCAGTAACCCAGCACAGTTCCCAGAGCTGATCCCTTCCCTTCGGAGGCAGCTGCTTGCAAGACCCACAGCAGAGACAGCTGTGCTGGGGAAACTTCCTGATTTTGTGTTCCCTAACATAACCTCCAGCGCCTCTGGACCTTTGGATTGAATTCATAAACACAGCAGTTGTGGCCTTTTCACTGCAATTTATGCAAAATTCTTAGTCTAGGTTCACCTGGTGTTCCCACTAGTATACTTGTCAGCATATGGGGACACCAGCTCTGTCACCATGACTCACCTTGTGACTCACCGTCCCTTCGGCCATGTTCAAAAGGGCTGAGAGAGCTCTCCGACCATCCTGAGGCACTGAGAGTCCATCCCACTAGTCAGGGTAAGACCTTCTGGCGGCACAGGGAGTATAAAGGCCTGCAAGACATTTTTGGTTACGACACACTGCCGTTGGGTCTGCACAAGCACCCGCGTGGCACGTCCAGCTTAAGCTTGTCAGCATTTAATTAGCTGTAAGAAGGAAACAATTGAAAAGGTCCTTGCGGTAACTGCGAGCCTGCCCGGAGCTAATCTCCTTCCGTATTGTGCCGCACAGATTCAGGCTGACCCGCCCAAGCAGCAGCTCCCCACTACCACTTACTAGGGTGATCTATCCAGCCCAGGCTTTCTCTCCTGCAAAAGTAAAAAGGATTTGGACTTTCTCTGCAATAACTAATAGGAAAGAAACAAAACAAACGAACTAAAAAACCCCACCAAACCGAACGTCTTTTAAATTAAAAAATGCAGTTTTCCTTTCTGTAGGACAAATGCAGCCAGCCAAGGCATAGGACTTAACAATAAAATTCAGGTATTGTCACAGAAAAAGTGACATTAAAGCTGTTGTTTCCAACAAAAAGCCTAGTGTCTCTAATTACCTGCATGTACTTGCGTCACTGCTACATAAGCCAGCCAAGAATTTCAAATATCAATATCCTTCACCATATAAAACCCTCTGTACACAACAGGACTGTCAGGAAATACGAAATAGCAGAGGCCTCTGCAGTTTTTTGATCCAAGTACAGACAATGATTTGTAGGAAGGGTACATTTTCATCTCTCCCTTCTTTCATCTTATTTTCCTCTTAGATCTGGAGCAGTCTAGATCTGGCTCTGAACACAGAGTTGTTGTATTTAAGTACAGACTATTCACCCCTAGTTTGCTCCCACATTCTGTCCCTATTGGTGCACATAGTTTCACCCACAGAAGGGTGTGGAAGTTAGAGCTGGATTGTTAGTAAGAATGTTGTGGGAAACATGTTATCCACAGCACCATGTCCTTGATAATATGGTGAGGACATTGATCTTAAGCTCCATTAAAGGACTCAGAGTATGAACAGGAAATGTTCACATTCAAACATTTACTCTAGATAGCTGATTACACTGATTTCTTTAGTGCATGCTTCTTTGTAACTTATAGAATTGGAGTGTCTGGGTACACTCATAAAAAAGAATAGGGTCCATAGTGTTAGCTCTGGTGTGGAGTGCCTAAAATCTGTGGTTGACTTTACATCTTTTACTACACTCAGGTTTCCAAAAGATAGCGAGAGAATGTATGGACTTTCTTGTAGGGAAACTTTCCAGCCAGTCACAGCTGCAGTGGCAGTTTGGAAGGGCAAGAAGTAGGAAGGAGAGGAGGGAGGAGCAGAGTGGTTGCTTCCCCATCTGACACACAGCACCCAGCAGCTTCCAGGGGCAGGCTGCAACCTCTCTGCCTGGTTCCTGCCAGACCTGTCTAAATCTTCATGCCATGAACAGCTGACAGAGTTTGCCTTTAAAGTCAGATAAATAGGGACTAACAAACCTAATGCAGAATGTCATGAGCAGACCTGTATGGCTGCTGCTTGTTACTCCAATATTCTTTTACCTGTCTCAGTTCCTGCTGAGAGCAGTTGGTTTCTGTCATGCCTGTTGTTCTGCAAGCATTACGAGGTTACTTCTGCCAGAAAAACATTCTCACTTCTCCCTACCCTAGTCTTTCACTTCTTTTCATTTCTTACCCTAGCCTGCCCCCTGCTCTAGGCTAGCACTCTCACATTTGAGAGGCAAGTGTGTGAAAGCAATGAACCAACTGCCAGCCTAAGAAGTAACCCTATGAAGAGAAAAACTTATTTTTCAATCTGGGTCAAAAAGATGTTGTCCCACGTGGTGATTAAAATGCTGGTGCCAACCCAGAGCAAGGAGACCCATGAGGAGAAGGAGGCAGAGGACACGTTGCAGGCACAGAGGCTAAGAGACAGGGATGAACTTTTTCTCAGCAGTGGTGTCAATGTACATGAGTGTGACACCATGGCTGCACCCTTGTCTTTCCAGCCATAGCAAGTGAGGGACTAAGAAAATGCACCAGAGACTGGCGCTATCACACACAGACCCTCCAGGGCTTTGACAAATTATTTCTTCAGGAGAGAGACCCCTCTGCCACTGTGTCACACTATATCTACACAACTTGCAGACCAGACCAGACCTCACTTCCCAGAGAGAAGAGCTGTCATTTGAAACATGATGCAGTTTTGTCAAAACAAAACTTTTCAAAGGGAAAAGGCCTCTTTATTTTAGTCAGAAAATGTATTTTAAAGAAAAGTTTGAAGTATCTGACTTTAACTAAAGAATAAAGGAGATGGAGAAAGTGTTCTACAGTACATTCTTGACTTAAGCTGTGTAACAGTGTAAAAGGCAACAGAAATGGTCATTTACAAGAAATGTAACATTTTCAATGAACTCTTGAAATTGTGTAGGCCACATTTTAATTTTAGAAACCAATTTCTTCTTTACCATGTTGGGGTTAGTCACCCACTTTCTTTAATAAGAGAAGAAGTAAATAGGTGTTTGTTTAAAACTCAATAAAGCATTCAGAAAGCCAAGCACTGACTGTGGCTCTACTGGTGCCTGCATCACACACCTTTACTGTAAGTCATCCTCCCTGGTCTCTAGGGATGAAGAAAAAGGGAGCAGATGAAATCAAAAGAACCTGAAGAAAAATAACAGTGTTGCCTCTTGGGTGCCATTTTTCTCCTGTACCCTTTCAGTCCTTTCCTGCTGAATAATCCATATCTTAAGTACTGTCAGGAGTGTCTTTCCCCACACCAGTGAGCTGTGCCCAGAACAGCTAGAGATAGGGAATGAGCAAAACTAAGGCCTTACAAATAAACTACAGACACCCTCAAAACTGTGGAAAACCACAGAGGAGACTCTATAACATTGATTTATTTTGAAACACAAACGTCTGAAATATTCCAGACGACCTGCAAACACACATTAAGAGTCACCTTGTACGTGTCATTAAAATACAAGCATGCCCAGGTGCGCTGTGTCCCACGGGCAGGCTGTGGCTGTGCACAGACACTACTTCATCCTATCTTCCAGAAAACTTCATGTTAGGGGCTTAGAGACTGTCAAGAGGATATGTTCCTGTGCTATAATACCTATATTTGAGAAACCCCTGTCTCTGAACAGCTTCAGGTGCTTTTCATAGTGACCTGGGAGCCTGTGGCCACAAAGCATGAATCATTGCTTGATGGATTTGCCACTCAGCTGTCCAAAATCAAGCTGTCTCTGACAGGGACACCCTGCAGGGAACTTTCAAATGGAGGAACACGCCTAGCTCCCCCACAAAACCCCTCAGAAAGGGGCACCGACATGGGACAGGTCCACACAAGCACACCCAGCTCCAAAGGTGCCCTGCAGACTGTGATGGTGGCTTTGTGGCCTGGCAAAAATAGTGCTTGTGGGGAGCGAGAATTTTTCAAAAGAACAAAACTGCGGGAGGGAGTCATGGGCTTGGTTCTTCACCTCTCTTCACAGTCCACTCTGCCAGAACACCACAGGGGAGATTCCTTGGCCTTCTACACTGTGGAATTTGGTTTATTTAAATTGTTTGGTGGTTTGGGGTGGGGTTTTTTAGTTTGCTTTCTTTTCTTGAGGTGGTTTGCACTGATGGTTTGTTTGTTTGGGTTTTTGGTTTGTTTTTTTTTTTTCATTTGTGAGGGAGAGTTTCTTCTTTCTGATTTTTGTTTTGGGGAGTGTTTTTTGGTATTTTTTTTTTTTTTTACTTTTAGGTTTTGTTCTGCTTTTGTTGTTTGTTTTGCTTGCTTTTTGCTTTGTTTTCCTAGCTTTTGGGGACGGTGTTTTGTTTTTTTTGGGTTCTTTGGGGAGTTATTTTTTGCCCGTTTTTCTTTTTCCCTGTGCTTTGGAGCTTGGTGGTTTGGTTGGTGTTTTTGTTTCTGTTTTTTCCCCCTTCTGTTTTTGCTTTCTGACCTGGGTTTTTTTCTGCGTTCATTAATTTCTTTCTCCCCCTCTCACTTTCTTCCTCCCTTCTCCCTTGTTTTTTGGCACTTTCCCCCGCCTCCCGCTCTGCCCGCTCTGCCCGCGCACTCGCGCGGCCGCGGCGCCTCTGGAGCCGCCNGCGGGCGAGGGCCGGCGCCGTCCCTCCCGGCGGTGGCAGGATGCACCATGAGGAGCTGGCGTCCCTGCAGCGGCCCCGCTATGGCTGTGAGTGGGGTCCTGGGGGGCGTTTTGGAACCTTTTCTTGTTCCTTTTTTTTTTTTTTTTTTTTTTTTTTTTTATTTGTTGTCACCTTTTCCCTCTTTTCTTT
>VZRZ01006019.1:158154-181644 GCA_013398175.1 Climacteris rufus | reverse complement strand
TTTTTTTGGTATGTTCCGCTCCCTTGCCTGCTTTTTCGGTTTAATACTCAAAGAGCGAGTTGAAGGAAAAATAAGGGGCCCCCCCCAGCAGACTCTGCGGCACTGCGCAGTGCTCCGGCTCCTTTTAGGGTTAGCTCGTAGCCAGCTCCGGCTGGGTTTTGAACAGGTTTTTCACGGGGCTGGGTTTTGTTCTGTAACTTTCTGAATGGATTGTAGCTATAATTCCGCATTGCAGCTCGGGAGTTTTAGATTAGAGCTCGAGCTTCGGGTTTTAACGTTATAACTTCGTGTTACAGGTATGGATTGGAGTCGTAACTTCAAAACTTGAGTTGTGACTGTAGTTTCAGGTTGTAACTTTGTAACCTTTGGATTATTACTTCTGCGTGTCGGATTATAATATTAAACCTTTGCTTTCTAGTTTTATAACTTTGTTTTAGAACTTTGCAACTCTAAGTACTTGGGGTCAGAGGAGAAAATGCGCAGGTACCAGGCATCCCTTTTCAGAGGAGGTGTGTTTCCTTCCCAAACCTATATTTAAGAAAAGTCCTGCGGTACCTTACCTCCGCGTGCTGCGGGACTCTCCCGGCCGTGCTGGGCTCCTGCACCCGCCTCTGCTGTTTCTGGCTCCTGTGGGACAGAGCAGCGCCAGCCCATGACTGTGCCATCCCTACAAGCAATGCCTCTGGTACTTCAAGCATTGTAAAATGGAAACATGCAAATGGTTTGCAAAGTTCACAACAACCCTGGCATCCTGCGGTCTAATGAGCAACTTCCCAGTTCTTATCATGGTAGCTTTGTTTAAAGCCGGTTCTGAAACCTCTTTTTAGAAAGAAGCACGAAATCCCTTGACAATGTTAGGGGCCACTTTGCTTCTGCCTAGGGCAGGTAGGAAAGTTGGTGCTTGGCAGTAAGACCTTTAGCTGGGAGAATGCCATGCTCTTCTGAGCGTTTCTCTCTCTTGATGCCTGATTCCCTCTATTGATGTCCTTTATTGGGGCAGTTATGGAAACTGCCGGTAAGTTTCATTTTTTGTTTTACCCAGTAGGTGGATGAGAGCCTTGTGGAGGTGTGTGTTCACTGGTTACAGGCATAGTCTGTGTGTCCATACTATTGTGTTAGCAAAGGTGAACATTTTGCTAGTCCTCCCAACTGATTATGCCATTATATGTGTAGTTGGGCAGTTTCCAGGTGTGTTGCATAGTGTTCCAGCCTCAGTTTGTCACTCTGTCCACTTGCCTGAGATGCAGAAAGGTTTGTTGTATGCCCATCAAGACTCCAGCAGCAGGCGTTTTCCTGTGCAGATCTGGCCTGGCTGGTCTCAGAATATGAGTCTGTACAGGTAGAAGTTAGTCTGTCATGCATTTTGATATAACTGAAGATGAGGCTTTGACTTAAAGCAAAGGGCTCATCTTTTGAACTTTGGTTCCTGCCTGGGTGCTGAGGACGATTTACCTTGTTGCCAGAGCTGCTCAGAGTATTTTAAGGATCATAGGCCTTGTTTATTATGGGAAAGAATGGCCATGTTAAGGATGCTAAATATAGTTTTGAAGATATGGTCTGTCCTCTCAGTGCTTTTGCTTTGCTACAATAGTTGAGAGCATTTTGCTGTGGTTACCATGGAGAAGTTCATGTTCTGAATTGTAGCCACTCTTGGTGTTAGGTCTCCCTGTCCCAGGGACAGGGGTGGATGAGAGCATACTTGTCTTTTCTAATGGCATCTCCCCTCTGACCAATAATATCTGCTTGCTCAGGCTCCAGTAGTTGTTCTGTCCTTACCTGATAGGCTATGGCTCCTGTACTACACTGCATCCATATTTTTTTTAGGGTGGAATTTTTGCTGCAGGAACCTTTGAAATTACATTCCTTTCAAGGGACTAGGCAAAGGCTCCTTAAATATGCCAGGCTGATGGTGATATTTATAAAGAAATGCACCCAAAAAATCCATGAAGAACTCTGTACTTTTAAAAACAAGCCATAGTCTTTTCTGTAGAGACAAGTAGAGGTGCATGTTTGGATTTTTTAGGCCTGTGTCTAGAAAAATAAATATGCTTTATCTCTACTGCCTTTGCTGCCATTTTGAGAAGAGTATCAGCACCTTAACAAACAGAAAAAAGAAAATACTCCCTAGCTAGTAAACTTGTACTAGCATTATCTGAGCTCTTATGAAAGCTCATCGTAAGTTGTAGGTTCTTCACATAACTAAAACTGCACTTTGGATCACTGACAAATATTTCCCTATGTTGAGAACACCACATCTATGCTGGATTTCCTAAAGAGTTAATAAGTTGTCCAAGTTAGGCTATCAAATTTCCAAGACTCCTTGTTTTAGTGACCTAGACCTGTTTTAAAAATTTAACTTAACTTGGACTTTTGACTTTGGGTTCAAGCTCCTGACAGAGTTTGTGTATTACTCCGAAGAACGCTAGCATTTTACTATGATAATTTTCTGCAAGGTGCTATATGAACCAGTGCATGGTTTTCAGTAGCATTTCATTTTGATAAGTAGAGAAGAAGACATGAAAATTTTGGCTGCATTTTGTAGAGCGTAAGAACTTGTAGTATGAAGTACATACCTGGGAAGTCATACCCTTAACTTAAAAGATAGCTGTACATTACAAGCTTTGCTGATTTAGTAATATAAAAAACATCCCGGGAAAAAAATCTTAGAGCTGATAATTTTCATCTTTAAAGTAAGGAAATAGATGAGTGAAACCAAAAAAGACAATCTTTTTCTGGGTGTGTGCTAGTTCAGGATGAACATGGTCATGGGAGAATCAAGAGCTCAGAGCAATGTCTTAGGGCCTTCCCTTAGCCCATTAGAGCCAAAGCTTTGTGGCTTCCTGGACCTCTTGTTGAAAGGTGCCTCCAACTCTGCATGCTGTTGATAGCTTAAAAGAGATGAGGAAGAGATTTCTGCTGGTGCTTCACTGAGCTGTTCAGACAGATATTCATCTCCAGTACCAACACAAGGTTGAACATAGAAGTATAAGGAAGCACCTTATACAGCAGTAACTGTGTTAACAGGCACATTGCAACTGAATTTACATAGTGGTTTCCAGCCTGGCTACAGCTGTTGTCTGGTTTATTTCTCAATCCCAGCACAATCAGAAGCAGAGGTTCACAGAACCACAGAGAATTGGGACTTGTATTACAACTAGAGGTATGAGCCATTTTTACAACAAAAATACTTGATGCTGTGGAAGATGATGAAGACAGAAAAATTATAAATCTCAGATGTACCTCACAGATCAAACATAGTTTTGAACATGGGAAGATAGTAAATGGGACAATGGTATATCTTTGAGAATGCTCATTTCCTGCCACTCTCAGTTTCTTTATAGCTAGTTTTCCCTGAAATCTGTGCACAGAAACAAATGTTCAAGTTTTTATGGAAGTCTGAATGACTTCACTGCACTTCCAGGAATGTAATTAAGCTACAGTGAGTGAGGCTGAGAGTGTCTGAATTTGAAAAGGATTTCAGGCATTTCCATGTTTAGAGTGGCTGAATTAACATATGCCCCGAGTCCCTGTCTATGGAGTAGGAGAAACACTAGGTGCTTCAACTTCATCAGATGCTTCTATTGGAGACAAACAGATAAAAGTCTTCACCTCTCCTGCTGAAGCCAGAAAGCCAGTTTTACTGGGCTGAAATCATGGGTAAATACAGGGGAAAACTGACTTTGGTATTCAGTGATGAGGGTGTTGCTTGTACTTCTGTGTTGGCTCCCAGAACTGCTACTGTTTGGCCCTAGGAATTAGGAGATGAGACAAATAAGCAGCATGAAGCTTCACTGGGGAGTACTGCTCTGCCTGTGGAGACAGGCAGGGCAAACCCGAAGTGAAACACAGCCTACGCCTCTATATGAAACTACACCTAGCTTTTGTTCAGCAGGATGTGAAAGCTTGCAAACCAGTGGCTTTTCAAAAACCTTTTAACATAAAAAAACCCTATAAATTTGTCTGCATGTCTGTTAAGTGCAGGGAAACAAATGGCTGTTTTTCAGCTTAAAAGTGTGGGGGGGAGGGGGGGCGTGGAATCTTTTGGTAAAAGTTCCATAGGATTTTCCTAAGTGAAACCAGATGGGATTTTTTCAAGCATTAAAAAAAAAGCTTTACTGTATCCTATGCATATATGTTCTTTTGGGTGTATGCTTTCTTGTAGCGCTTGTGACTTATGAGAATATTTTTCTCCCTTTTTTATTGATGGGTGTTATTTGGCAACCAAATACACTGTTTATCTCTTCCACTCTTTTGTAGGTTGCTAATAATTAAACTGCTGAATGAGAACTCAAAAAGTTTAACTGCTTTGTTTAACCAAGTGCATATAATTCACTTGGTAGGAGTGGTTCTCTGTGTGCTTTTTGTACAAAACAGGTTCATCTCCCATGAAGTCTGCTGGTAAAGAAAGGACAGAACTGTGTTACAGCATGCTTAAAGCTGCTTGAATGCTGTTGAAACAGGAAATATTAATATTGCACTGGAAACGGGATTTATAGCACATGTGAGTGTGCTACATCAACTCTGATATTTGAGGTAGGGAATAGGAAGCATGCAGATTTGTAGCTCACCTCTTCTGTTAAGTGGAGTTTCAGTTACATAATTTTTCTACCTCAAAGTTTGCTCGATACAGTTGCTGATTCAACCTGACTGTTTTACTAGGAATAACTCTACATGTAAGGCAGGCAAAAAAAGCCTGTCAGTGACAGGCAGGACTGGTGGGTCATATTTCAGGACGATGATAAGCCAGTGTGCTCTCCTGTGCTCGCTCCTTACAGGAAATGATTAACCTGCTGTGTTTGCTTCACTTGTTCAGGCTGTTTTGCTTTTTTGGAACAGGTATCCTTGAACTGCTGCATGTTGTGGAATGAAAGTGCAGGTGCTGGACAAGGGAGAATCTGTGCCCACCCTGGCCTGGGGACCATGATCAGAGAGGGCAAGGGGCTGGGTGTCCCCATCCTGGGGCGGGGGGGGTGCCTGCTGTGGGCACCTCATTTGCTAATCCTTGATGAGACAGGCTGGGTCAAGAGCTGTCTTGCACAGCTCATTCATGGGTCAGCACTTCCTGCACCTCGGCACTTGTGTTCACCTTCAGAAAATAGCAATGTCCTCTTCAGACTGGTGCCAGCTGGGATTTGAAGAGGCTTGCTGAACGCATGCTGCCTTATTTTCACTGCTGGGAAGAAAAGGGGACTTCTGAGTCTCTGGCACAGGGACAGGGTTGTGCTGGAGACCAACATGTAGTCCTGGCACTACTCCAGTTGAGTTTTGCCAGTTGCTGTGGCACAGGACAGAAGTGCCCTGGTCCATGGTGGTGAAAGGATGGTGGGACAGGCAGTGGCTGCATTGTGCTCTCTGGTGGCCACTGGCCTTGGTAACGTGGCAGGAGAGGGAGGGAATGTGATACTGAACCAGATGGTGTTCCTATAAACTCTGCACAGCTTCTAAATACCTTTTGAAATGTGTGGGCAAATAACATCCTTTAAGTACCTGTGGCTGATTTCAGTGTTAAATTACTGTTTTGTTCAAATGAATATGCACTAGCAAGAAATGCTTATTCAAAGGAATTATGTCAGTTCTTTGTTATCACTTACTGCCCAGGTTGAGGTTGTCCAGCTATAAATTCTTCAGGAATCAGATTCAAGGAGCACTTCAGAGCTCTGACTCACAACTGCTGGCAAACTGTTGCCAGCCCATGAAGACTTTCTGCCTCCAGGTGTGGTCCTGTTCTGTCTGCCGTTCAGGCTTCAAAGCTGTTAGAAACTACTGTCCTCATCTCAGGTGCTTATCTTGGCCTGGCTGTATCAGAATAAATAGTCCATGGCTTCTGCTAAAATGAAGGATGTGGTCTGTGCCAGGCCTCTCTCATGGACTGTGACCTGTTTCTTTGAAAGCGCAGTAAAATCTTTTGTGGCATCCAACAGGGTGTTTCTTACCAGGCCTCAAAGTGTGAAAAGGAATTTGTAGTCATGCATGCTATCAATCCTCTACTCTGTTCCTCCTAAAAGTGAAGAATAACCTCATACATTTTTGCTTGGTTTGTAAAACTGCTCTGTAAACTGATTTTATTTGCAGGATTGGAGCCTCACAGCTTCTAGGCGCAAAACAGATTAAACCAAAGGTGCAGCTGGCATGGGAAACGCCCAAACTGTGTACAGAAGTGTGCTTCATTAAGGCAACTGCTTTTTCACAGTATTGTAGGGTCAAGCTATAGGCCAATACGTTTCTCACTTATGTTTTGAAGGGGTTGTTTCAAAGATATTTTGAGGAATCAGATAAGCACAAGGGCTACCTGTATCTAATACTATAGTTAAAGTTATTAGAGACAAGGGAAAAATAACTTCAATTAAGCAAGGACACAGATTTGTTGAGAACATGACCCTGTGTCTAGGGTCAACATTTTTGATAAGACTCTGTTTTGAACTGCTGTTAATTACATTGGGACCCTGTCTCATGCTTTGCTGCAGACTGCTGCAACTAATGAGGTTTCAGCAGCCTGAACTTGCCGAGTTATCTTCAGCTGCTCTGTCACGCTGCTGAAGACAACTTCACCTCTTGCCAGCATGAATACTCAACCTGTCAGGAAGATAATCTCTCCTAGCAGAGCTAATTTGCTTTGCTGGATTTGCAGTCACCTCTGGTCTCTGCAGGGGGTGGCTGCAGATGTCACGGTTTCACCTGCTGGCCGAGGCAGAGGGACTCTCTGGCCAGGTGGGACTATGGCAGACAGAATGTAGAAGTGTTAAAATTGCTCTGGAACCGCACCCTGAAACTGTGGTTTTGAGAGTGTTTTCAATCAGCTCTGCTGGTGGACGAAGCGATCTTAACTCCTTCTATGGAATTATTTTTGGCTGGATTAGGTCCCCAGTCTGGTTTGCAGCATGAGCCCACAGGCAGGTCTGCCAGCAGGATGTAGTAGCTGGAGTAGGGTTGAGCACAAGCAGTTGGAAGAATGGCAGGTCAAGTTACAGCTGTGCTACTGCTGCACACAGATCTGGAAAGTATGCGTGTGGCGGGGCAGGAAAACGTGCAAGCAGCACTCAAGAGCAAACTGGGGCACACAGGATGTAGCACCACATGCATTGGGTGTCCCCGGCTGCCTCTGCTGTGGTGCCTTTGACACCCTGGTGCCCTGTCTGCCTGCGAGGGCTGGGGCAGCTTTCAGGTCTCCTGTTGCCCGAGGAGTTCTGAATTACAGAAATATTTTTGAGGTAATCTTGTCTTTAGTGCTGTAATTTCACAAATCCATGTCAGTAAAGGCAAGACAATTTATCGCCAGGCAATGCTACAGTGGTAAGGATGTTTGAAGAAACTGTCTGAATCCTAGATTACTCAAACAATAAAGAAAAATAAATGCCTTTTTTTACACAAATTAAGATTCAAAATTCTTTTTCAACCCTTTTTTTTTAGCTGATAAAATTGCTCTTGACTTGCAGGGCCTCAAAACTGTGGGGATGAGATGTAACTTGTGGTATGTGCTGTTTATTTCTGGGGTTTTTAATTTTTTCAAGACCAACTGATTTACCCAAGCTATAACTGGATGGTCTCTATTGCGTGGTAGGCAGTTCTAAAATTCCATATGTTCTCAACACAGTACAGCAGAATAAATAGTCATTGAAATATCAGCATGGGTATGTTGTGATGCAAGTGAAAAGGAACATGAATGTCTTGGGTGAAGTGGGGATTATGCTTAGAGAAATCTGGGACAGAGCTTTACCAAGGAAAAATGGTCAGCTGTTCTTACAAAACCAGGCACATAGTAAACGTGATTCCATTACATCTGAGCTGAGAAGTTGTTTTGAATACTGCTTTGCAGGCCACAGCAAAGCACAGATTTGTTCACTGTGATTCATTGGAGGCTGGGAGATGAACTGGCCTTGGCTTGGCATTTGAAGTTGCATGGCAGCTGATTACTGAGGGTGGAGAGATAGCTTCAAGGACTGGATGTGACTGCCTGCTACTTTGAATTTATACCACCCCTGACTATGGCAAAGATGTTTAACAAATGGATTAGAATAGTCCAGAAAATACACAGCTTTTTATCACTTCAAAAGCTAGCCCCTTATGCTCCAACTTATATCTACACAGAGAAAATGAGAAGTAAGACCACGTGGTTTTGCTGAAGATTTCACAGATACGAGCTGTCCTAGAACAAAATGAATCAAATTTCTTAGTACTGTGATTAGTAACAGGCAAAACAAGGGCTGGTGTTTCCTATAACACCGAACCATGGCAATAACACTTAGTAGTTTCCTCTTTTTTTCTTTGCCACTGTTAAACACCATTTGCAGAAGTTTCTGATAAAAACAGAAGTGGATTTCTGTAAGGTTTATCTATATTCTTTTCCTGAAAACCATGTCAGGATGGTGCTGATTGGTAGACTTCTTCTGTCCAGGCAAAGTTGCCCACTGACAGGCCTATCTGGACTCCACAAAAGGATGAAGAAATGAGCAGTCAAGAATTTTGGGTCCCTATAGCAGTAGCAGTCTCCACTAGCTTCTTGGGCACATTTCAGACACATATGTACATATGATCAAGTTATTTAATATAATTTCCTCAGGTTATAAAGTACAGACTTTTTTGAAAGTTAACCATTTGCATGAGTACTGTTACAAATTAGGTAGAAGGTATCTCACTTGTGCTTATGCTTCACAGCCTTTAGTGCAGAGGCCAAGAAGAGCAGGAATGCTTATGATGAAGGCTTGTTGTGACAGTGGGTCTCCAGAGAAATAGTTACCATATAGAATGGGAATGGTAGAAACTCACCTGGGCAAGATACTGCAGAAGGAATAAGTATTTTTTTACAGTGCTCCACTTCCCGTAGCAGCAGTAAATGCCATATTATAAGGAAGCTGACCATAGAGTGTGAGTTGGAAACAAGGGCAAAACTTGGAGGAAGAACTGTTACAAGCTGGGCAAAAGTCTTGCTTTTTTGAAGCAGTGCTTCAAGAAAGAAAACTGCAGCTATACAAACATTATATAATTCTGTACCCAGCCCTTATGCATGCAAATTTCTTTTTTGGATAGAGACTTCAAAATATGTAAACACATAGCTTAGTTTGGTGTTAAGTTTGTGTAGTGCTTGTACTGTAGTTCCCATAACAGTGATTGAATGCTAGTTATGCTTCCTTTATTTTAGTGGTTTTGACATTGCTGTTTCAAGCAGAATGCTTGTTTTGGGGTGTTTGCATAATGCTTCTGACGTGCTCATGATATTTTATACACAATTGATATTTAGCATTGTCACTGTGATACTGTAATTAGAGGAAAAGGGCTCAAGGTAATGAGGAGGCTGTCCTGAGGTCAGTACTTGCTCCATTAACCCAAACTTTATTTTGGGCTATAGAGTTGACATAAGTAAATAACCTGAAAAATTAAGTTAATCTAGATGCTATTGGCGAAGTTTCAGTTTAGAGAAAACTTAGTAAAACAAATACTTATACTTAGAAACTTGTGAATGTATGGTTTGGGTAAAAACTTATCTTTTGAGTGCAGCTGTCAACAACTTGTCCTGAAAATGGAAGTACTTGGTTTATTGATAAATTAGGAGTAACATCTGTGTCACTCTGTATCTGGTGATTTTGCGGTGATATATGGAATGGCAGATGTGTCATTGTCAGTCAGAGCAGTTTTGAGTTTCAGTAAATACGTACTGGATGTACTGAGTGAAAAGGTAAGGATTTGTCTGCTCTTTTCAAACCTTGTTTGAAGGTCTTTTATTCAAGGCTCAAACTCTTTGTGATTTGTTCTCTTTTGTGGTTCTAATTCCTGATTATGAAGGAAAAATTCATATTGCTGGGTATGTATGTGAATGAGAAATAAGGATATGGGGAAATAAGGGCTTGTTGTGCCCTTCAGGCAATATCTGCCTGCCTGTGCAGTGTGTTCCTGAAGTGACCTACCAGGGAGTATGGCAGGAGGTTACCCTGGAGCCAGCAGTATCAGCTCCAATACTTTTGCAAACACTTGCTTATTGCACAGTGAAGGCAGCCAAGCAGGCTTCAAGTGATAACTGAGGTCCTTGTTGGCCTGGCACTGGTTCTGAACTGGGTACTTGCACAGGTATGCTGAGGTTACCTCCTTCCTGCAAGAATTTATCCTCTCAGCAATGACGCAGGAACAAAGAAGGTGCATCTCTATTCACTGTGCCTTTCTGCCACTATGTGAAGCACCACAGCTGACAAAGCCACGAGGTTTTCGAGTGAGATTCAAGCTTGTTGCCCCTCCACTCTTTATTTTGTGGTTCTTGCTTGTACTGGGCCATCTCAGCTGTAGAAACAGCTACCGAACACACAGCAGTTTGGGTAGTTGTTCCATGAACATCTCAGCTGCCTTCTCAGGACAGCCAGGAATGTTGGAGGGAGGGCAGGAACTTCCATGGCTCTGTTCTGTGCCAGGCTCTAGGTGCCCAGGGGACCTGCTCATCTCCTACAATTACCATATGTATATTAGTATTATGCAACATACAGAACTTTTATTCTTATGAATTTGAAGCCATGTTTTGTATTTAAATGTTCAAACCCCTTTTCAGGGTCTGTAGGGGCAAACTAAATTTTCAGTTCTATTATCCCTAACGCTTAAGGTTTTTCTCCCCACTAAGGTTAAAAAAAATTTTAAAAGCCATTGTGCCTACAATCTTTTCATTTAGGAATGAAAACGTGGGCGGTCAGAGGCAAATACATTCTCACAGTTTAAGGCTGCAAACCTCATGGTATATGCACACACTTATATTTGTATCTTGAAGGAAAAATGTGCTGCAACACTTCAGGTGTTCTCTGGAGCCCCTTTCAGAACGTGGAGAAAGTGAAGCAGATGGCTTATTCAGACCTTGGTATAAAGATTCTGCAACAGACTGGCTGTGAAAGAACCAAGAGATGATGAATTGTCAAAGGAAGAATAAAGACCAGATGTCAAGGCTGAGGGTTTCTACACTGCAGTCTTTCTCATGGTGATTTCCAGTTTACTCAGTGGTTAAGTGGTGCTCTTGCTAATGGCTTTTCCTAGAGAGGTGTTTCAGTCCTGTGGAGTCTTAGGGTTCAGACCAAGACTCCTACAGCTCTACAGTCTGAGTTACTTAGTGGCACAGACACAGCTTTCTCCTCAGATTTCTCTTTTATTCTGGAATTCCTGCTTGTCATCCTTTTCTGTTCTTTAACCTACACATTACCACATTTCCTTCAGCTGGTTGCTGTACTGAGACTTTGGTGATAGGAAGACTTTTGATGTCAGTTCCCCAACAATATGAATATTGGATCCATTTGGTAACTCCTTCCTCCCAAAGTTCTTTCAGGAGGTCTGAGTTGCTCATCCCTTCCCCTCTCTAACTTCCCCGGTCCCTGTTCTTGTCTTCCTCTTTCCTTGCATCTGAGAGTAGCCCTTCCCGAATCAGCTTTAGGTAGTAGAGTCTTGCCACAAATGTATCCATGAATCACTCATTGTTCTGGCCTCCAGCTATAATGCAGATCAGCTTTTTGGCAATTTCAAGAAATCAAAAAAGGTCCTGATTCAAGAAATCGAAAAAGGTCCTGATTCAGCCAAAAATTTTGTGCAGCATTTGCAGGGCATTGTCTTAACTGGTACTGTTTAAATGGCTATCTTTCGAGTTTCTACCCAAGAGTAATGACAGTAACAGAAAACCTTTGTGTTATGCTCTTCATTGTGAACTTCAATTAGTTTGCCTTTCAGTGAAGCATCACTAGCTCTTGTCAGACATGTCCACCTTCCTCCATTCCTAGCGTCCCTCTTTGCCACAGTAAGCCTTGTGCTTTATTCTGGTCCTGTGTTGGTTAAGATGTCTTAAACGACACAAGTAGGGCGATCTTACTATTGCCACTTAAGAGGCTTTGCTATGCAAATAGCAGCTAAGAGTAATGTGGTAGAGGTGTGGATCAGCAACATGTGTTAACACATGATAGGCAGACTAGCCCGAATTTGGATTTCTCGCTGCCACCGTAGTGAGTTTTGTCTGTGCCCTGCCCTTCCTGTTCTTCAACTCCACTTCTGCAGTGCACTTCTACCCTGCACTCGAGCCACCAATGTTGATGGGTGGGGTTGTGGCCACAGGCAGCAGTGGTGTGATTACACAAAATGAAAGTTGCTTTTAGGGTTCTGTGGAAGGCTGCAGGCACAATCACCTTTCCTGTTAACTTGCTATGAGCCTTGATTCCAACTCCTTGCATAAGGATGATTGCCTCTTGGATTAGCTTTTTTTAATTTGATGTGATTGTCACAGTATTTTACTGCCTATAAGTTACTTGTCCTTTTATGTAGATGTGTGTATGCATTTGGCTTATTGATGTACCTGCAATTCTGTGTAAAGGAAAATGAAATATAAACTGCCTAATGCTGGAAATAAATTTGATGGCATTTGTAGGCAAAAGACTTGCATTTGTCTTCTGACTAAATCTAATTACAGGGTAGATATCGAGGTACTCTATAGGCACTCGCATTTTTCTGTCTTTCATAGTTGTACAGTGTATTTTATTAGCCTGGCGAGATTAAACAGTCCTTCTCATTACTTCATTTACAGTCTGTTCGTGTTAAGTTGAATTGAGGTCACAGTAGATAATATGTGAGGAAATGGGATCCATATGGTAAAATTTTGGGGTTTTTATTGAGGATGTTCTTTCAACCAGAGCAGATACTTACCAGTGTAGCCTTCTAAAAGCTGCCTTGAAGTTTGGCCATGTTAATGTGTTTGGACTAAGTGTGTAGAGATAAGGTGACCTGTAAGTGAAAGAAATAGCTTGTAATTGGTGTTCGCTGCCTCTTCAGGGTCCACCAGTCTGAGTTCCTCCTTAGACTTGTGACTTTTTGGGGAACATAGGATGAGGGTTTATTAGTAAATAATGAGTATGAGTAAAGAGTGTTTAAAAAAAAAATGAGTGAAGAGTGTTAAAGTCAATTGTTTAAGTTGAACTAAAAGTTTAAGGTCACAGAAAGGGATTAGAGTTTCCCCTGAATCTTGGGAAAAGCTGTTGTGCCTTGAAGTGACCAGCTAGCAAAGTATGCAAAGATAAACAATTACAATTTTATTAAGCAGTTACAGCAAGTATTGCTGGAGACAGTGAGACCAGCAGTTACATGTTGGTGGAAGTAGTTGAGCAATAAGCTGATACATGTTTGTAATAAGAGATGGCAACTTTCAGCTAACTGAATTGGAGTTGGATTTTCATCTGCTTCCTTCAACTTCATTGTTTTGCCTCCTTGTTCTTCCAAACAATTATAAGAAAATTAAGATAAAATGAACTGTTATTTTTCTGCACAAGGTTGAAGGACCCTACTAGAAAAGATGTCCATCCTCCAGGGTCATCATACAATGAGATAGTGTCAGAACTACTTAGTGTCATTTAATGTTTACCTCTACCGAAGTCTCACTTGTTAGTACTACAGAAAGCCTGAGGTTTAAAAGCAGAGTACAGGATGTGTATACCTATAGGCAGAAAACTGAATGTTAAACTTTGTGACAGCACATTCAGTCACTTCCTCAGTGCCAAAGCCAACTTGTGTCTGTGGTTAAATTAGTTTTTTTCTAAATTTTGTGAGGATTTAAGTATCTCAAGACACATCTGAGGAGTCCTACAACATTTGCCGGTGTCTGTCTGAAATGGTTTTGACAGTTGGCTCCAGTAGCATGGAGTGTGGTCACTGTTGCATCACTGTGCCCTTGTATGATAGTCCCAAGGTCCATGTATTTGATAGTGGTCAACATCTGTAAATGGATGTGGCTGGCCTTGTGGTGACAGACAGATAAGACTGAAATGAGACTTTTATAAAAGAAATGGGAGGAGAAGGACTCGGGGAAGTAAAAGAACAGGAATGAGGCTCTGTGAGAAAGCTCAGGGGAAAGACTGGTTTAGCAAACATTTTTTATTTTACATCAGGATGAATTTTTACTGGGTGTCTGTTGTCAACACTCCCATGCTAATGGTGCATATTTGTTTTCCCTGTTTGTGCAGTGTCTGGCAGTGAAGCAAGCCCACAACAGTGGCCCTGTAGATCCTGCGTGACACACAATTTGTGAGAGTGGATAATCTGCTGGGCAAAAGATGCATGTGTATTTTTGTTTGAAAATCTGAGCCTGCATGTTTTGACAATGAAATAACTGTATTAGGAGAAATATAGCCATTTTTAAGGGAGGGGTAGAGTAGTTCAATATTGGAAACCTTTGAAAAATGACATATTGAAGACTCTCATTGTTTAATTAAGTGTATTAGTCTACTCTTACATGAATGTGCCCTGCAAGTACATAGCTGTAGTAGGTTTTTTAATGCTTGCAGTATCTGCCTTTGCCCAGAGCCCGTTCTTGGAGCATATGTTTAGGGAACAGTCTGAATGCCCTTAACTAGAGACACAGAAAAAGGCTCAGGCTGTCTGGTTTCATTGCTGTGAGACATCTACTAGTTGCTTGAAACTGTGGTCTTTAACAGAAGAAGTCCATAGAAAGCTGTTTTCATCAAAGCCTTAAATTTTTCCTCCAAAGATAAATGACTTCCAGCATAACGATAGACCTGTAGGTACAAAATACCTTAATAACAGAACATCTGTAAGGTGTTTGATGCTGTAAAGCCGTTTTTTCTTAGTAGACTATTGAGCTATCTCTGTTCACATAATTAGAGTTGACATGCTCTCTTCTGCATATTTAGTAAACTGTTATATTAGATATCTGCAAGTTGATACTGAAAGTGGAGGCTCAGGGAGGAACTCCATCTGCCTGTAAATTTGAGAAGCAATTTTCTGATATCTGTACTGTTGGAGAATGGATGCTTGAATTAGGGCATATAGATATCCATGAAGAAATTCATAACTGCACGTAGATATAAATAGGGAAATAATAATCGATTGAGTAGAGCACAAAGGCATACAAAGAGAATTCATAACTCTGTACTGATATAGTTTCCCATGCTGATATAGAAATAATCTAAGCTGAGAGTAGCCATAGCTGTCCTTGTCAAGGATGTGAGAAAGAATATGCTACAATGTATAAGCATAGAAAGAACAAGATACACAGAACAAAGAGCAAGTCAAAACTGCTCTGAGTAGCACTATTATATTGTTTATAGCCAATCAAGACTAATTACGAATAATCGTGTAAATGTTAGTGACCAGTAGCAGTTAAACTAATAGCACCTCTGTATTTTGCTATAAATGTAAGCCAAACCCTGGAATAAAGATTTGATCGATCGGTCGGTGTTTTTCAAAGTACCACCAATACCTCTGTGAGTGCGCGTGGTATATTCGGCGACTCTCGGATTGTGAGCAACACTGTACTGTATCTTTTCCTTGTATATTGGCAGCTTCCTGGCAGTACTCTGAGCTCCTGTCCCATTGCAGTGAGATCAGCTCAGGGAGCCTGCCCCAGAGCATCACCAGCTCAGACCTGCTCTGGGTACAGGGCTTGGCTGGTGCAGTGACAGCACATGAATTGCCAAACTAGGAGTGACCATGGAGTGAACTGCCCTAGGCAGGTAGTCCTGGGGTGCTGAGTACATGAGAGTATGAATTCTAGTAGGAATAAAAAGATGACACTGAATTTATTGGCCTCTTTCAAACTAGGACAAAATAGTTTTATGTTCTCACATAATGTAAGGTTTTTAAATCACTGTGGCCACCTAAAATGCAATTAGCTTTTTCTTGAAACTACAGCACTGAATTGTGATAACATATGCTTAAGGCCATCAGAGTATGGGCAGACATAAATGGGATGTTGCCTGTAGTCTGTTGTATTGGGCTTGGCTATCACTGGGACTGGCTTTGGCCAACAAACTGTCAGTCAGGACTTTTTTGTGCAAGAGGAGCTCCTTGGCTTTTGTTTTTGTGTTACAGCATGGCTCTGTTAAATATTTTTGCGTGTAGCAATACTGGGTATGTGGGTATAAGCTTGGTTGGAGGAGGCAGGAAGTTGTGAAGGGGGCATATACAGAATTTGCAGAACTTCTCGCCGGTGGACTGAAACACTGTCTTGCCCTGTTTACTGCATGGTTCGGACCGCAGATAGCTCAGACTGCCAAATGTAGTTTAGCTAATGTTTAATTCAAACATGATAGTGAAAAACTTTTATCCCACCATTTTACACGTGGTGCTCCTGCATTTTTTTTTCTCCCTTCAATCCTGACTTTACAAATTCTATTCTATCACCATAAGAGGATTTTGTTCTCTCTATCATCTGTTACGTCTTGTTCATTGAGCTTCCCTGCTGTGGTGCCAAAAGAGCTCTCCTTCTCGTTGGTCACATGTCTCTTTCCATGGGAAAAAGTCTCTGGTGGCAGGAAATTGAGGGGGATTGGCGCTGGGAAAGAAAAGCTTCTGTTCCTTTCTTTACCTTCTTCAGTATAAGAAGTCTTTTGGTATGTCTGTGGCAAATGCCTTATTAAAGGGTCTGCCTGCTAGAAGCAGCCACGTGTTGTTCTTGAACTACTGCAGATAGTCATATGTCTGAGTGCAAATGAATGCCTAGGAAGCCTAAGTGCTGTTGTAGGCTTTGCAGGTTTTTTTTTCCAGGCTCAGGTTTTTAGGATAACAAAAACTCTGGGAAACGGTTATCCCTGAAAAACTTCAAAATTGTGCCTCATAAAGTGTTCCATAAATTTGTATTCAGAAATTGTACAAAGTGTTATTTTTCCTTGCATACTCTTTCATTACATATTACATAAATTTTAAATTTTGGGTCATTTAAAAGTAGAATCTATGGATCTATGGACTCATTTGCAAATCGTTGCAAATTAGACCTGTGAAACACCTCTTAGTTAATGTAAACTCAAATATAAACTACTGTGACCAGCAGGTCAAGGGAGGTAATTCTCCCTCTCTACTCCAGTCCCGTAATAGCCCATCTGGAGTACTGCATCCAAGTCTGGGGCCCCAGGCATAAGAAGGATGTGAGTCTGTTAGACCGGGTCCAGAGGAGGCCACAAACATCCAGTCCAGAGGGCTAAAACATCCCTCCTGTGAGGAAAGGCTGAGAAAATTGGGGTTGTTCAGCCTGAAGGAGAGACGGCTCTGGGAAACCTTACTGTGGCCTACAAGAAAGATGGAGAGGCACTTTTTTAAAGGTCATTTAGTGATAAGACAAAGGGGAATAGCTGCAAACTGAAAGAGGGTTGTTTTAGATT
This sequence comes from Climacteris rufus, assembly GCA_013398175.1. Lineage (NCBI taxonomy): Eukaryota > Metazoa > Chordata > Aves > Passeriformes > Climacteridae > Climacteris > Climacteris rufus. The sequence goes on along the minus strand of VZRZ01006019.1, from coordinate 164,536 downwards.
AGGCACTAGGAAGAAATTTTTTATTCTAAGGGTGGTGAGGCACTGAAACAGGTTGCCCAGGGAAGTTGTGGATGCCTGAAGGTGTTCAAGGCCAGCTTGGATGGGGCTTTGATCACTCCGTTCTAGTGCAAAATGTTCCTGCCTATGGCAGGGGATTGGAACTAGATGATTTTTAAGGTCCCTTCCGACCCAAAATATTCTATGAATCAATGACTACTAGATTTCTGGTAAGCTCAGGATCAATGTAGATTATTTCTGTGACCTTGAGACCTCCAATATCTTTGTCATGGATGTGATATGAGGGTTCATTCTGAACTGAAAGAGATTTACAGAAATAGTACTTGTTCTTAAAATTCTTGTGTAAAATGACCACATCTGTGTGAACCTGAAGTTTTGATTCTCTTTCCAGACTCTGTTAGTAAGGTCATGGCTCCAGTGGCTCTTGCATACCTGGCCTGATAGCTAGTTTCAGTAATAATATTGCATCTTCAGAAGTGGTGGCCCTATTTCTGAAAACTTACTCAAATCCAGAAGTTTGAAATGTTTTTATATTGTCTGCTAATGTTGAGTCAGACTTAGTAAATCCTGCATGTACTGTGTTGACTGTAGGTACATGGAGCACCTTGGGTTGAATTGTCAGTTCTGTGGTCAGCAACTGATATAGCTCCAAGTATTTGCCAACAACTTTAGTGGCTGTCTTGGATCAGGGCACATCAGAAAGTTTTTGCAATTAATAACCAAACCCCAAGCATCAATTAGTCCCAGATACTGCCTACACAGGACAGTTTTATACAGATAAGGGTGCATGTAAGTGCAATATGCCAGCTGATGGAAGATGATTAAGTCTTTCAGCTTATGAAGACCCTCTGGTGAACACTTTTGTGCTAAATATGTAGAATTTACGTAGGAAGCTGCTGGTAGAATGTTATTTTATTTCAATAGTGTGAAGAATTGGAAAGTTGGTGCACCACACTGAGTACCAGAATGAGTCTCTTAGGTATGGCAGTTTAAGCTTTACTACTGCTCACTACTCCGTGTGTTTCATACACACTCTTCCTTTAGCATTTTTCTATGAAGAAATGTCTAGGAGTGAACTTGGTGTCTTAGCACATGTTTTGTGTCTGTTGACTGTTGGGTAACAGGGTGACAACATCTAAAATTATTGAAATAGAGAGCTTTAAGGCTAGCATTTTTATTAGTTCTTGTTGATAGCTGACATATTTTTAACATTCCCTCTTTGAGAGAATATTTAAGATTCTTCCTCTCAATTCAAAATTGAAAGTCACATAGTTGACGAATTTAATCACAGGATGTTGTTTAAATGCCTTTTCTTTTCTCTGTATAACTTTGATGTAGTGTGTGCCTTGCTCTATGGCATTTGGATCTTTTCAGTTACAACATTTTGTGTCTGGATCCTGCTTGGTGGAGGTCCTCAGGTGAAGCCCAACCCTGATTACTCTGCCACGTAACACCCTTTATTGCAGCACTCTTTCTTTGTGAGCTGAACATTATCGACAAGTTACTGATATGGCAGAAATGTGTTTATCCTTTCATCAATCTTCCTAGTCTTCTAATACTTGCCCTGTTAAGCAGAAAGACTGTGCTTTCTGTCTCCAAACCAAACTTGTTTGTGTGTTGAACTTGGTGTGGCTGTTCTGATGAACACTCTCAGAGTATTTGAAGTTGTAGAAAGCTGTACACAGGGCTCTAGTCAAAGACTGAAGCCTTTGCCAAAATATATTGTAATATAGACTAGACTTTCAGAACCCATCTTCAAAGTAATTACCTTTGCAGCTCAGTCCTGAGGCCACCTCTATCCTGCAGGTTGTCATTTCTGTTTCTAAAATTGTCTCCAACCACTCTTGATGTGATAGCACAGTTGCTTTGAAGCCAGTATATGCTGGAGGGGTAAGTGTGTAATCAGATTTATTGGCAGCTGGTGTTGTTAGAGACTCCTCCCAGAATTAGCACTATAGGTGTTGGTATTCCACGTGCTCTGTATTTTCAGTGCTCAGATATTCAGCCCAGAAACTTTAGCTGCTTTTGCCCTAACAGGAAAGAAGTCTGATTTCTAACAAGCTGCTGATACCTCCTCTAGAAAGGATCTGTGTTTTCCACTTCCCATTGTCTACAAGTTACTTGTTCTTGAATCTTGTCCTTTTCTCTCACTGTTGGAGGGTTTGCTCCACAGAACAACTATTACAATTCCACAATATCTGTTAGTGTCTTCATCCACCCTCTGAATCAATCTTTGCAAATAATTTTAATGAGGGATTTGAGGCTGGCCAGGCCTGCTCGATTTGGGATGCCTTTGTTGAGGATGGGTGGCACCCATGGATGTATAGATCCAGGACTAGATTGTAAAGCATTAGTGTTATTCAGGTTTATTCCTAGACTGATACTTATCAAATGGGTCATGTAGTTTTCCTTTACCTACCTTCAGACAAGAAGCCTTTATTACTACTTTGCTGAGTCTTCTTTGGAGGGCAGAAGTAAATAGTTGTTTAGCAAGTTAAGAGGAACAGGGCATGGGAATGGTCATAGGGGATGAAGGCTTGGCCTGTTACTGACCATTTCCCTCTAGCTGACAGGACCATAGCCCACTAGGACAATCAGCTGGACTCCTCTGACAGCACTTGTCTCCATTTATAGGCTGTCATAGCTGGGAGAGCTTTTGAAAAGTGGCCCTAGATCTTGGTGTTGCAAACAGTAAAATGAGATATTAAATTTCAGTGTGGTGGCTCATCAGTACTTCTCCCTTACTCTGCCAAGTCAGGAGCTCTCTGCAGCAGAGGAGCTGTGTCAGGGAGTGGGAGCGACCTGTCCTGGTTTTGCTGATGGTAGTGAGGGCAAGAGCAGTGGTAGAGCAGCCTCTGTGACCAGTTTGCCAGGCAGAGTGTTTTACTATCTGCATCTCATATTTGCCTCCAAAATAATGTTTTGGTTCATGGCAAGTAGTAGCCTGATTACAGTATCTGAGAGCTCATTTTAGAGTGAGTCATGCTTATTGGAGCTACCAGATTTAAAAGAAACTCTGAGCAAGACATGCTATTTGTTTGACTGGTGTACAAAGCATCTGGGTAATTAGGAAGAGCAATCTTAAAAGCAAAGGAAGATGAGAGATATCAACTCTCATGTGGTCATTAAAACTGAAACTACAAAGCTTGAAGCAGCTATATGGGGCATTAAAATTTGTGGTAGCATCAGTCCAAAATATGGACAAGTACTGTAATTTCTTTTGTGTCCTCAGTAAATTCATGTGGGATCATTTTTCTGAGGTTTTGGGGGTTGGGTTTTTTGGGTTTTTTTTTTTTTTTTTTTTTTTTTTTTTTTTGTTTGTTTTTTTTTATATTTTGGTGTTTTTTTTTTTTTTTTTGGTTTTATGAGGTACAGACTTCAAGGTATGTAAGTACTAGCAAAACTCAAGAGTCGTGCTGTTTTAAAGTGTTTTTTAGTTGAGTTGCCTGTATCTATTACCAGAAGGTATTTATCCACTATGTGAGGCAGTTGTGTCAGGGAAAAGCTGACAACTTGTTTGTGACATGCACAGTCTGTGTGGGAATGAAACTAACAAAGCATGTCTCAGTGCATTTCAGGAGCAGCAAGGCCTGTGTTTTTTTACTGAGTATGTGTCATGATGTTCTTAGCTAACCAACTCCGGCTCATGGGCTGCTGCAGAAACCAGCTGGCCCAGCCCTGCATTTCCATCCCCTCCCTTGTGTCTGCATCATTGTGCCTGCAAGTGTACAGTGGCTCAGATTAGGGAGCTGATCTTCCCAGAAGCAGGTCTCTTTAGCAAGAGCTGCCCCTTGTCCTGGTTCACTGGTGCAGCCACTGGGTTGCCAGCTATGACATGAGAGCTGATGTGAGTACATGGCTGAGAAATAGGAGGCAATGCAGGACCAGGTCTATTCACAGAATCATCAAGGTTGGAAGAGACCTTCAAGATCATCTAGTCCAACTGTCAGCCTAGCACGAATAGGGTATCCTAGGTTTATGCTGAAGGCTGTTTCCAAAACTCTCAGCAGCTGTGGCTGAAATTTAGCTAGAAGTCAGTACTTCTGTATGGTCCTTCAGATTCACTGCTAGAAACATTTGGAAGAACTGCAGAGTTGCTCACAGAGGTTCTCTGTACAAGGAGATAGAGACCAGTCACTGGGTAGTAGTTGTAAATAATCGGGGTCATTCACAGCTGGAGATGTGCACAGACATCCTTAATAGGCCGGGAGGGTGCTTTTATGGGGGATGATGTGGTTGCAGCAGTAAGTAGGAGAAACCACAGGTGTTTCACTTGATTACAACCCTCATCACCCCCATCAGTGGGAGGCAGCTCAGCGTGTTGCAGTCTCATGGGTTCCTGAAGTTGCAGTCGATTCCCACGTTGTCCTTGGGATACCTTTGCAGTGTGTTGTCCTTGTCTCTATTGTGAGGCTCTGCTTAGCAGGGAGCTGCCCCACCCTCTGCTTGCCTTGAGCTGCCTTGTGGGAGTCCTCAAACTCCTCTGAGGATGTGTAAGCTGAAGATCTGCTTACACCTCAGCTCCCCATGTCTGAGTGCTCCATCCTGTCCCCAAACCAGGCAATGGCCTCAGAGCAATACATGTTTGAAGAACTGAAAGCTGAGGAATTCATTGTTGAGAGAACAGCATACTCTTGGAAACCTAGGCGTCTTTGTGCACCATACTATAAAAGGCCTCTTTTAAAGAGAAGTGACGACTATTTTAATTTTCCTTCTTCAGTAACTCACCCAGGTTCTAAGTAAAATAACTTTAAATATCACCCTGGCTCATGTGTAACTTGATGCGGATTTCTGTTTGCAGCTATTGTGGATGACGAAAGGCTTTCCGCAGAGGAAATGGATGAGAGGAGGCGTCAGAATATTGCTTATGAGTATCTGTGCCACTTAGAAGAAGCAAAAAGGTAAGTAAATGAAATCACATTTATTTCTGGCCTTTAAATATGGAAGTTCAGATCTGTTGTGTTATTGAGCATTGTAATCTTTAGTCCAACATCTTGAATTACTTGAGTGAACTGAATGTTGGAGTATTATAGCACTCAGTATAAAAAATCAATGCCCAATGTGAAAAGTCTAATTCAAAGAAGGATTTAGAAATAGTGAAGCCAACATCTTGAAACTGACTGTGGTGTCCATCTTCAGTGAAAGTAGGGGCTGGGTACTAAAGAACAAGGCCATAGTTTTGTGAGATGAGTCAGGCTTATGTGACAAACTGGGAAAATATTTTGCTCCTGGCTTCATGGTTGTGCTCCCTTCTGGGCACCAGTGCTTGTGGAATGACTCAGGTTGCAAAGATGGCAGAAAATCTCCTGGTCTCTTATTGGTTTAATGATTGATATCATTACAGTTACAGTGGTAAGTGCGGGCAGGGCAATAAGATATGACGGACTCTGCTCTTTCTTTAGTTTCTTCTGGTCAGCAGTACTCATCTCTTGAAGCAACAGCCTGTGATGAAACACTGATTTGATAGTGCACAGGGATTTGATCACCTTTGTGCAAATGGATTTGATCAATTTTGTGCAAATGTACTGTGCTATGTTCACTTTGTTCTCAAAAATATTCACAACATTTTCACAATTACTGAGCAAGGAAACAAGTTACAATATCCCTGTGTTTTTGAAGTAGCTTGAAGTGCTGCAATTATTGTATGTAAAAGCATATTTTATATTCAGTCTGATCCAACCTTTTCAAAGATGCCTCTTATACTCAAGTTGTTGTTGCCATGGGCACTCTTGCTTCTGCTCTGCATCCACTGATGATGGTGGTTTTAGTTATAAGCTTTATTTGGATGACTTTCCTATGAATTTCTATTGAGAAAAGGAAGCTTAAACTCTTGATTAGTAGTGCAAGCTGTGAAACCTTAGTGTGATGACAAACCATAGAATCTTTGTAATGGAGTAAACCAGTGTACTTCAGTCAGTAATCTACTGTTAAATGGTGCTCTGGGCCTTGAATCAACACAGTTTCCCTCTCCATAGCTGCCAATAATTTTGTCCTAGGGGCATTGTTATAAAAATCAGCCATTCTTACTTCCTCTCCACTAGGTTGTCCCATTTACTGTAGCAAACACAGCCGCCTTTCGTCTTTCTTCCTCCTTCTCCTGCAGAGTGGTTCCCTGTTGTAGTGGTTTAGCCCCGGCCAATGGCCAAGGCCCCACTAGGACTGCTTTTTTCCCCCCTTCCGAATTGAACTGTGTTACTAACCATGATAAGAAATGCTGGCAGAGGAGCAAAATCAGGCTGAGACAAGGTCAGTGCTTCTAAGTGATAAAGTGAATTTATTACAGAGCCAAAGGAGCAAGCAAAAACAAAGGAACATCTCCCAAACATTATTCCTCTGCCGTCCTCCCATTCCGCGCCCCCCTCCC
>VZRZ01006019.1:50629-157600 GCA_013398175.1 Climacteris rufus | reverse complement strand
CCTCCTGCACCGTCTCCGCTCCAAGTTTGATTAAAGTTTCTCACCACAGGCTTTGAAGATGTATCAGTTCCGATGATGCAGGAACCTCCTCCTCCATTGCTTCTCTTCTTTGGCAGACTGGCATCATTTGCTGGCTTTCATATCTGATGTTTCAGTTGTTTTTCCTAGTTATTTGCTGTACTCCTTCTCCCCTGCCTAATCTACTACCCACATGACTACAGGGTTACATGGCGCATGCATGCGTACTACAGAGATTGCTTCTTAACTATACTGTCGCAGAGGCGTTTCTGTCCTTCCTAATTGGCCCAACTGTGGAAAACAGCACATCAATCTCCCAGGAGTCATCAGAGATAGGCCCTGACTGGACAGCTGTGGGAGCTTCTGGAAGTTCCTTACAGGAGCCATCTTTTGGCCCCTATCACACCCAAAATGCTAGACCCCCCAAACTTCTCAAACCACGACACCTGTTCAGATACTTAAGATGGGAAGTGTCTTACTGCCGCCAGGGAGGACTGACCTGCTCTGCATGCTCCTGCTGCCTCCATTGTGCAGTTGCAGGAGATTGCCTTCAGTCAGATGAGTCAGGAATTCTTAGCACTTTTGCTGAGTTAGTTTTCTAGTGGCTTAGTGAGCTTATGGGTCTGATCAACGGGTCAGAGGAGAATCTGTGCGGGCAAAAGGAAGGGGTTAGGGTGCAGCTGCACACTTGACAGAGGGGAGGGAGCAGTTTTCATTTGCAGAGATGTTAGATCAACTCCACCATCTCAGGAAACATCAATGAGTCAAAGTTTGATTTTTCTGAAGGTTCCTCCTTTATATGTTGCAACTCACCTACCTGCTGCCTTATGGCAGCTAGTCTCTATATCCAGCCTTTTCTCTTCTGCTGCAACTGTTTTTCCTTTTTCTTCCTGGTCCTCTTCAACCTTCCCCTTTCCTAGGGCTACTTGTCACTTTGAACTCAAGTCCTCTGGTTAATTTGAAGCAGCTCCCTTGGTATTTCACACAGAAATGCGAGGTTATTGTTACAATTAATGAGTTAAATTAGCATCTGCTATGAGTAACCCCTCCCCTTCCTTGTGTTTATTTCCATACAGATTCTTGCCACTAGCAGTTTTCTAGAAGAAACACTCCTTTAGCTCTGCAGTCCAAAATGGCACTTCAGAACAGTTACTCCCAGGGTTGTTAGATTTCTAGGAAGCTTTTCTGGATCTCTGTTTGGAAAATCAGGATATACTGGCATTGTTCCATGGTTGTTGCTGCATGAGGTGGGGATGAGTTCTGCACTGTAAGGAGACTTGTACTTCCCTTATCAAGGGATTTGGCTGCTATGGATTGAGCTGATGTGGCAGCATGATGTTGCTGGATATCCTGTCCTCTGCCTCAGTGCACTGGTCTCAGTGCTCATTAGGAAGGAAAGGGTGGTCATACCAGGTGTGGTGAAGGCATTGGGAGTGCTTTTGGGTAGACAGAACTGCTGTAAGGAAAAAGGGAGTGTGAGAGGAAATTTCTCCCTGCACAGAGAACTATTGGGGTAATTTTGTTGTACCATGAGACTTTGCCCTGAGATACTGGTGTGAAAACAACAGATACATGCAAAAAAGCTTGCAGAAAGAGTAGAAATGTCTGTGTCTCATGGCTGTATAGCCCCAAGCCCCACATCCCCAAGAAGTGACTAATGCTGTACAGGGTGGCCAAGCTAGTGCTAGTCCCAGGCTGGGATGTCAAAGGTGCACGGCAGCATTGTTCCCAGCCTCAATCTGGTGAAATGGCAAACATGACTAAAGTCTGTTTCACTCCTCACTGTAGTTACTGACTCTTTGTGCTTGATTAAGGGTGAGACGTGTTGATGTGCAGTCTTTGTCTGTACTTGGATGGTTATAGCATTTTCTTTGCCACTACGGAGCCTGAACAAAACTGAGGACTCTAGAAAGTGAGAGAGACTGAGAGCAACAGGGTCATAATTCAAATGAGATCAAGTTGGGAGGCTTGAGTGTAGGCTGCTTCCACAGCACATGGTGGGTCCTGCCTTTTAGCTGTGCTGGGGGAGTGTTTCCAGAGGAGCCAGCTGGCAGATTGGCCATTCATAGCACCACAGAATGGTTTGGTTGGAAGTGACCTTAAAGATCACAGAGTTCCAATCACCCTGCCATGGGCAGGAACTCTTTCCACTAGACCCGGGTGCTCCAAGACCCATTCAGCCTCATCCTGAACATTTCTAGGGATGTGGAATCTACAACTTTTGCTGCTGCTAAACTGAGGGGTCCCAGCTAGATGCTCCTCAGCTCTGGAGAAGCACCCATGCAATGTACAGGGCCTCTTCCCCTGCTGCATACTTGTGACAGCGGGTCTGAGTCAGAGCAGGCAGGATGGTACCTTCAGCCCCAGGTGCAGCAGCTAGTTGTGAAACCACCCAGAGTTGTGGCTGCTGCCTGCTTGCTCACAGCAGTACCCTCCTGGGTGAATCTGGGGAGTGGGAACTGCCATTGTGATGTATTTAATCTTTGTCCTGAGTGCTTGGAAATAATTTTTTAATATTCAGAACGCTACAGATATCAATGACAATAGACTGAAACGAGTAAGTCAAGGTGAGTTTTTACAGTTGGCAGCTGCTGAAGTGACAGCAAATCAACCGTGTGCAAACACAATGTGTTTTGGTCCATACTGGAGAGTAATAAATACTGAAATAAACAATAAATAGCAAAAGATTTGGCAGAATATGACTGGAATGGCACTATATTGTGAGGATAGTTTCTTGCCGTATTTGTAACCAAAACATTATTTTATAGCAGCTCTGCATTTTGAAATTCCAGAGTTAATTAAACAGGTGAAGAATGTGTACTTTCAGCTGTTATTCAGATGACTGTTTGCACACTTAATTCCTGTAGCTCAGCTTTAATAAAAACTTGGCAAGTTCAACATGCAAGAAGAATCCTGTTGCTGGTAGCTGATGCTTCTGCAAATACCTTCTCTGCTAGGCACACTATTTTTTACACGTATACAGCATAGGAAATAGTTTCTTAAACACAATGAGCAGGCTTGTAATATCTGCAGAGGTCAGTAAATTTTGATAGGGTGTTATATTTGATACTGATGAAAATACCTTTTTTTGTGTTAGATTGCTGGGTTCCTTTCTCCCCAAAATCACACATCTGATAAAATGAGATTTTTGGTTGCTTATGTATGTTGTTTGACTTATTACTTTAGCCTTTAAGTACAGGCTCTTGCATACTAAACAAAAAAACCCAAAAATGTAGCAAAAACTGGATAGTATCCAGTGCCCTTGAACTTCTGAGAAGAAAAAAATCAAGGATAAGCAAATAGGAGTAGGGATTTTCTCACTTCCTCCAATGTAGCCTTGGATGCCACTAATAGAAGCCCTCCAGATGTTACTCTGACACCTACCCAGTATAGTTTGGAAAATTACTCTATTAAATAGCAACGGTTCAAGGTGGGCTTGTGTTACAAGCCTTCATGTCTTATTGGATTACGTGAATTTTAAAAGATAAAATTTACCACAGCATCCTCCTTTCCAAAGGACATACCCAGCACATTAAATTCTGCCTTGGGTTTGGCTTTTGCTCTTTGCAGGTGTGTACTGTAAAGAGAATAGATTTGAAGGATTTAGACTGTGATTGAAGCTTTGGCATATGAAGTAAATCAAGTTTACAGTAAATGTGTTGAGGCTGGCTAGGATTATAATCATCCATAGTTAAGCAGATACTATCTCTTGGCTTCTTAGAAATTATACCTTCTTATCATAAGCTTGAATTTGAACCATGGAAGTCCTCATTTTACTAGCCATGCCTCTCCCTGCATATGCTACAATTTCATAGCCAGAGCTGCCAGAATTTTTTTTTTGTGCTCAGCTGTTCAATAAGGCAGGAACTTGTGTAAAACACTAAAGCTTTAGCTTCAATGTTAGTATACAGAAGACACAGTAAAAGAAAACTATCCAGGAAATTCTTTTTGAGAAGACATTTTTATATTTTGAGAAAGTAAATTCTCATTCTTCCCCAGAATTTCTATTTTCAATTTCTATTTTCAATTTCTATTTTTTTCTATTTTTTCTATTTCTATTTTCAATAGAAAAACAAATTATCCATTTTTGGTTCTAAAACCTGCCTCTTTCATAATATTGTTTTTTATTTATTGATTTGCAATGGCTAGTTGTGGTATTGGTCAATAATATGACAGTTAGAAACTGCTGTATAAAAATGTACATGCAGTTTAACATGCTTAAAATGTCAAACCCTGAAGTGCTTTAATTGGCTTCAGTTAAAGCCAACAGTTTTACAGTACCATAGCACAATAGAAAGCTCAAGTTGCCAGGACTGTGGGATCACGGAGGGTGGCTTAGGAGAACACTCTATTTCTGGGGAAGGTCCTACAAAGGCTTGGTGTACTACAAGTGAATTCTGCCAAGTTTCATGTTGCTGTTTTTTCCGTGAGCAAAGTTATGGCAACGGTTCAGCCCTGGCAGCTCATGAGTGAATTAATGTTACTCAAATGCTTTCAGTCTACAGGAAAGCTTTTAAAGATCTGTGCTTATAGGTAAATATAAAATACTGTAATCTAGCTGTACAACTACCTGATTGTAGACAGAAAATGTTAAAATATTTCTTAGTAACATGATTTGTATGGGTTTGTCAAAAAATTATTTTGGGATTGGTAGTCTACTCTCATGTTGTAAATCATGAACTTTGCTTCATTTTCCCCCCGTTTCCCTCTATCTGCTTTAAGCCAAATAAAGTACTAGTGAACATGGCTGGCAGCAGCTCTGTAAAGGTCAAAAGACTGAAATTAGAGTGTGTCATGAGGTGAAATTCTGTGAAGAAACCTAGTTAGATGGGATATACTTATTGCTGAAGTGTCTTGGTCCACACAGAGGTTTTTATCAACAAACATACTTGCTGTTTCATGTCTTTGTCCTCAGCATACTGACCTAGACTGCCCGCTCTTGGTGGAACAGTTTTTTGTTTTGGAGAGTTATACCATTGTGCAGATATGCCAGAGTTTTCATATGCAAGTCAGTGATATCAATCAATCCAATAATTGCTTGGATAGTGATATTTGCATATGAAAAGTCTTAATGGTGAGATCTGAAGGAGAGAGAAACCTTTTGTGCTAGTTTCTGTACAGGATGCATTGACCTGCTTACTGGCACGTTGAGGTAACGTGTAATGGGTCATTGCTCAGTATGTATAGTAGTGGAATAATGATGCCAAGTAATGATGGATGTGACCTTTGTTTTTGTAGACTGAACCATATGGCACTTGTCCCATAGCATGCACTGAAGCTAACAGTACAGTCCCTTCAGAGCCAGTTAGTTCTCTTTCTCAAAGTTTTCCACCTTTATTCTAGGCATTACCCTCCTGTAAAAGGAATTGTGGTTTGATTTTTTTTAATGGAAGAGTGACAAATTTGAAGTTAGTTCATGTTCTGTTGCCCTTGTATTGGTGTTGTCTGTAGGCTTAGCTTCACTGAGAGAGCACATGGCATTTTCATTTCTCCTTCACTTTCCCTTCTACATCTTGAATTGTCTAAGGTGCATCTAGAAAGCCTCTTTGACTTTATACTCCATCCACAAGACTAGCTACTTGTCAGATCAAAATGATGGCTTCCTTCTGCACCCTGGATAGCTCTAGTTAATATTAAGCATGACCTGAGGTGGCCTCACCAAGGTATCAGTAGTGGCTGACTTGTCATATTACAATATGGAGCACACCAAGGAGACACTGTCAGGGATTCTTGTATATAACCAACCAAAAATTTTGTATCCAGAAGGCTGGTAAAGGACAGCTTGGGGATGAGTTGTGTAGAAAGGAACACAGTTGTGGCCATTAGAGGTAGCAGAGGTACTTGAGGTTTGCACCTTGCCTGAGAGACATATGAAGCTGCTGTTGGGAAGGATCTGTGACAGCATCTGTGGGAAGGAAGGACATCTTTTGCTTAGTCTTGAAAGGCTTAAGTATTGCTTTTGAAGGGCTTAAGTGTTGCTCTTAACCTCTGGGTAAGTCCTTCTGCTCTGTTTGAGCTCTATTTCTAGTTTACCTGAGAGCAGCCAAGGCCTTTGCTTCCCTGTGTGTCAATGATGGCAGGTATGGCAATGCCTGTGTGCTGTTGGCAAGTGCCGCGCCAGCCGCACTTGACTGTGGGCTGTGACAATTGCATGCCATGCTGCTGGAGTAGCTGAACAAAGAGTGGTACATTCTCCCTGGCACATATCCCATTGGGCTATATCCATAGTGTAGCACTCAAAATGCTTTATGTTGTCATCTGTCTGTTTGCTTTGGACCAGAGGAGGAAATTACCTGGACGGATGGAATTTGCTTCTTAACAGCTCCTTTGCAGGAGTGTACTTTTCACATGATGAGATCCTTCTTTCTCAGCTACTGTGTCCTGGAGAGCTGTTGATCTTTGGAAAAAGTGTTTATTCAGGCTCTGGCAGAAAGTGTTATGGGGAGAGATGAAGCAGCAACTGCAGGTGGTGACCTTTACAGTGCTGTTTGGTATAGGCCACTGCTGTAAGTGAGGTGCCTACAGGTATGTATGGGATATTACTGTACCGGATACAAAAAAATGAGCATTCACAAGAAACACACTTCTAGAGCAGGAAGCTATTGCCTTTACTTTGTGGATGCTTGAAATTCACATCTCCATGATTTACCTACTCCTTTGAGACTGGAGATCCTAAAATTGGTTCAACCATCATTGAGTTTTGCAAAAGAACAGATGTGCCACTATACCTCCAGCTCTGGATGGGAAAAACAGCTTGGAGTGGAGGGTTCAGTGCTAACTGAATGTGTAGGTGTGACCTTGCACCCAGCTTCTGCTTTTGAGCTACTGCAGGTGAGCACTTTATGGAATAAGGCAATTTCTGAGACATGTAATCTGGGTTCCTTTGAAAATAATTTCTGTTGCAAATATCTCAACAGTTCACTGAGTGGACAAGGAGCATGCTGTATCTCATATTTGTATCTCATATATTTAAGAACAGAGTAATGCTGGAAGCTGCTTTGGCTGTGGAAGTTTGCTCACCACAGATCATATGAACACTGTTAGTAGACAGAGCTATTGCACAACCAGTGTTGCCCACCACAAGGTGAGTGGCAGCCCTCTGCAATGGGTTTGGTTGATTTTTACAGCAACACATGGTCAGATTTACAACCAAGTTGGTGGGCTGTGAGGTTGTGTGGCTCAGTATGTACACTGTATGGTGCCTTTGATTGCTCTTGGTCTCAGTGTTTCATGTGCTTCAATAAAGTTGACTTTCTCTTCACCTGCATTTAAATTCAAGGGTCTATTAAGAGGTAGGGAGCATAGTAGTGTCTCAGAGTAGATAAGACCCTGTACGGACATTATAGGAGCTTGGACACTTGTCAGAGTACTTCTTGGTGTTCTGGAGCTACTGTCATTTCATAGTGTGACAACCTCCCATAATTGCTTTTGCTATTTTAGTTGACAGATATGTAAATAGGCACATGCAGACCTCTGTGTGGGGCTATGTAAACCCCTCAAGTTCTTTCCAGTTCACTCAAATTAGGACTGTGAAAATGCGTCTGCTCTTCACTGTTTCCATGTTTGCCAGCTGCCCATGTTTCTGTAAGGAAGAGAGGTTTCAGGGTAATCTCTTCAATCCCAGATTTAACACCAACAGGGGAAAAGACTCTTTAAGTGAAACGATCCCTTGGAAAATTTAAGTGATGTATCTGTTTTTCAACTGAGCTGCAGAACTAGTATGCATTCTTGAATTAGCACAACTTAAGATAATGCAGTTGAATGTTTTCTTTAAAACCCAAGGAGAAAATATTCCTTGGCAAGACTTTTATTTTGCAGTTCCAAATAATATTAAGTTGTTGGTTCTTTTAGATACCAATGCATCTGTAGATGGAAAAAAAACCAGACTGTGGAGTTACATCTTTTGTGAAAAGAGAAATGGTAGCCCAAATATTCTTATTGTAATCCTCCACCGTGTATGTGTTCAGAACTAGCCTTGTGTTAGGCACAAAGAGATACTAAAACTAAAGAGATACTTGGTTGTCTGTTTAAGTGGTGGCTACAGGACATGGCCTCAAACATTTAATGTATTCCACTATTTCTACCGTATGCTAGCACCATTCTTGACAACTAAAGCCTGAAATTATTTTCAGAAGCAGAAACTGAGCTGTGAATGGGTTTTCAGCCTGACAAATTTGAGTCTGGGGGAAGGATTGTGAATTAATCCCCTCAAGTGGATGAAAGGAACTGCTCTTGAACTTGAAGTGCTGGGGAAGTACTTCCTATAGTTTCCAGTGTCTATAAATGCTACACAGGTTCTGGCTTGGAAGACGATACCTCTACTCTCTGAAAGTGTAGTGCCTCTACTAGCTTACAGGTTTTTTTTAATTATTTGAGTGGAATTTATAAGTGCTGACAAGTGAGTTGTGCTATGGCATTAAGTACAGATTTATTCTAGCAGAATGATGACTAACTGCATGTCTAGTTTTCCAGTTACCCAGAGGAAAAACAGCTAGCCTGTCCTGGGATAAGAGTTCGCAGATTGGCAATTGTGAAAATGTGCTGTAATTCTTGCAGTGCAGGAGTACACTACTTGTTTTGCGAGACAGCAAACATGAGAGACTGTATTCTCATCCTGGCTTTTGTTGCTCCCACATGAGTTGTTAAACCTTCTGGACTATTGTGGGAGCGGACAGCTTACCTGAAAGCCTTGCTGACATTGGTCTTGACTATCAGCTTGTACCCATAAGGACTTTTAACATCCGTGAAGCAAGAAACCAAATTAACAGAAGCAGGAGTTGTGTTTTCTTTTGATTTTGTACTAGCTGCAGGTAACCAATAAAGTGTAATGTAACTTAAGAGCCAATGGACATGTAGTCTGAAAGCCAAGAAAATGTATAAAAGACATTTTGTAGAATTAAACGGGGCCTTTTGCCTTCTGATACTTGGAGTTGTAGCATGATTACTTGCGTCACCCTCCGTCCTGTCCTGACTGCGACAGGCTATGGGTGATCACCCATACCACTTCCCTATGGGGGAATTGGTAAAGCTAGTCTGACATCTTGAGCTCTTCTGTTAGCTATAAACTGTTAACTATTTCTAAAACTTGTTTACCATAAAAGCAAGTGGGTACATTATAAAACTTGATGCAGTAAGAGAGTAAGAGTAACACGTGTAATGAATTAAACAGACTTAAAAACAATGTTTTTCATTACCCCTATCGTTCAGCTCTCTAAGTCTGCCTGTTGTAGAGCCAAAGGCAGAATTTGTCCACTGAGGCAATAAAAACCACAGTGATTTTTGCAGCCATGTGTACCCCACTGCACAAGAATTGCCCTGCTCTGTGTCATAGGTGTGCTCAGGTCACTGGTGTGTTTTTGTTTGCTAGTGGGTAAAATAAGAAGCTGTGGGAGCAAGGAAAGACAGGGCAGTGGGTCAGTGGAAATGTGCAAAAAGTACCCCAGATAAGAGGTTTAAGAGTGGGAGGAATTTGTGGAGGGCCTTTGCATGCAGGTTATGGTCCCTGGCTGCTGTTCCTGGTGTGTGAGGCTGGGTGGGTGTATGGAGGATGCTGCTGCATGTCAGTCATCTTTGCCCATAGCGTAGCCTGTTATTGGTCTTGGAGAAAGCATTAGAACATCAATTGCATTGTAAGTTACACTCTGTGGCAGGAGTGTGTTTAAAGTCTGGCTGACAAACAGGCTGCTCTAAATCAATATCAAATAAATATCAAATATCTATTTACACATTGTGCCAAACTTCTTTGTCTCTGTCAAAGAAAAAAAAAAGCAATGAATGATGTCACACCAATAGATGTTAAAAGCTGGAATGTCTTTTTTTTCCTGACAATTTCCAAGTTGCAGATTGCACCCCCTAGCCCCCTTGCCATGACTCAAGAAAAGCATGGCTTTATTCAAGTACGTCTGCATTTGCCTGATGTACAGACCCGGTCATGTGGGATTTACTTTGCAGCACGTTTGGGGGAGTGCCAGGCCTTGGTCTGGCAATCTGTACTGGAACAGACTTCAATGGGATTCGTGACTGAAGTTGGGTTTTAGGGCTTCCCATTTTTCTGTTTAACATCTACGGAATAGGGAAGTGTTAATTTGATACACCCAGTAACTTTTGAGTCACACTGTCTTAAATTGTTTTCAAAAACAAAAATCAAAATTCCACTTTAGGTTGAACATAAATTGTTGGGGGGGAATTGTGTTTTGGTTTTTTTTCTTTCGAAGTGCTTATGACAATGAAATACATGTGTGTTTGCAGGTTTTTTAATTTTTAATAGCATGCTTTTACAGTATTTTCAAATTCTCTGTTCAGGTCTCTTCCCTTTTTTTTCCACAAGAGGCCTGATTTAACCTTGTGATTAGCATAATACTTAATACTGGGATGTCTACTGTCTATTTTGGGGAGAGCTTACACTTTACTTGAAGACTTGGTAAATGCAAGGTAAAGTATTGAATGGTATTGGCATATTTTTATTTTCAGTTTATAAAGCTGAAGACCTGCTTTTAATATTCCTGCCATTTTCTGTCTCAACAGAGAGGAACTGTGATCTGTGTTTCCTAAGTAAATATAGTTCTGTTGTGATTCCAATTTCAATGTTTTCTCCACTTCCTCAGGTCAAAGTGGTATCACATGACAGTTAGTAGCACATACTGTTTTTCTTATTGAGAAACAATAGAAGAGAGCAGGAATCTATCCTTGAAGTGTTATTTGGGAGCTTATGTAATCCTACTGTGTTGAGGACAAAGTAGGAGTATACGGAGACTTCTCATTATTTTTTTAGCATCTTGTGCTAATTTTTAGAGAATAATATAAGCAAGAAAAATCATGTCTGCTTAAGTTTTCAGTGCCTTAAATTGCAAGGACTAACTCATTTGCTGTGGTGGCTACTGGCTGAGGTTGCAATGGTATTTTCAATGTCAACAGCAATTACTTTTCTTCTTTAAAAATCACAGAATCAAAGAATAATCCTCAGTTGAAAGGGACCCACAAGGAACATCGAAGTTCAACCCCTGGCCCTGCACAGGACAGCCCCAAAAGTCACACCATGTACATGAGAGTTTCATTCAAATACTTCTTGAGCTCTGTCAGACTTGGTGCTGTACCACTTCCCTGGGGAGCCTCTTCAAGTGCCCAACCACCCTCTGGGTGAAGAACCTTTCAGTAGTTTTAATAATAATGATTATAATAATAACTATAATAATGATGGTAACAATAATGACCATAAAGAAAAAACTCCCCATGTTACACAGCATTTTCAGACCTCTGTAAAGATGTCTAACAAAAGTTTGAACTTGTGCATTACAGTGCAAAAAAAACCTAGGAAAGCAGGGGTAGCCAAGATTGACCTTTAATAACCTGAGATGCCACAGAAGAGGCAATAGACTGCAGCTGCTAAATGGAGACTTCTGAAATCTGTAAAGGGCTCCTTATGTATTGAACATTCACTGGAGTCAGCAAAGCTGTTATTTGTATTTGTTCTGCTTTCAGCAAGTGAGGTCAAAATTTGTATGTCTGCAAAAGATTATTTGTGATGCAGTTTTTGTTTAAATTCTGCTTTAGTGCAGAAAGAATTCAATCCGTTCATCTCTGAGCACTGTCACTTTCTTGTGGCTTGTCTTTAGATTTCAAAACCAAGGGCTGAACTCTGCTGTTGCTTTATGGGCTTCCTAAAAACATTGATACCTACATTGCAGTGCAGAATTTTCACCAATCCATTCATTTTCAGCAAGTTCAAAGAGGAGACATGCATGCGGTGCTTCTGATTTACATTGATGTCAAGATCCATGTGTTTCTAAAGTAGCCACTGTCTCAGAGCAGAGTTCACAGGGCTGTATGGTTATTATGTTTCTGTGCTGTCTGAACTGGGTGTCACCAGAGGAATGATACCTTCTCTGAAGATCCTGCTTAGCTGGTATTTTGATAACATGATTAGATTAATAATTAATGCAGAGTGTGCTGTGTGGCCTTTCATGTGACACAGGATGTGAATAAGCAGGTGACTGTTATGAAAAATTTTCTCAGCCTGTAATCTACAAAAGGCCTATGGTTCATCATCAGCAAAAGGGCGTAGATGTTGTTAGAGAGCAAGGAGACACACAGCCAGTCCAGTTAAAAGCAGCAGCGGCAGCCGTGTTTATTATTATATCCCCTTTATATATGGTAAGAACACATCAGGTATTCAACCACCCCCCGAGATCACAGGCTGGAGCCTCACAACACCCAGTTCCAAAACACTTGGTCTGAATCAAAAACATCTCAGGACAAACATCAGATATTCTAGTGTTATCTGTTTGTTTTGCATAGTTCGTGTGGGAAAAGATAATTTCTCAAAGACTGTCAGCCACATGTAATAAGAAATTTGAAGAATGTTTGAGTCTCTTTCTATTGCTTACAGGAATGGTAAAGATTGGGACTGAATGGGAGTGTGATGTCCATTTCAGAATTTTCAAGAATAAGCCAATTCCTTTTAGCATCTTTTTTCTTTTTCTCTTTTTGTTTTTCAACAATTGGTGAAAATAAAACTGATATGAAAATGGCTTTCTGGCCTTTCAGAAAAGCAGTACACCAAAAGAGTCCTTTTTTTTTGTTTGTTTTAAAAAAAGGGGCTGACAGGATAACGTGAAAGAAGCTATTTTTGTAAATGAAATGCTAAGACAGCTTGTGCACAGGCATGAAAACCAGTCTATTGTTTTTTCTGAAGGAAAGAAACTTTGTGCTCTTGGGTGATGTCTGTGCTAAGAAGACATTGAAAGAATTACTTGCTCTTGTTTTTTAGGTATTCCACTTCTCAGATTCATTTAAAGAAGCAAGTGAACAAAGTTCCTGACCTTTTTTTGTCGTCACTTTCTCTTAGTAATTTGTTTCAAGTCAGATAATTGTGCTGGAACATGCAGTGATTTGACAGAGCGGGCATCTTGCAGGGGTAGCATGGGTTTGCTTGAGCATCTGGAGCAGTGGAAACAGGTACAGAAAATAATCTGCAGCTGGGATGTTCGTCCTGCTACAGGAGAGAAGCATCTACTTTTCTCATGACTGGTGGTGCAAGAATTTGGGAAAAGTGGGTGCAAATTTGTTACCTGAACTAGGTCTAAAAGTATTTGATGTGAGGCATTCAGCTTTTGATTGCTGCTCTTGAAATAAGAATGTGTCGAGTGTAAAATGGGATATATCACCTCAAGGCAGTGAATCCTTTCACTTGGCTGCTTACTGGTAAAAATTCTGTCTGGGAACCATTAGAGCATGCAAGTAAAACAAGAAAACTGCTTTGTTTAGAAGTACAGCTTTGGTAATGCCTGATAAAGCACTTTCTAAAATAACAGTTGTTAGTGCTTTTGCACAATACTGCTTTCATCCAATTTTGACATTTAAGCATTGAAATACTATACAGTTAGTGTTTGCAGAATGTTTTCATGATGACCATATTACTCCAAGGAGTCTGATCTAGGAGCCAAAAAACTGAATAAGCTCAAGCATCTTTTCTCCTGCTCCATCATCTGTTGGAAAGTTTCTCTCAAGGCACACATTCAGAAATTGTGATGAAGTACCCTCACATAATAAGTCCTTAATGACTTTAAAGTATAATTCTGCCTTGAATAGAGGTCATGTTTTAAAGGTCAAAAGTGCTTGAGATGGTGATAAAAATAAGCCTTTGTTGTAATTCACTTCTGTTAACTATGCTGGCTTATGTTGCTATAAGTGAACTGTACTGGGCTTTCCTAGAAGGCGTCTACTATTAATTGATGTTAACCTGTCAGTTTAGAGACTTACTTGATCTGCTGAAGTTTCCTAACAGCTTGTGAAATAACTTCATGTCCCATGGTAGATTTTCAAGGTTGGAGACTGGAAGAAGTGTTTTGAATTATAAATTCATCATACCTGCACAGGAGTTGAAGATGAACTCCTGCCACTTTCCTGAGTAAAACTATATAAGAAATACTCAGTAGGTGCTTTTTAATGATCCAGACCTGTTTTCCCTCTTTCACTGGAAAAGCATGGGGATATATGAGAAGACTCATAACTGTTTCATTTGACTTGTTTACATTCAACAGGTTTGAAAATTTTCATGATATGAATAGTAAAGAACCATGCACTCAGGTATCTAAGGAGCCCATTAATACCTTTTCTCTAAAACTTAAAAAATGCAGTCTCTAAGACTTAACTGCTTATCTGTTCATTTCTGTGCCTGCCCTGTTAAAGTCAGCAGTAGCTCTGTTCTTCTGGTGTGTAAGAATTACAGCTGCCAAGTTTTTACCCCTGATCGAGTGTGTTGGAGGGACTAAAATATTTTTTATACAGTTCTGCTAGCTGCTGAAATCACAGAATCATAGAATGGTTTACGTTAAAATAGAGACCATCAGTTTCCAACACTCTCACTTGGGCAGGGACACTTTCCACTAGAACAGATTGCTCAAAGCCCCACCCAATCTGGCCTTGAACACTTCCAGGAATGGGACATCCACAGCTTCTCTGGGCAACCTGTTCCAATGCTTCACCACCCTCGCAGTAAAGAATTTTTTCCCAATATCAAATCTAAACTTAACCTTCCAATTTTTCTCCCTTGACCTATAACTACATACCCTCTGCAAGGGTCCCTCTGTAGGGGATCCTTCTTGTAGGCTCCCTACAGGTACTGGAAGACCAGTTAATTAGGTTACCCCTTAGCCTTATCTTTTTCAGGCTGAACAAAGCCAAGTCTCTCAGTCTTTCTTTGTAGAAGAGTTGCTCAGTTTCTCTAATCATCTTGATGTTCTTCCTCTGGACTTGCTCCAACAGGTCCATGTCCTTCCTGTCCTGTGGACTGCCCAGAGCTGAATGCAGCACTCCATACCCTGGGGTCTCACCAGAGCAGAGGGGTGGAATCTTTTTTCTGTCACTTCTCTCCTTTCACTCCCATTAGATTTCATACTAGAAAAGTGCTTCACTAGCAACTGAAAATTTAAATCTACAGATAAGAGGGCCTAAAGGTTCAGATTTTGGCAAGTTATTGCACTGATTAAATCTGGGAGGTTTTATAGGTAGTCACATTGATTGAGATCTGTGTTTGACATGCTTTTTCAGAGTACTTGAGAAAATACTGTTTTTCAGATACTCTGTGTCAGTGGTGTGTGCAACACTAAACTTTGAGTGACCTACTTGAACAGATTAGGGATGAATACAGTGAATATCCTGTCTCACTATATATAAAAGACATTGCACAGCAAGTATGGCACTGCTGTAGCACATATGGCTTTCTGCTAGGCAGGCAGGGAATGAAAACTTATGAACATGGTGCAGTACAGATGGTTTATTGCTATCACTGAGTGTGTCAAAGCATGAGGTTTGGATGAGGAAATAGCAATATTTATGTGCATTGATAAAAGAAACAGGTATGATGATGTTCAGATGTCTCGTCTGATGACAGTGCAACTGAATGGTTTCATCTGCAGAGAAGGAGGGAAGAAAAAGATGAAAACCTACTTGGAATGTGATATTTGATCAGTCACTTCTGTTCCATCACTGGGTTTGAGTGTGGGGGACAGATTTGGGGTGCAGTTCCCTAGCCTCTGCTGATAAAGTCGGTTCCTGAATTTGAAGAGGGTCTGTCTTGCTGTTCATCTGCTTTAGCTTTAGAGTATGTCCTGGAAAAATCAGCTGGCAAAGTCATGAACAGTGTTTATGCGAGAAATTAGACAAGGATGACATCAGACAAATTGAAATGTGAGTTTCAAAGAAGGAAAGGAACCAAATGAAGAGCAGAAGCAAACATGGGTTGATGGTGTGGGGAAGGAGGGATGACCCATGCAGCGAGAAGAGGAACAGCCACAGCAAACTACAATCTTTTCTCAGGAACCTGCCCCGACAGGACCACAGTAAAGCAGTCCAAGAAACTGGAAAAGCAATGAAGGTGGTGATGAGGGTCTGAGGGTAGCTTTTTGGATGAGGAGATTGATTCTTCAGAGTATGAAGATACTGTTCCTTTCCCTGCTTAAGCAGGTGGGCAAGAGCTGGATAGATGGGATTGCAAGGCTGTCCTGTTGCTGAGTGGGCAGAAAGGGTTGGAGTTTAGTATGGTTGGGGCTGTGATGAAAAGGATGGAAAAAACCTCAGGTGGTGACATGTTGTGCAGGAAGTTGACAGCCAGGACCATCAGGTAAAGCAGGCTTGCCCCATGGTGGGCTTCTGATAGTTGCCAGGACATAGTTTTGTTGTAAGCTCTCCATTTAGGATAGGGTGGTAACATTTTGTGTAATGCTACGAACAGATATATTAGTAATGATTATTTTTTCAAAAAAGATAATTCTTGGCAATTTTGGAAATTTTGAATTGATACAGTTTAAACATTGCTCCTTGCTCAGAACAAGTGCTGAGTGCTCGCTTCTGTAGTGGTAAGATCTTTGTTCTGCTTCATCCAGATTTGGAACTGTAAACTCCTTATATTCATGATTTGCAAATATTTGCATTTGTAAACAATGATTTGCATCTAATAAAGAACTGCTAAAGCACACTGTTCCTTGCTCTTTTAAAGGAGTTTAGTTATGCTATAACTATCAACACATTTATGCTAGCTATATGGTTGTCAGAGGATCACAGCTATGTACTTGTTAGGGGAGTCAGCTACACAGACGGGAACAAGCTCTGTCTATCCTTGGTGGTGCATTTCTTGGAGTGCCTAAGACCTGGTAGTCACTGACCCCTAGATTAAACAACTTCTGAACATGTCAGATTAAACGTTTTGTGTAACCAAGATACCTGATGATCAAGAGGTAATTTGCTATAGTAATTCTGACAATTAAAAACATGATGTTAAAAGCATGGTATTAAACACTTCCATTGAAGGGTGTTATGAAGGCGTTTTTGTTTTGAAGATGTTCATTACACTTATAGTCAAGGATTGAATAACCAAGAAACTTTAAAATGAACAGGACAAGACCTACCAAATAGTGCCTGAAAAACAGACCTGTACTGTTTATAGAAGCATGATTAAAAAACCACCAAACCAATGAAATAGCTTGGGGATGGGGAGAGATGATATAACCTAAGCAGCCATCTAAACTTGGGAAGAGGATCATTCTTGGGATGAATGGAGTCTGCTTGGTGAGTATTTTGTACTGACCTGGTAAAATCTGTGACCTGCGAATTGTCTAAAAAGAAAATTCATCCAGACAAAGGCTCATGTGATGTATTCCCCATGTCAGTTTTTCAGAATCACTCATTGTCTCCTGCTTAACTTGGATTCTGCTCCTGCTTTGCTATTTGTTATCTCTGAGAGATGAATGTGAAATTGAAGTTCTAATTATTGTCCTATGTTTTTTCTTCTTCTCTTATTTTGACTTTGCATGAGGAGAGAACTTTAAACATTTGACTTACTGATGGTGTTTCCTATGCAAACTTGAACAATATTTCCTGGGCACAACATAGAATCATGCCTGTTCTTTTGATTTATACCATTTATTCTTAACATTGAGAAGAACAAATATCTGTGCAAGAACACTGAGTATTTCTTTGTGTGGTTTCTATTTTTCTATGCTTTCATTTTTTATGAGATCTTAAAATCCAAGAGATTTGTTTCTTACTTGCTATTTACCAACTGTTGCAGTTTTACTCATATGCACAGCAGTACCTGCTGAATCCCTACTTCAAAGGCTTTCTCTTGCTACTGTTTTTTCCCCTTGCCTCAAACGGGTGTGCCTAATGGAAAGTAAGCTGGAAATCCTTGACTGTTTGAAGTCTGAGCAATATTTTGAAAGATGCTTGTTAGCCAATGACAAGCACGAAAATTAAAGCATGGCCAGGGAGGGATCTTTTAAAAAACCACACTTCATCATTAAGAAGGAAAGTGGCTATGGGGATATGATCTTGTATTTTTTCACCAGATCGTGTTTCCAAACCTAGATGAAGCCTAATAATGTCCTTCTATATTTTGAAGGGGAGGAGGGGGGAACCAAAACGAAAAAAAATCCAAACCTCCTGGTGTTTTCTAACTCTTATTCTGTCTCCTCATTTTGGTTTTAAAAAGTTTCCTTCTGGCTCCTTTCTGCAATTCTCTTACAGGCAATCCTAGTTCCTCCCACTGCTGCATCTTCCACAGCCTTTGCTTTTGGGAGTGTTGAGAGACTTGCTTCCTGTTTGTGACTGCCAAATAGGCTCCCACCCTTTACTGACATCCCCTTCTTTGCCCCAGACAGATATGGGTCTTCCTTGATCTTGAACATCAGAAGCAAAAGTATTCAGAATGAGTATCATCTCCCTGGTTTTGCAAAGACAGTAAATTATGACTAAAACACTGTATGAGTTTGTCTGCATGCTAAGAAACTTGGTGATATTTTTGTTACCTTCACATTTTAAGCTTTTTCCTGTAATGAGGAACACTAACTATATATTTTAATGAGATCTGAAACCCTATGAAAGTTCATCCCCCCAGGTCAAACTTCTTGTTTGCAAGTGGTGGAGGTTTGCCAATATGCTGTGCTTGAAAGGAATCATTGTGTAATATGTCCTTTTAAGCTATCATACCCCATAACTGAATGCTATCAGCTCAAGAATGCTGCTTTTTACATAAGAACAAGCATAATGACACAGAAAACATATATGCATGTGTTGGTTCTTACTTAATGTTCAGACTTGGGCCTAAGAGGTGCAAAATTTGTTAAAGTAAGTCACCTAGCCATTTAGTTTGTTTATTAATAAACATGTGTCTACACGTTGGTGTAGTCTGTTACCAAGAGGTTTCTTTTTTGTGTGAATCATGATTGCTACAGACTAAGCCTCGCTGATCTAAATAGCTTTCATCCTCTTCAGAGCAAACCTGGCAGGTGTGAAGCAACCTAGGGAAGAAGCAGCCTGTGATGCAACCTGGAACAGACTTGCTTCTCTTGGCTTCAGCAACTGGGCACTGGTTTGCTAAGGAAGGAAGTGGTACAGCTGCAGCTCCTGTGCTGTGCTTCTTGCTGGCTGACTCTTTTTTCCTGGAAAAGAGAACTTGTTAGTCTTCAGAACAGCTGCTTGTTATTATGTGCAATGCAGATACTTTTTCTGGCAAGGGTTTTTCCATTTGGTGTGCATGAAGGTAGAAATGCTAGATACTTTCAGTTCAGCTAATGCTCTTCTCTGATCCTCAAAGAGTGATTTGATGGTAGCCAGATGTTCATCATTGTTAATCTTCATCCCACATTTCACAGGCATTGAAACAATGGTTGCCTTTCATCCTTGAATTTGCAAGCTCTTGCAATTTACTTGGTATTTCAGTTTAGCATTTGATGTAGGAAAGGCGAGTGGCAATGCAATCGGTGTGCTGGGCAGTGAAGACAAATAGTGTTGGCTGTGGCTTTCATTGCATCAAGAAGTCAAATTAACATTCAGTATTTCTAGGTTGTGGTCTCAATTGTCTCTGTAAGAGCACTTTTGCTTAAGTCTGCATACCCATCACTTGCTGATTAGACATTAGCTGTACATTTATATATACATACATATATACAGATATACATTTAAGTAGGAAATGTGTAAATCCAGTACTCAAGGCCTAATTATTCTTACTTGTGTTATTTCTCAGAGTAACAGAATATGCAAAGTGGGGCATCTGATGCTCCAGCTGGATCCCTAAAAATCTTATGGGACCTGATGGGATTCACCCAAGAATTCTCAAAGAGCTGGCTGAGTTCACTGCAAAACCTCTCTTGATGATTTTTTGGGTGGTTTTGGGAACTCAGGAGGTCCCATCTGACTGGAAGCTGATGAAGTTGTCCTGATTTTCAGAAAGGGAAAGGAAGATGACTCTGGAAGCTACAAGCCTCTTAATCTTGCTTCAGTGCCTGGTAAATATATATAGAAGATTGTTCTGGAAGGTTTTGACAAACACATGCAAGACAACACAGTCATTGGTCACAGCTAGGATGGCTTCATGAGAGTAAAGAAGTCCTGCTTATTCCATCTTATTTACTTTTATGACAAAGTAACAAGCTGAACAAGGAAAGCCATTTGATAAAATCTTGTAGGATTTCAGTAAAGCTTTTGATACTGTCTCTCACAGTATCCTCTGGACAAAATGTCCAACACACAACTGGATAAGCACATCATGTTTATCCATGATGGATGAGCAACTGGCTCACAGGTCAGGCCAAACAGTTATCTCAAATAATTAAAGATGTTTGGCTTCTCCTTTACCGGGGAACCCTGCTACAAGGGAAATAACACTACTAGACAGTCATGAGGCAAAGGCTGGTTATAACATGTGGAAAAGCAATAATGAAACCTTATGAAAATAGCTTTCTGCTGGATGCCAAGATTTCTGTCTAGGTACTAATCACTTGTTTGAGGTTATTGCAGCTTCCATCAAGGTACTTGTGGAAATCTGGAGAAGTCCCAGCAGTTGTAGCAGTAGCTTGTTCTGGATCAGAATGAATTAGGCTTAATTGCTTTAGTTTGGTTCAAGAAGCACTCTTGGTTAGAGACAGTTGCCAAGTTCCTTTCTGTGCAACCTTCATTTCCTTTGAAATGGATATATCAAAGAAGACCTCTATGTGAGCACTATTGACCAGATGAAAATTTATCATGAAGATGTTGTGTCAGAGCTCTGAAATTCAGCCAAAACACCACCCATAGTCTTCTTTCTATTCTTAAATTATTCCAAAACATCAGCTTTGGATTCTTAAGAAAATAACTCTTGTTGTTTTGAAATTATCCCCATCCAGACTGTAATTAAATACCACTTGGATTAAAAAAAAAGTTTAAATACAGATTAAGCATAAAAAGAAAAAGGCATCTGTTTAATGATAATGCTGAGCTATTTTATTGGAAAGCAAGCTTTGCACATCGGTGTGTTTGTCACATGAAATGAGAGTGTCAGTGACACACAGCTTTTCTGTACTTGCTTTCACTGCTAAAGGTGAAGGGGTTATACCCCTGTAGCATCTAACTTACTGTGTCAGATGGTCAACTTCAGATGTGTATGTGATGCCACTTTTTTTGTTAGTAATTCAGATATGGCTCATAAATCCTAGGCCCTGTTTACATTCAGCCAAGAATGTAAACTTAGCTTGAGCTGCACAACAACTTAGCAGCTGTGGTGATATGGGCCTTGAAAGCAGAATAAAGCATTTTCAGAAGACAGTGATTACCACTGTCCTCAGACTCATGGCAATGCCTAGGTTTGTAGAGGAGATGCATACAGGAGCATCCATAAAACAAGTATTCAAATCAGGTGGAACAGACCTATACCTCCTAATGAAACACCCTGACCTCTTCACAGGCATGTATATCTTTAAGATGCTGGGGTTATGACCTATAATTTAGTGACAGCCTTTGATCTCCTCAAAGATCTCATTTATAGATTAGTAAAAAAAAATTGAGCAGCAGCTTAGCTCTCCTAAGGATAATTAGACTAGTCCTTCTTAGTCCTTCCTACATCCCATGTAAGTGCATAGAAAAATGTCTTGATGCGTTCATAAAAAAAAAGTAGTGATTGGATTTCAGCCTGATGTGATTCTAAGTGCTGTGTTTCAATGCCTTTGGAAGGAACCATGCAACTTTGAGCCTTCAGTCCTTGGGAATGCTGCTTTTCTTGTGCACCATCTGCACACACCTGTGCATTCTCACAGTACAACTGCTGGAATAAATGATTGTGCTCTGTAGCAGACATTTGAATAGTGTCCAGTGCTGTTTGTGTGCAACGAACTGTGATTTCTTGTACCTAAACTTTAAGTCTAACAGTGCTCAGAACACAAGCTAGTTACAAACCAGTCACATATCTTCAAGCTCTGGTTATGCCCTCTGGAGTAGCTAATACAGAGAAATTACATGTTTAAAAATAATTTTTCACTTCTGAGAAGTTGAGACTCAATGAGTATGCAAAGTATGGGTACTCAAAGTATTTTGAGAGCAATTAATAAGCATATTTGTACCTCTTCACTGGATATAATGGGAAGCAAAGTATATGAATGGAATCTGTCTAGCTTGTGTAACTGTCACTCCAATTTATGTTGTCTATGTTTCTCATATTCAGGTAAAGTTTTAGATGCAGGACTGAAATAGTCATTAACTATTTGCTGTGAGTCTTCTGATGACAAGAGGAAACTGCATCACATTGGACTTGCTCTGTAAAGTCCAACACACTTATGATGACAAGTCCTTCTTGGAGAGTGGTTTAAGAGGAATATGACATTAAGATACTTGCTCACATAAATAGGTGAGAACCTGATCCTAAAAATAACAATTTCAGATGTAGTCAACAAAAAGTGCTTTTGTAAGTATTTGGAGAAATTTTAACAAAGCAGGAAACAGAGCAGGGTAGTCTAGTAGTTTGACTTGAGTACTGGCTTTTGAGAGTAAACATAAATAGTACATAAAAAACTGCAATGTTTTATTCTGGTTGATAAACCCCAAAATGGTACTGTTAACTAGTACTTTTTTAGAACTCCAGTTTTTCCATCAGAAATACTGTGCTTTTCTTCTGTGGTTTCAATTTGCATGTGAGATGATAGTTTGACTGCCTTGACTTGACTTACCCAGGTGGGCATTTGTTACTGCTCCTTCTCCAGACAGCCAAATGCTGGGAAAATTGCTCTTTAATCAAAGAGCTATTCTACATAATAAGAGCAGAAGTGATTGCTGCACTCAGATTCCTGAGCACAGGAATGAGACAGAGCCATTCTTCCACTACTTCGAAAGCCACACTTTTCTCTTTTTTCACAAGTGCAGAGAAGACACATTTTCCCGTCTTTTTTGCGATGTTAAGGTCTAACTGCTTTTAGCTCACCATTGCAATTTTAGTGTATTGTGGTATAGCCACAAGTAATGGTCTTTTATTTTAGAAAAGCAAATAGAAAATAAACACTGCTTTTCTGCCTTGAAGTATTTTGCATTAAATAATTTGATATAAAATACAGGAACCACTCTGCAGAGTGGTACTGCTTGATGTCACGGCTTAACACATGTGAGTTTTCTCTTGTACACAGCACTAAAAGCACAGCTAGTGAAAGCCTCTCTGCTGCTCTTGTGTCAGAAGAACAGCTGTGGCAGAGGGGAGAGGTTGGGACTGTTTGGATGATGTCTCAGTGACTCAGGGCAGGGCAAAGTTGGGACAGGGCAGAGCTGTCTTAACGACAGCTTTGCTCAGTATCTTTTTACTGCTGAGGATTTCTTGGCCTATGAAAGCCATCTGGTACCTGTGTTTCAATACTGATCTAGTGCTGTCTGCTGGTAGAAGTTGGTGTCCTCCACAACTGGAGCACTAAATATTTCAGGATGGTGTGGTCTGTGCTAGAGTTGAAAAGATGTAGCTTTGGTCTTGCCTTGACTGGAGGCCAGAAAGCTGAAGGAGAGATGACTTAGAGAGCACTAGACAATAGTCTAACATGCAGATGGCTTTTTAAATGGGAATTGTGTTAGTTTGTTAATGCTATGAAAAGCAGAAACACATCAAAAGTATGTAAGTTGGATATAAATCATCAAATTATTACTAATATTAAACAGTTATAATTACTTTAGGGACCAGGCATAGAAAAATCTGGAAAAAGTCTGTTTCTGTTGTCACATGAAGGAGGTTGTACACGTTGCAAACTCAGTCACAGCATTTCAGGCATTTTCAGCTAACTGCCTTATTTGGGAGGGGAGAGTAGGTTGGACCTGGGAAACATTGGTACAGCAAACTTGTATCTTGCTCCTGTACGCACCACTGCCTTCAATGAGGAGTGCTTGTTCTTTTTTGGAGTACATATCTCTTTAAGCAGTCTGTCAGTCAGTGTGCAGACAGCCCTCCTGGCTGGCAAACACTTGAAATGAGACTCTGCACTTGCGGTAGATCAAATGCTTCCAATACACCTTGAAAAGAGTTAGAGTTAGATCTCACCTAAGCTAAAACAAAACAAAAGCTAAAAAGAAAATAATGTATGTTAATTTATCCCATGCTCTTAGCTATGAACAATATTTCTAGTGTCTCTGTCAGCTCTGGAGAGTCATTTAAATCTTCTGCCCCTACAGCAACCTTGTTCCCAAACTGTGACAGACTTAGAAACAAAGATTGGCTTTACAAACAAGATCCAATTAGTGACTAAAGTGGAAACATTCTTCTCAGGGTGGATAAGTGTCTGGATTCAGAGAAGAACTGGAAATGCCTCTGTGATAATTAGCATTATTCCTCAAGACAGTCTGTAATGAGAAATTGTTTCCATAGTCTTCTGGGTCTCTTTCCATCTATTTCCCAGATAGATTATTTGGAGGGCTGGACAGTGTTGAGTAGAGAAGCCTTGTCGCAGTCCTGTAGCTCTGCCTTGTGCACAGGGTTAGTGAAACTCCTGCTTACAGATGTAGAAACTTGCAGGTGGAAAAAGCAGGTAAAGTAACTTGCACCTCAGTGTGTGCTCACATACCTGTTATTGATCACCCATTAATAAACCAATCCATGCGAGCATGTGATGGCGTAACTTTGGTGTTTGGGACTATAAAATCGTATCTGCCTGATCACTTCTCTAAAGTGCTGCTTTTCATTTAAGTCAAAAGAGATTTATAGCTGCTTTTTCTGTACTGAGCAGTGAATGAACTTGTGTGGACTCTACAGTCCACCAGAACAATAGAAACCTTTGAATCACATGTTCTTCCCTAGCTAGGCTCTCCCCACATTTTGCAAAGTGACTCACAGGCTGGGCCTGCCATAGTTGCCAGAAAATGATGTCATTTGGATACTACAGTATCCACATACAAACCAAAGGTTATTTGGAAATTAGGCTGACAAGAACAAAAAGGAAATTGCTGCATATCAGACGCATATCAATTTTAAAATCAGTGTATTTGTGTGTGTGCTTATTAAATACAGGGGTAGTGCAAAAGGCATAAATAAAAGCTTCAGTGTTTCTTGAATTGTGTTTTCCAATAACCGCAGAGTGGGTAATCCTGTTCTCCCACTGTCTGTCTTGTGCCAGCAATAGTTCATGCAGCCAAGCTGTGTCAGATCAGGGAATTGATTTGGTCAAGCACTAATATATGTATCTTGTGTTGTTGCATTAGTTCTCAGCAGGAACAATTCCTTAGTCCCACTCTTCCCACCATCCCTGGGGCACTGGTGTGGCCAAAAATGGAAGGGAAAATGCAGACAAGAATGCAGTCGAGAATGGGAAGTGGTGGAATCACGTTAACTTGTCCAGTGGCTATCTGTACTATAAAGCAATCTTGAAATTATACCCTTAGCCTCACTTAAGTGGTTTGACAGAATTTCAGATGTAAATGTCTAATGTATTGACATGAGATGCTTCTTTGTGTTCCCTTTCCCACCCTGCCACATGGTCCAACAAACCAGTGTTTTATCTTTGTGGTCATTTTGCTCGTAGTGGGTCCTGGCAAAGGGCTGCCTGGGGAGCAACTTGCCATACTCAGAACTCCATTGTTACAGCAACTCAGGGCATTCTGACCCCGGCACACACTGATGGAGCTCCTAGCCAGTGGCCTTCATGGGCAGATGAAACACGCATTGAGTAAGACTAGGGTCGCAGTTTTTTCCTTTGCAAAATGTCAAAGGTAAAAGAGGACAACAGGTATGATTTTGTGGGAAAATTAACGATCTTATAACATTATCTTTTCCTTTTGTTCCTCTCCTGTTGCTGGCAGATGTATCAGCTTGAGTTCTGCTGGGAATGTATGGGGAATTTAACTTGCTATTAACCATTTTGCTTTCAGATGCCTGACCCTGGCCTGAAATACAGAACACAGTGTATCCCCCAGATAAATGAACTGACCAACATGTTTCTTATTACTTCATTTCTGTCTCTGTGTTCTCTGTTAAAACCAAACAATGAATAAAATCTGGCATGTAAACTGACCCACCTGTATTATGCACAGCATCAAGCAAGAAAAGTCTACATGTTCAGCCTGTGCACTTCATTTCCCTATGTGATACAGTACTGGTTCTTCCCCTTAGAGCAGTGTGCTTTGCTGCTTCTGTTGCTCCTGATTATTGCAACCAGGATACCAACAGATGTTCCTGGTAAGAGCATTAAATACAGTGTTTAACTTAAATTCATCATAATTTAAAACTCATTCAGAAAGATCTTTGCCCTTCGATCACATCTTGGACCTATAACTTTAAAAGGAATTAGAAGGGCTCATTATTTGGCTTCCATTTGTGGACTGGGATTTTCCACTTAGATACTGAGGTGACAGGTACCATCAAAAGAGGTTATGCTCCTACTGGTCTGTAACTAAAGCGCACTGAACATGGGATATTGTTCATCGTGATGCAAATAATTGTCCTTCATAGGCCAGAAATACATTGTCAAAGGGAAGTCCATGGTGCCTGGTTTACATAGGTGTAAAAACCCCAAACAAAGCATAGATCAAATGTGTTATGCATTAGAAGAGCTAAGCATGGATCTGATAACATGTATGCAAAACTAAAAGGGGTTGTGATGCATTCCGCTTGTTATTTAAACATTTCAAGCCCTTACCCAGAGCTGGATTCACATTGCTTCAATATTTCTAGATGCTTTTGAGTACTAGAAGCTCTCTGCTTTCCCTGGACATTCACAGCCTCCTTGCCGTAAACTCTGGCGATGCAAGTTCGCACACTGAACAGAGCTGAATAGATCCCAATGCTTAGATGTCATGGGGAGAAGATTTGTGCCTACTAAACGGAGTGACTGAAGGGCTGCTGGGCACCTGATGCATGTTCCTGTAAGCATACATACTACTAATAGAAGCTACTACAATAATACAAATTTACTTTTAATCATGTTAAAATAGAATAGACTGAGACAAATTCATTATAAAAAAATCACCTTTTCTAGCTTTTTGACAAAAGGTAAGGGGAAGGCACTGACAATTGCTGAAAACTAGGATTAAGTTTTTTTGTGCAGGTATTTTATCATAGAAAATTAAGTCCTTTTGACAGAGGACCAAGGAGAAACTGAAAGGCTTTCTTTAAATGAAGAATTACAATTATGTACAGGTTAGTTTTTGTTCTTATATAGTATTGCTATTTCATCTGAATAACAGAAATGGATACAAGGCAAAGGCAGCTTTTGAGTCCTGGCCACTCTTGAATGGTGGTAATTGGCAATAAAAAGACAGTGTTTAAGTTTTGGACACAATAATTTTCAAGGAAAACTCCTAAAAGTAAAGGCAGATATATGGTTACTGCTATACAGAAAATACTCTTGTGTGTGGTGCTGTCTCTTAAGTAAGCAAATATCTTAATTTAAATTAAAAAAAAATCCATGTAAAGTTTGTTTGACTTAGAGCCCCAAATGATATAAAATTTGCATATAGGACAATCTAATTAACCATAAGACCCAATATGAGAGAGATTGAGAGCTGGACATTTGCATGTAAGCACAGCCAGTGGTAGAATTCATATCTACTGAAATTAGTTTGAAAATGCAATGCATGAAAAAAACTGAAAACTTTCTGAAAAATCTAAGTTTGGACTCCCTCTTAATGCAGACTCTTCTTGACTCTCTTGATTCACACAGTTGGTGCTTCTCTGTTCAGTTGTTGTAAATACTTCACTCTGAGATGTGGTATGCTTGTCATACTGTGCTGCTGTGGCAGGAGGGCTTTTTTTTCAAAGCGATCCAGAAGGGAGCAGAGAGGCAATGTTTATATAAAGTAAGCTGTGTGAAGGGAGTGTGATTTAATTCAAGAATAACGTATGTATACATATAAATCTAGAATTAAGTTGCTCGGAATTTTGTTAACAAGCTGTTTGTATTTTAGGACTACATCTGCCCCCAGAGTGGTATTGAAAAGACAGTTTATCTTTCATTCAACATATTTGTAAATCAATTGGCAAGTTAAAAAAACCCCCTTATTTCTACAGAATAAATGCTTACACTCTTTTTCTGGCAAGCCATAGAGAAGATAAAGCTCTTTCGTGCTGACATATAGAAGAGAATAATTTCCAGCTCTTTGTCTGCGAGAAGAGGATATCTTTGAATTATGACTTTATGCCATGTGCATGCTGGGCACATTCTGCTATTTTTCACAGAGCTAAGGGAGGTAAAGATTATGTACTTGCCATGGTCAGTGGATGGATAGACAAATTAGTCTGGTATTTCTTTCAGAGACAGGTTCACCGTCTGTTACTGGACATGAATATAATTTATTTTTCTTGAATAGCAACATAAGGAGTAAGATGATTAGTGGGAAAGCAGTTGCTGTTAAACACTTGGATTTCCAGTATCCATCAAATGAGCTAATCAAACTTGCTGCTCAGGTAGGAGCTGTGCATCCCATTTGGCTCATTAGGCTAAATGTATGCTTTTATTTTACTTTTATATGCTTCCCCAGCCTACCTGGGGAAGCATCACCTTGATGTGTTTGCAGACAGTGCTCAGCAGAAATATGGCAATAGGGATAGGTGTTGGCCAGATGTTGAGCCACTGAGTGGGCAACACTGGGGTTTGCTCAACTCTTGAATGCCCTTCTGCACTTCCTTTTCTAGACTGCCATGCCTTAGGTACTTCTGTGTTGGCATCAAAATTCCTCAAATATCTTTATATGCACATCTATAAACATTCTTCCCACTTAGATACTGGATTTACATTGTAGAATTCAATAGTGCTGTGTTTGGTTTCTCGGGTTTAAATGGTTGTTCATCCTGTCCATGAGAAGCCTATTTCTGCCAGACTCCTAACAGCTGAAAATGTGGGTTTGATTACTTTCCTTTTTAAAATGAAGCATTTGGCATGCTATTGCATAGTCTCAGGAGGGCTTGCTCTATGTGTGATGTTGAGGTGGTAGCACTGCAAGGAAGGACACACATAGGTATCTCCTGAACATCGCTTTTGAATTTTAAGAGACTGTACATTTGACACTGGGATAAACCCACAGCCTCCTGATAGCAAGTATGTTGGATGTAGCTGAATACTTAAGTTGCAAGGATTTAGCTTGTTTGAGAACTTGATGCTATGGGAGATGGGGGCATTTTGTCATTGGACAAGGTATTACTCAGCAACCAAATGGAGTTCTGCTTTTCCCCTTCAGAGGAACTCCCTTGCTGTGGTGATGAAAACATACCACCAGTCTGGGGAACTTGGAAATGCCTGTGCACACAAATGTCTCCTGCTTTTAGTAGAAGCTAGTAATAGAAGCAGATGGAGTTCCAGTGGCTGACTATGTTATGAAGGAACAAGAAGGGCATGAGGACTGTGCTTGTTCCCTTTTCTCCCATTTAAAATAGATGAAGGTTGTTGAGAAGGTCTTCGGATATTTTTGCAGCCCAATGAGAAAAACCAACTTGCACTTCTGCACAGGAAACTTCTGTTTTGGTGAACATGGAATTTCTGCTAGGCTTTTCATTTCATTGCAAGAACACTTGCACTCCTGATTTCAGTCAAAGAGTGTAACTCTCATGCCCAAAATTAGGAGCAACTGGGCTGTTAAGTTTCTTTGAGTATACCTATTAGATCTCCTGAGGAAGAAAAGACAGTATGGAGACATTTTGACTATGTTGCTTTGTTGCTTTGGCTATGTTGCTATTTCATATGAAAAGCTGAAGCAAAATATGCTATTTAAAGATTTGGCTGAGTATCAAAGGAAATGTGCAGAAGTTCTGCAAGACATACTTTTTAAATCTTACATGAATGGAAATGCCTAATAACGAAGGAGCTCTGCTGTCAGAACTTTATATTCCTTCAGTTTCCACTTGCATCTGTTGGAATATGTGCACAAGTATACTAACATTCTTTTTTGGGGTCTTCCTTTTTTGTGTAAGTATTTCTTGAACAATTTTAGATTCACGATTTCAGGCAAATCTACTGTTACCCCAGGCAATCACCTGCCCCTGGTTAAGCATCTTTTTCTAGTGCTCATGTTGACACTTCTGATAATTGAGTTGATGCGAGCGTATAGATCTTGTGTATTCCTTTGAGTATGGCAAGTCTTATTTTTGCTGGGGCATTGCTGCATCTTGTTCTCGACCTGGGCTAGGGGACACAACCCTCCACATCCCTTTAAAACCTC
Organism: Climacteris rufus; assembly: GCA_013398175.1. NCBI lineage: Eukaryota > Metazoa > Chordata > Aves > Passeriformes > Climacteridae > Climacteris > Climacteris rufus. The sequence goes on along the minus strand of VZRZ01006019.1, from coordinate 127,669 downwards.
AGTCAGCGTTGCCTACCAGGCTTTTTCTTCCATGCTGTAGATCTTGCTGTCCCAGTGTTCATCCTGTGAGCCTCCCTTATCTAGTTTCTGCCGTGGTTGGCCCTTCCTGCCCATTACTCTTCTTGACAGGAACTGTTTGGCATGGTGGCAGTTGCACTCCTCTTCCTCTCCCCTGTGACAGTTGTTTTCCCAGCACTGGTGGATAACTGGTACCTCTACATTCCCCGTTGCTGCCCTGCTTGCCACTGTGCAGGCTGGCCGATTGCTGCAGGAAAGATTGCCATGAAAGCCAATAGCATCTCTGCCCTCTTACAGGAGGCTTCATACTGCCCATGATCATCTGACTCTGAAGGCTGCAACTGTAGCTCAGAATACATGAGCCCTACTAAAACCATAAAAAAACAAGCTCTGTGCATTATAGGGGATAGTGGGGATCCAGTTTTTGTGGTGGGTTCTGGGTGTAACTGCAGCAGCATCTTCCTAGAGCTCATGAATGGCATTGTGCAGGTGCTGTACTGGATTGGGATAAAGTGTAGAGGAAGGAGAAGAGGAAGAAGGGGAGCAAATTCGGAGGTCAAAATAGCAACCTAAGTCACTTAGGTCTTGGTGTAGGGCTGAGAGTTAACAAGTTGTGATGATTTGCTGAATAACTTGATCAAAGTAACTAGGTCATTAACAGGCTTGGCAGCAAGGTAAATTGACTTCAAATATATTTTGTTTCAAGTTCATAGGTGCAGAGAATTTTTTTTCTGTATTGAATTGTTAGCTGACTGCAGATTAGAGACCCAGACATAACTGCTGTTTATGAAGAAAAGTAGGAAAGTGCTCCTGTAAAGCATTTTGATGTTTCTTCTTTCTTGTAATCTTTTTGTGACAATAGTAAAGTGAACTGTACCAGCCTAAAAATTAGTTTTCTAACGAAAGAGGGCTGATAAGGGTGCCTGGGTGTTTGCCCTGTGCTTCATTTGGATTTCAAAATAAAAATTATTGTCTCTTCTTCCATTTCCTAATACAGAAGTTCTTACATTAATTCTTGTGCCTGAAAGCACTTGGAGATCTTGGTGGTGATACAGAAGTATTTCCAAATAGGATACTGTGTTGGTTGAAGTATCTGTTGAGCTTCTCTGCACCATTTTTTTCAGAAACTACTTCTACAGAAGTAAATAAGCAAACCATTGTCTGGAGTTTGTGCACCTAATAACTTCCTAAAGGGTTAGAGGATGCTGAAAACTCTCTGGAAACAGAGTTGTAGTACGTAAGTTCCATGAACGATTTGAAATAGTCTCTAAGACTTGTCAGTTTTTCCTTCTGATTTTGAAATTCTTGCATTTTTATTTCCTCTTTGTGCATGAGCAAGGAAACAAAGAAGTACTTTGTTTCACATTTACCACTCTGCATAAAAAGACTGTGGTTTCTAGTAAGAAGTCTCAAAGATCCAGAACTGGATTTAATAAGACTTTTATTGCATATGTCATCCTGTGTTTAAGCAATGTCACCAGTAATGGTGATAGCATTCTGGCTGGGGTTGTGTAGATGCTGTGTGCTCCACTTAGCTTGTGCTACCACTGGCAAGGAATCACCTGCCTCCCTGCTTTCCTGCTGCTGGTTGACAAGATGACACTGAATACCCAGAGGCATTCATGGCTTGTCTGAGTGGCAGTTGCAGTGGGAATGGTGTTGCAGGACATCAGATCCTGGGTCAGCCATGGTTGGTTGTGTTACTGGATCAGCTAGCCAGACAATGAGGGCTGCCTGGGGAGGGGAGCCAACCAACAGTGTAGATGTTGTTGGATGGTTTGCCCATTCAAAACACAGAATATAAAAACTATTTTTCTGCTTTTTGGCAGGATAGAGGAAAACGTTTTTATATTCTAGTACTTGGAGTCATGGTGGGTGCAAGGGAGGGTGTCCTCAATTGGTTCTAGACGTCATAGGACAGGCTTGATATACCATTGACATGTTTGTGGCCTTAGAACCAAGTAGTGTCCCAGTAGCCTGCTTTCTCAGTCTCTAGTATCTAGTCTGGTGATGCGAAAGCTCTTAGCTGATTAGGTATTTCTTATACCTCTCTTACTGTCTTGAGTAACGTGAATACTGGGGCATAGATGGTAGATTCTTACCACCTGGTGAGTACTCTGATAGGGGTATATCACTGTTTGTTCTTGAAGAAGAGATTGTCTTGTGTACACGGATGTTTGGGATGATGATCTCAAAACTCTTAAACTGAAGTACTGTCACCAGATGCTGGGTATTTGTTGCCTGACATGATTAATTGCACTGTTGAATTTTTACCATGCTGATTACAATCAGGTTTTTTTTCTTCCTAGTCTAGTGTTTGAACTGCAGTTTAGCTTTCATGCTGTCCTGTTGCTACCTTAGTACCTTAATATAACCTGATCCAAGGGAATATTTTAGAGTTTTGCAGCTAAAACCTCTTGCTCTACCACTTAATTTCTCCAGTCCATTTTCTTAAAGGAATTATTTTATTGCTGTCTCTTAAATGCTGTCTAGAAAGATGTGTTTGAAATGCTAGGGACTATTTAATGTAGCCTTTAGTTATATGTTCTCAAGAAAAATTCCAACTTAACACTGGAAAAATTACAGCCAGTTCTTCACCAAAAACCCATGTCTACATATCATATAGAAATTCTAGTTAGGACCCTTAGTGTGAAGCAGTGTTAAGTCTGCCTCAGGTCTGTGTACAAAATGCTATATAGTTTTGAAACTGGCAAAAAGATACAGTCTTGGATCCAAAATTTTGTTCAGCAGTTATTAGTTTATGTTCTCCTGATAAAGTGAGGCTGAACAGCACGTGGGAATATTTTTGCTGTGTTCTCTTATAGAGCGGCTGCTTATCTTCACCAGTGTAAAGCAATGCCATTAATTTATTGAGTTTTCATTTCTTTGTGGATTATTAAGTGCTGTTCTACTGCTGCCTGCAATTTTCTCATTTACAGGAGAAATTTATATGCATGTGCTCCTCAGAATTTTATAGATTGTTATTAAGTACATAAGGGAGTACTGTCTCTCCAAACTTGGAAAGTGGAGGAGAGCATTTCTTGCATAACTATGGGAAGAAGATAACATAAAAACGTAACTGTAGGTGCAGTGCATGGCATGTCTCATCTAAATGCCTGGGTTCTAACTTTGTTCCTCTGTCTCATGTTTCCTTTTGACCTGGGACCAAGCTTAAACTCCTTGTCGCAGTTGTGCAGAGTTTACATAACACTAAATGCTTTGAACAACAGTTCAGCCTTTCACAAGCTGGCTCTTTCAGTCTCTTCTTTAACATCTTGTTCTCTCATCTGTGTCTTTTAAGTCTGACTTGGCTGCTGTCCCACACCTTTCTTTAAAAGTCCCAGCTGTCTGTCTAGTATATGTACTTCTTGGGTTATTTTTGTGGTTTCTGTACCTGCATATTTGCTGCTAGTTGTTTTCACAAAACTAACCTTTGGCAGAGGTTAGACAGAAAATACAAATGTCCACATCTGATCCAGTGGACTTAAACTGGTCAAGAAGGAACTCTGCATCCTGCCATGCTCAAGTTTGGTTTCCTCCTCTGCCATAGGTTTTCTGTGTGGCCTTGATGCAATCTTTAGTCTGAACCCCTTTTGGGGATTCTGCTGATCTAGTTGCTTTAGTTGCCAGGTAAACAGGCAGTGCTGCAGGCAGAGCTGTGTCCTTGTGTTGCTGGTCTTGAATCATAGACTTGGCTTTAATATCTGCACACTGTACAAGCATCTATGTTGAACCTACACTGGAGGTACTTCCCTGGGTCACTTTTCCTCCCAGAAAAGTGTGATGCTCATAGCCACGGTGGTAATGTTTATGCCTGTCCTCTTCCCTGCAAAGAAAGGTAATCGCACAATCCTCAGAGCACTTGAGGACTAATACTTGCATGGAAGGCGCTTTGCAGTGGTAATGGGCAAACACATAAAATACAAGATCTTGATGTAAAAATTACTGTATTGCTTTGATTTTTTTTTAGCTATCCTTCCATGTATGGCTAGTTTGACAGCTACTAGAAACAGCATATCTGATGATACAGTGGATTTTGAACAAAAGTTTAACAGTTTAACAAAAGGTGAATGTTGTCTAATGGACAGATATGGTTTAGTTTTAGTAGAAACTTCATCAAAATTACTGCTGGATAGATTACTTCACAGAGACCACAGCTCTGTTTTCTATGGATTTGGATAGGAATTACTGCCATGGCAGGGTGTAGACTTTAGGTAAAGAATGTAATTTAAGATTAGTAGGACTATTGTGTGAGGAAAGTGTGAAGATTATCTCAAGGACCCCTTATTGGTTAATCTACTGCCACATTTGAGGCTTGCCAAGGGCATGTATCTTCTGCTACTCTTCTGCTCAAGCGGATTGCTTGGAAGACTATAAGATTATTCCAGGCCAGAATCTCTTAAATTGGTAAGTCTCAAATGCCATATGCTGTTTTAAGAGGGTGCCCTAAACTGTATTACCATACTGCAGCTATAAAAGACATAGAGCAAAGCAAAAGGCTGCAGCATCTAGTAAGACAGTATAATGTGCAAGTCTAAACTACAGTCTTAGAGTCTGCACAGTGTTTTCCCAAAGCAAACATAGTGTGTTTGGGGGGATAACTTGTTTTGCAACATTTCCACATGTACAAATGATGTACTGTATAAAAATGCTTTTACTGTTGTATCTGGTTCTATTTATCAAATCAGTGTTAACACATATTGTTGAAAAAGTAACTTTAGATTAATTCATATGCCAAATTCATCTTCTTTTCAGATGAAGACTTTATATTATTTGTGGGGAGATACTTTTTGTTTGTATGTGGGATTTGCTATGGAGCTTGTGTCTGCACTGCTTAAAATTTCATTAGTGATTTGAGTCCGTCATCTGTCTGAAATTATGCTTTCCAGGGACCACTGACCTACCATTGCCAGACTAACACAGGAAATGCTTGTGTTTCTGCTGTTGTGTCTCTGCTGCCTGTTGGAAGAGAAGACTATTAAAACTGGTCTAGACACTGCAGCTGGGTGGTGCATGTCAGTCTGAGTTGTGTTAACTTAGTTGCACAGGTTTTGCAAGATTTTTAGGAGAGGACTGTTCTGATTCATCCTTTTTTCCCTTTTTCATCCAAATGAAAATCCAATTCTTCACATAAAAAAGGGATACTTCAGACCATACCTTCAGCAGATACATTTCCTCTCCTGAGACATTTGAACACTGACTTAATATTTCCACCTCATTTGCTCAGGTAACCTGTTGAGTACTTGTTTTTTTGCTTAGAAGAATTAGGTGAGATTGCTTGAGGAGACATACTCCCTGTGGCTGTACACTTTCCACCACCATGGTGAGCTCCCTTCCCGGCACTGCTTGTTCTCCTGCCTCTTCAGCTTTTGTCTCCAGACCCTGGCAGCTCGGAGCCAGGCCAAGAACAGGGGCAAAAGATGAGGCATCTCTGTGGCCATCAGCCTGGGCTTTGTTGGCTCCCCTCACTCAAGCACAATTTTCTCAAACAGTTCTGGAGTTTGTGGTTGATACCAGGTGCTAAATCTTGAGGTCTCTGCAAACTGCCAAGACAGCAAAACAAAGTCTTTCTGATTGCTAAAGTTGGGGACTGGCCTGACACACATGCATGTGTGTTGCTGTTGCCAGTTGTGGTGTTGCTGGAGAGTCTGGTTTTTTTCTCCATGAAAAGACTGCTGAGTAAACGGGACTTGGCTCCTGCTGGATGCCCTGCAGCTTGCTATGGCCATGGGGCCATGCTGGGCCTCCAGAGCAGGTTACCTGAGCAGCACCTTGCTTTGTGGACTTTAATCTCTGATTAACCCACATAAAGGGCGGCTGGAACAAAACAGATTAAACCAGCACTTAGTATCTATGCTGCCATCTTGTGCACCAGAATTTTATGACACCTTTAAGATTATTTTGTAAATATGGCAGTGTTGTCATGGCAGCAGAAATCTGGTGTGGAAAAATGTTGCTGACATGATTTATTGTTCTGTGCAGGTCAGGCAAGTCGTCACAGCTCCTAGCTTCTAGTTCTCTGAATTGAATATGAAATGCATCAGAAGGGCTTTGATCAGGGAAATGAATGTTGCAACACACTTCATGCTGGCATGTGCAGCTCAACTAAATGCAGTAATATGCAGAGAGATATGTATTGTTTTAACATTTATACACAAAGAGCCCACTATGAGTGTTTCATAGTGTTCTGTAGTTTTCAGTGTAGCTCTTGCTGAAAGTCAGTATCCTCTGTGGTGAAATCATGATTGCAAAAAGTTGACATGCTGTTAAATCTAGCACTAGGTGGAGACTCAAAGATAGGCAACTTTGAGTTTGAAACAACTTATGGAAGTGTAAAAAAAATTGACAACTGCAAGTTAATCCAAAATCTTTTGCTAAAGAATTTGACACTTTCTTTATATGCTGAAATTCTGACATCTTGCATGACTCATGGTGTCCTCCGTGTCTCTACTTTTGTGTTAGTTGTTGTATGTAACATTAGAGAACTGGTGACTGGTATGAAGTATATCACACCTCCCTTCATCCTACTGCTGTGGTGACCCACAATCACACTTTAATTTCTTTCAGACAAAGTAAGTTCTAAGGATGAATAAAACATGACATGTAGTAGAGACTGTCTCTGCAGCATTAATCTAGAGCCTCAGATTAAGAAGATGATGTTTTCAGGATGTCTGGCTCCAGGAGTAAGTTGGCATCAGAGGACTGTTGCTCTGACTTGAGCTAAGGCTCCCAGCTCTTCGTAAGGTTTGGGATTGAATGCACCAGAACATGAGGAAAAAAAGGGTGTGAAGAAAGTGGTTTTTTTTTCAAATACCCACTCTACTCTCCCACAGCCTTGAAGTCAAGCCTTCAAGGTTGTACATTTTTTATACAACTCATAGTTTTTGCTACGATAATATTCATATTGTATATGTCTGTTTTCATGGAATGGCTGGAAGTTTTGCCTGCTTTTCCTCTGGAAATAGCCTGTGAAGGTATGTGAAAAAACCTTTTCCTAAAGTTTCTGGTTTAGGAGACGTAATATACTAAAGCTTGCAGTATAATGAGAACAAATTCCAAAGTTAACATACAGGTTTTCCTTATAAACAAATCAACATCACCACCACGCTACTACTCAGCCAAGCAAAACACCTAGATTGCTTTGGCTGTTCTCACTCTCCTTTATAAAGCAATATTTAAGGGAATGTTGGCAGGTAATAGAATTTTTTTTTTTTTATTTGAGTGAAGATTTAAGAGCTAAGATTGCTTAACAAATCTAGATTCAGAAACTAGAGACATAATAGTGTGGAATTCTATACAATGAATTCACATACTTCAGACTGTTGCATATTTCTGAATATCTTTGAGTAAAAGTTTTGATTTAAAAAAATTTCTACCACTTCACAGACATTTAAAGCTAGAATCTGGCATTTTGCTTTGGATCTGATTGTGGTTACTCTTATTTTCTACCAACAAGATTTTTTCGCTTTTTCTTTGGAACAAGTTGGCCACATTATACTCTCTAGGTCAGCGGTCTGTTTCACTTGTGCGGAACTAGACTGAAAGGCCATGGCTGTGAGCCCGTGAGGTAATAAATGAGTGGTATCTTATCTTAATCTTGTCTTCAATACAGTGTTCTGAGCTTTGGCTTTGGAGTACCACCTTTTGTTTTTTAAAGCTCTGCTTCCCAGAAGGTGTAAACCCGGTGCCCTTGGATCCGCAGGGATCTTGCAGCATAAATCTGAAAGGGCTGGGCAACGCCAGTAGAAATTTTACTTCAATAGTCTTTGTGAGCCAGATGCGATGGGCTTTGGGTGGGTTGTACAACGTATTCCCTCTTCTATGCTGAACATTGACTCCAGCGTTTCCAGTCTCTTGGCCTGTGTGTGTGCTTTGTTGACCACACAGATTGTCAATGACAACTTCATAACTGGTTTAAGTTTATAGTGCAGCACTGTAGCTTCCAGTTCTTTTGACCTTGTTTTGAATGAGATTTGGCAGGGTTTTTTCAGTTTTAAGATGCAAGTCTGAGTTAATTGTACTGCTGCTGTTTTCACAGAATGACAGAACAGTTAAGGTTGGGAGGGACCACAGTGGGTCTTCTGGTTCAACTTCGCTGCTCAAGCAGGGTCATCTCAGAACACAAGGCACAAGATTGTGTACAGACAGTTCTTGAATCTCTCCAGTGAGGGAGACTCCACAGCTTCTCCAGGCAAGCTGTTCCAGTGCATGGTCAAATGTGGAAACTGTATCTCCTGGTAAGCAGCATGTGGTTTGCTGCTCTTGGGTCTGGCATAGAAGTTGTCATTATTATCTTGCCAGAAATTCACTGCTGAACAGCTCTGCCTCTGATTGTCACAAGTTAAAACAGAACTGATCAAACCAAAATGGAGTTGTACCTCAATACTCATTCCTGGCAGTCTCTCTAGTACTATGTATTGGACTTATAGTTCTGGAGATATATTTTCGTTGATCAGATGTACATTTGCTATTTTGTATAAGGCAAATCCTTTGTTTCTGTGCTGGCAAGTACTGTAGTATTAACAAAAATAAAAGTAGGCTGTACTTATACATTTCTGAGTATCTATCTTTAGGAAAAAAAAACATTTTATGCCTGTTTTACCCAAATAATAAGACTAACACTGGCATGGGTAGCCCTGCAGCACTGTTTGAATGATTGCTAATTTCAGATGGTGCTACCCAGAACTTCGGTGATGGTGTATGCTTTACTCTGCTTTCTGAGGTTGACTTTTGTACCTCCACCATGCAGTGGGTTTGGATTTAGCTTAAATGAGTGACCAGATAAACAATCATGTTGATCACTATGTCAGTTTTTCATGGTCAGTAAGTTAAGGTTGTTAAAATCACAGTATTAGTTATGAGATTATATTGTCGAAAAATAAATGGCAGAAATGCATCTGCACATTTGATAGCTGTATTTGTCTTACTCCACAAGACTCATATTGAAGAAAAAAATACTGCCTGAGATTGAGTTATAGACACTTCATCATGTAGATCAATGGTGTGAACTACTTTTTTTGGGCAACAGTTTCAGCAGCAGACTTAAATGTGATGCTGATGCTGCAGCTCTGTGTGCTCCAGAAAACAGTGGATGAGCCAAAGGCAGTGCTGCTTCTTTAGCCCAGAAGAAAAATAATTCTCCCCAAAGGTGTCTATAAATCCTTCCTGTCATGTGGATATTTTGTGTTTCACTTAAAGACACAAAAGGAGAAGAATTTCTGGTTTTCTTAGTCCAGTCTGCTCCTGCTTGACAGTACCATGTCATATAATAACCTTCATAAACTCGCCATACTCTGTCTTAAAAGGCAGAACCTTTCAAGGTTGGAAGTAATGGTTCTTTCTGTTTAAAACCACAAATGCTTTTTAACTGAATCAGTGTAAAGGGAACAAAACTTCTGTATTTGCAAGGAGCATTGGGGACAAAAGTGTTATAGGTGTGTTGGTTTGACAAGGAAGTTCATGACCCAGGAATGTGCACTCACAACCCAGAAAGTCAATTGTGCCCTGGTCTGCTTCACAAGAAGTGTGGGCAACAGGATAAGGGAGGGGATTCTGGCTCTCTGCTCCACTCTGGTGAGACCCCACCTGCAGTGCTGCATCCAGCTCTGGGGTCCCAGCACAGGAGAGAGGTGACTTGGTCCAGCAGGTCTTGGAGAAGGGTTGCAAAAATGATCAGGAGGCTGGCACACTTCTTTTGTGACAATAGGCTGAGAGAGTTGGGGTTATTCAGGCTGGGGAAGAGAAGGCTCTGGGGAGAACTTAGAGCACCTTCCAGTACATACAGGGACCTACAAGAGAGCTGGTAGAGGGATTTTTCAAAAAAGACATGCAGTGACAAGACAAGGAGTGACAGTAGAGAAAGGACAGGTTTAGATTAGATATTAGGAGAAAACTGTTTACTGTGAAACACTGGCACAGGTTGCCCAGAGAAGCTTTTGATGCACCATCCCTGGCAGTGTTCAAAGCCGGTCTGGATGTGGCCTTGAGCAACCTGGTCTAGTGGAAAATGTCCCTGCCCATGGCAGTGGGGTTGAAACTTGTTGATCTTTAAGGTCCCTTCCAACCCAAATCAACCTATGATTCTATGATGTCTCAACAAATTCTAGGAGAGAGTAACCGATTTGAGCAGCTGTTTGCATAAGTAAGTTACAAGCCTGTTTGTATATTAGCAGGATTTAATTCAAATCCTGAGGTCTCTCCTTCCTCTGATTAAACATGTGCAAAACACAGTAAATCCTTTCACAGTAGATCTTGTTGTAGCTAAGTTCTGCAACTTCCAGACATTGGGAAAACATGTCTTATACACGTGGTAGAGCTGCAGCTGTGTTCTCAGTCTTAGACACTGATTACCAAACGCTGTAAGTTTTAGTTGCCCTATTGCAGACCTCTAGTTTTTTTCTGGAGTAGACATAATGTCAAGATTTTGGGGTATAAATGGAAAGAAACTTCACATCTCTCAGGTCTGATCCACTTCTCTCTGTTTTCTTCCACTGAGTTACTAACATTCTCCTTCTGAAAAGATATGTTTCCTTTTATGTTTATCTGGACTTTTAGGTTTGACAACTATATTTTACGTAACATTTTTCCTTCTTTCTTCTTTCTTTGCATCCTCATACCGTTTCCTGTTTGTTCTTCAGGGTATTGCATTTACTCATTAGACAGAGTAGCCTCCCTAAAGGGAGGGTTCCAGATTAATTTTAAAGGCTTATCACCATGCTAAGAAAAAATCCACAACAGTTTTACTGTTGTTGAATTACAAGAGGTTTGAAAAGCTGAGGAGTTGCTTTCACTTTGGATCAGCATCTCAGAGCCTGGGGAATTACTCAACTTTATAGATATGTAACAAATCTTTGTACTGGAAGGAAGAAGAGAATTGCGGAGGGCACATGTGTGTATCTTCCAAAACAGTTCCAATGCAGTACCTTTTTGGTGCCCTGGACTTAAGACATTACAAAAAGCTGCAAACGATCCAGTGCAAGGTACAAAATGCTCCTCTGGACATATAGTTCATATCTCTGGAGATGGTCTGTTGAACACCAGAGTCAGCTGTGGCTCATGGTGAATACCTGCTGTGGTTCAGCAAGTTCTTCCTGCTTATCTGTACAATTCTTTTTCTAGAAGACACATTCTAGGACATAAATTCTATAGGAAAAGCTAACTAGCTCAGATAAAAACACATATGCCTGGTGGTACATTTTCTTTGTATATTCTTCCTTGTCTTTTTTTGGAGATGACAAATGTGACATTTTGCCTCAGTGTATAAATATATACACATATATATAATCTATAGTATACTGCAAAATATTGTTCTCCTAATGACACTTGCTCAGAGTAGTTTTGTGTGATACTGTCTCAGATGTATGGGTGTTGGTTTCCCAAAGAGCTGTTTGGGTAATCTGTGCTTCACTGAAACAACTTTAATATGTCCTGAGCAGAATCCAAAAGCAGAATGGAATAGGACATTTATCTAGAGTTTTAATGTGAAAAAAAATGATGTAGTGAGATTACTTCTTCTCCATGGTGGAGTAAAAACTGTCTCATTTTCAGCTTGGATTGGAGATTTCCGGTTTCTTAAGTCACCCTGTGGAGGTGGTGTTAGATTTGTAATACTCTGTCTCTTACAGTAAAGTTGTCTTAGTGACAGTAAGCAAAGCGAACTAAATCTTCAACTTCATTCTTGCCCTTCAGCTTTCTTATTTGTATTGGTAGTAATGTCTTAATAGCATGACAGATTGACTAAGCAAAATAAAAGAAATACTGTGAAGAACTAAACAGATTTAAAGCTCTTGTAATGTGATTTAGCTGCTAGAAACAAGAATAATATCACAGGGCCAAAACACTTAGACCACCAAGGTAAGGAACTTCTGGTCCAGTGATTAAGACAATAATCTTTTTCAGGAGTGCTTTGGAAGCAATTTTGCTTGGCTGCTCAATATGACCATACTGGATAATATGGTTTTATGTCTGTTATTTTCAATCTGAACTGGTTACGTGTTAAATTAATTACTGCTTTCTGTCTACCACCAAGTCTATCATATCTTAAGTCTCAAATGCATAACTGGTTTAGCACATAGAAGGATTTTGTCATTGTCACTAACAAGAAACCATGTTTCAGCCAACAGACAGGCAGACCTCAAATGCACAAAGTACTTTAGGCTTTTCAACAAAAAGCCTCACTCCGCCCTCCAGCACTGTGATTCATGGATGGGAGTGGAGACCTCTCATGTATTGCAGGAGAAAGATAATCTGCAGGAGTGCTCTGCACTGAGGTGGGCACTACTTCGAGGTTGTGCTGCAGAACACATCAGCTACAGGAAACAGCCTCACCCAGCACATTGCTGTCCTTGATGCTCATGAGGTTCAGCACTGACATAGTAATCACAGGGTTTTTTTTAAATGCAAATGTCACTAATACACAGCAGTCCATGTTTTCTTCTAGATTTTAGCTTAAATTACTCTTTATTCAAAAGCCTAGTGCTGTTCAAAAGATTCAAACTAGACCCCTTAGGGTGTGTACACTTCAAAGCATGCTGTTTGCTTATTGATGGGTCACAATCACAGAGTGCAGATACGACTCTTTAGTAATTTTGATCTGCCATGTGAATGAATATGAGAATTTTCTCCTTAGCCCTCATCCTTCTTTGTTATAATTACAGTGACATTTAAAGTATGATGTTTGCAGGCAAAAGGTATCACTTACTTTAAAACCCAAATAACAATGTTTCTCGAATGTCTCTGTAGATGGATGGAGGTCTGCTTGGACGAAGAGCTGCCGCCAACTACAGAACTGGAAGAAGGCTTAAGAAATGGTGTTTACCTCGCCAAGCTTGCAAAATTCTTTGCACCTGATGTGGTGTCAGACAAAAAGATCTACGATGTGGAGCAGGCACGCTATAAGGTAATAACTTTATCAGTTCTCTCACCAACAGGACAAAAACCAGTAATGTTTGTCTTCCAGCTCTTAAAGATTCCCAAGCACGGCTGGTTAGCTTTCTGTATCTGTCTTTTAAGACAGTAGGGACTAGATGGAAGATGCATAGCTGTAAGAAGCCAGTGTGATAAGTTAGAAATTGTTTACCCTTACAAAAATTATGTTGGTGTCACTTCAAATTTTTAAAGCTTAGCAAATTACACTTCTGACTCCAAGAAGAACATGAACTTTACAATTTATAAAGTTATTTCTCATTAAGAATGGGAGTCAAAAGCAATTTGGTAACTATTCCAAACTTTTCTCATCTTGTATGGGAGCATATTTGACATTCACTTCATTAGATCTGTGTATTTATTTTATCAACTTTAACGCTGAGAAGCAAAGAACAAGTTATCAGTAAGTGAGCTTATCTTGTTACCTGTGCAGGCTTTTGTTAACTGCAAGACCCTTGATAATACAGAAATATATACATTCATACACGGTAGTCCCACTATGGAATGCATTATCTCAACATGTAGAGGGAGCAGAAAAAATTTGAAATGGTTGTTTTAAGATGTAGCTGGCTGTTGAGAGCTGAGAAATTGTCTAGATCTCATATGGTTAACAGAACCATGGTTAAGAATTCTGGTTACATTTAAATTCCTCTCTTGAAAATCTCCAAAACTTGAGAGATTCCTTTCTCCCTTCACCCTGAAAGACAACATTGAGAATGGAATGGAGTGGAATCCTTTTCCACTTTATTCATGTCAATGTTCAGAGGAACAAATGTAGGAGGAAACACTCTGGAATGAACATTTTCCCCCTCCAGGGAAAAAGGGGTTTTGGTTCCCTCTCCCCACCACACAAAGGGAATTTCTTAGATTGAAAGTGAAAAAACTAATTTATTTAATAAATAATGTGCCTTCAGGACACAGGGTAAAAAAGGATATGGAAAGGATATGGTTCTTTTTCTGACTTAGCTTCTCCCAAAAGTCCAAGGCTGAGCATGGTCACTCCAGCGGCTCCCCTGGGAGCAGGGAGAGCTGGGCTGTCTTCCCCAGAGATCTCTGATTTCGGACGAAGAAGCAAGCCAAAGCAGTCCAAGAAGAAACAGCAGAAGCTGCCGAGGACTGCTATTGTAGTCCAGAGGAAAAGCTTCCTTTTTTCTCCTAGCTAACACAGCCAAGCCCAGCTAGGTAGCAGAAGGAATGTTCACTCTCATCTTGCTACCTTGGCCACTTGCATAGGCTGTAGGGAGGATCAGGTATTCAGGTAGAACCTAAGAGGGTCCAAGACCTCCTTATCTGTTCTTCACGGTAGTATTCAGCAGTGCTATTACTTCTGTATTTTGGTTCCTGGTATTTGACATCCAGCCTCTACTCCCAAAGAATACTGAAGGACTGTACAACTTTCAATTTCAATCAAAGTCCACTCTGATGGGTACAAATCAGGCTTATATAACACGTAAGAATGAGCTGAACTCAGTGTGGAGATGTTGATGTGTTAGGATGCTTCATTAGCAAAATTGAAGCTGTTACACTTTGATCTCCAGGTTCAAATAAGGGAAAATTCCTTGAACTTAATTTCAGGATATAAAACTGGGAAACAACAGGAGGATAAATAAGTAGACAATTTACTTAATGTAACTTTTATAATCTTCTCCTATGATTCCAATAGAGATCTGGCCTTCACTTTCGGCACACTGACAACACTGTGCAGTGGTTAAGAGCAATGGAGTCCATTGGTCTGCCTAAGGTAAGCCTTTAAATTTCAGCAAAGAAAGCAGCTCAAATCACTGGCTCACTGAGATCCCTTTTGATCTGTTTGAGCATAAACAGCTCCTTACAGTAAGTCTACAGGCAAGGGGTAATTCAGAAAACCGATCTGAAGAGAAGGTAATGTGGAAAGCAGTGACGGTGTCAGTCCTGTGTTTCTGCTGCCAGTGTGTATGGGCTGAGGTGGGGACGCTAGCAGTGTTTTAGCTATATCTTATTGCTAGTGCAGTCTGGGGTGGGGGTGGGGGGGCTGAAAGCAATATAGTTTAAAACAGAAAACTTAAATATTTGCTTCCTTTAGGTTACCTCTTCACATTGTGCCTCTTGCTGCCTCTTCCTCTTACTGTACATCCCAGTTTCTCCTCCTCTATCCTGTTTCCAGACTGTTCTTGCACTCTTCAGTGCATCTGTGTGACTATGCTGCTGCTCTTCTTCCACCTGCTGCTTTCTTGGGTCACGTCTTATACTTACCTTCCTCCTCGCGGGTCTTCGCTTGTCATCTCCCCCCTCTGCTGCTGTTTCTGAGCACCAGTGAGTCTATTTTGGCTGAAAATCCTTTAAGAAAGGGCTGTGTGCAAACACCTATGCTGCTTGTTTGGATGTTTTGGCAGCCACACACAGCCTGGGGTGGGCACTTACCCACTCTGGGGTGCCTGGGTGCCGGCAGCCCCAGTGCTGCCTGAGGCACCGTGGTCGGGCACAGCAGGGACACTCAGGCAGCTGCTTGAAGCACTATGTGGACTGATGGCCAGCCACTGTAGGCAAACTCACTGCAGATTCCCACAAGCAGAAAAAAGCACTCATGGCTGCTATCAGAAACACTACAGAGACAGGAAAGGGGTCCTGCCTTTCCCAGGTCAGACTTTAGTCTTTCATGCTGAGTCCTTGGGCCCTCTGTTCATCTGGCTGATTTCCACCCTGCCATTCTTCCTCTGAAAGATTACGTTTCTGTTGCCGAGGACAGTTGTGGCCAAAAGCTTTCCTGATTCTCCCTCACAAAGCTGTTTTGAGCAAATGATGAAGGGAGCACTGTGCTCCTGATTTACTCAGGCTGGTCCTATTAACCATGGGACAGTGCAACCCTGAGTGCCTGGCCTGGGCTGGAAGCATTCTGCCAACTCTCACGGTTAACTAAGTCTTTTTATTATATTTTTGTGGAGAAACAGTGTTTAGTGACTGGGACCAAGGCCAGGAACAAATTAGTGGTAGAACCAGAATTGGAACTTATGATGTGACTTCTTGGCTAAATCACTTAATACTCTTCTCTCTAAATATCTTTCTTTGTAAATTATATATTCACAATGTTAGGGGTGCTGGCAATTAGAATTACATATTTTTAAACCATACTTGAAAGGTTTGGTTTGTAATGAGGCTTTGCAAATTGTAATCACGTTCCAGATTTTGAGCATCTGTAGAGGACTAGCACTGCTGGCTGAGCTTATGCCAAAGGACCTTTTCTGCAAATCTTGTTGAAATGCTGGCTGCTTATCTTCATTTTTCCCCCCTCTTATTAAGTAGCTTTTATGCTTCATTAAGCTCTTCTTTATGAAAACTACTGGTAAAGTTATAATAAGATACTTGATTCATAGCTATAAAGAAGTAACAGCTGAAATTCCGTAAGTTTGAGGTATGGTTCTGCAGAGTAAATGTTTCTGCTCAGTAATAAGTCTTCTCCTTTAACTGTGTGCTCTTTCCTTTTTAGATCTTTTATCCAGAGACTACAGATGTCTACGACAGGAAAAACATCCCTAGAATGATATATTGCATTCACGCTCTAAGGTAACTGCTGATGGGGATAAAAGTTATAGCAGCTGCCAAAGTTAGGAGTATAAGTCTTGAAATGGCTTTAGGGCAACCAGTATATCAAAATCTGTCAGAATTTACCAGTTCATTAATTTTAAGTTGGAGACAAAAGTTCAACTTTGTCAGAACTATTGGCCAAATTATTTTCAAAATAGAAGTTAAGGACTACTGAATTTAGCACAGACATGCCTCTCTCAATAGTACAGCCCCTCACAAAGTGCACATAGAATTTCAAAATGCATACTGCAACAGAAGCCAAGCAACTTAAAAGAAACTTAGCAAAATGTTAGTATAACCATGGAGCAGATGTGCTGATCAGAGTGAAAATAATGATGCACTGACATCTTTCTGTCCCAAACGTGAGACAATTAATTATTGTATTCTGAGATAATTAATGTAAAAATTGACATTTTCCAATATTTCAAAGTTCTGAGCAGCTCGATTTTGAATGTAAAGTCAGAGAGAGTTTGACTACACCATTGAAAGTAGTGGTGTTGGCAGACAGCTCCACCCTCCTGTGGCTCTTCTAGTTGATTTCCTGCACAAAGAGACCTTTCCCTTTCAATAATTTTTTGTCACTAACCTTTCAGAGAACATAATTAACTTACACATCAAACTCTCTTTGCTGTTTATAACAGTGTTCAAAGGCACATCAGCTGCTCCAGGGTTATCAGGTAGAAACTATTCAATATATGCTTTATTGAAGGTTTTTTAGGGCTAATCCTTGAAATGATGTGCCCACTCTTGCACTCTGGGATGTGCATTCCCTGCCCATAAACAGGATTTACCACTAATGTTCACCATATTTCCTTTACATGCTAGGCGTTCACAGTTGACAGCCCAGTATTTTTTTGCCATCTTTGGCAAATGTTGCCCCTTGAAATTATTATACTTGGTGTAATGTTAACTGGGCAGTGACCCCATGACTGTTTGAGGGTGGTTCTTGCCTGTAACTTGGTAGTGCAGTCTGTTCTGACAGCAAGTATGGTGTGTAAGCTTGAAGTGATTTCCTGGAGAGGATGCAGGGGCTATAGCATTAACCAGCTCAGGCTGACTCCATAGGTGGCGTACCCCCACAGTGGGGTTATGGGCCAGCAGGAGGTGGAAGAACACATTCAGTTTTTCCAGTATTTGCTCCTTTCTGTATGGAGGGCATTATCAACTGTGGATTTGAATGCTACACAAACAACAACCCCATCAAATACCTTCTTAATATCTGTCTTATCATTTCGATGACAATAACTCTTACCCTGATGTTTACAGTTGTTTGACCTATGGTAGAAATTTTCCTTTCTCCATCCTGACAAGCTTCAGGATTTATGCCAGTACCAGAATTAGTCTGTGTTGTTTCAGCTCTCCCTTTCAAGTTTGTCTTGTTAAACTACTTTTTCTTGATACATATCAACACAAAACTCTATACTTAGTACTTTTTTTTAGTGCTTTTATTTTAGAATTGGAGTTTATATCAAATGTGTCATGCTACACTGAAGGGGAATAGACCCCTGGAAAGCACCCTTTTATTTATGGTGCTTTCCCATGAGATTGTAGGCCCCTGTGCCTGCATCCTGTGCAAGATGTAAGAATAGAAGAAACAATGATTGAGCTTTACCTATTTCCATACCTTTTCCTAAAATGCATGCCATAAATCCTTCACTGGAGGCTTTAAAATCAAACTCCAATCTCAGTATTGAATGGCATACAGACTGCATTGAAAGCTGTCTGAGAAACAACAGAATTAAGGACAGGGCACTTTGTATGGCCAGCAGTGTTCCCAGTTGGGTCGGCATCAGAGGAATGCTGAGTTGTATCCAAAATATATATTTGATGTCTGAAATACTAACATTTTGCAGGGAAAGCTGTTTGGTTTTTTGCTGATCTTTTTCTGCTAGAAGGCCTGAAAGTAGATGATTACTCTAAGCAGGACGGTTTAAATAAATTTTAGGATATGTCTTGATTCAAGTATGAAATTAAGACCATCGCGCTTTAAGCATGTGGAATGACTTGTGCTATCAAATACAGCATTGGTCTGGCCAGAAAGGAATGACTCAGGAAACAATTTCTTAGTATATTCCTGTTGAATGTAATTACCTCTTGCTTTTCTCTCATTGAAACATCAATGCATAATGACCAACTTGAAAAATATAAAGGCATAGGTTTAATTTCTTGCACCATTTTTCCTGTGAAAGCAGATTTGGATTTGTTCCTGCACTAAAGGTTAAGAACAGCTTCATTTAAATTAGGATTCTAACAGTGATTCTTGTTCGTAAATAGCAGTGCTTGGAGATTTTTTTCCTGAAAAAATTAGTTTTCAAATTGTCTTTGCAGGCAGATCACTGCTACAGCTTAGATAAACTATCCCTCTAGAAGCTTGGAAGCTTCAAAACATTGTTTTCCTAGGAAGCAGCAGAATAACAAGCATGCTTTAAAAGAAAAAACATGCTGTTTTCAGATCTGTTTTTTTACAGCAAGTTCTACATGAGCTAAGAACAAAACAAGTCCTGGGAACATCTGCCTGATATGAGAAGTGGTTTGGAGATGCTTTCTATTGAAAGGAGTTTCACCTGGAAACTGCTCTTTAGCCTTTGTTTTTCCCTTGCTCCTCGTGCCTCTTATTCAGTTTTCTAAACCACGAGGCCCCCTGCTTTTGACTTTTTGTGTTTTCTGAGGTTCAAGTTACACTATAAAAGCACTAAGCAAGCTGTTCCAAGTGAAATTATATGTTAACTCAGGGAAGTGTCTTTGTGTTCCCTGCAAGACTTGAAGAACGTTTTCAGCACCATCTGGTGGTTAATAAGTTTATCCAAACAAAGGAGCATAGGAAATATCACACATGGTTCAACATGCTTCTTCTCAACAGTTTCTTCTTCTATTTTTTTTACTGTAGTAACCCAAGAAAGAGTCAGCACAGCCCAGTGATGCTGCTGATCTCAATAACTGTTTGTATGACCCCCAGTGTTTCAGAAGGGATTGTGTCCCTGTCTCAAACTTAGAGCAAAATCTCTTTCTGCCCAGAAAGACTGGAAGGCAGGCCAGGGTAACAGAGGAACCTGGTTCATTACTATAGTCACGTGGTTTTCTTTTTTTTCCTTCAATAGCTAATTTGCATTTTAGACAGATTTGAGAAGTAAGAATGGCATCAGCAATGATTGTAAGAGGCTGCAAAGGAGTCTCAACCTACCTGAGATCCTTTGTTGGATTTATCCAGATGGGGAGAGGACAAAGGAGTAGCTCTGGTAGCATGGAAGCTAAATGCTGATTATGATTCCATGTACTCTTAAATAAATACAACAGCTACAAACATGTGCTTTGACATCTCATCCTGTAATTTGCTAGTTGCAAAAAAAACCAAAAAAACAAAAAAAAACCCAAAACAAACAAACAAACAAACAAAAAAAACCAACAAAAAAACCCCAAAGCAACCCACCACCCTCGACAACAAAAGTGAAATATGCCCTGCTAGAAACATAAATCCTAAGCCCCAATGCACATTTGCCATGGATGTCATTGGACACTGGGGAGAAGTAAGTTTAAAGAGAGGTGGAAAACCATTCTTTTGGAGGAAAGCGTTATTTAAGTGTGATTTTTTAAATCTACCTTTTTTTTAAATGCCTTCTTGCCTAATTCACTTGCTTATTGAATTTCATTAATAAATTATAGAATCATCAATCTTTTGTAGATAAATACATGCCTTGTGTTTGGAAGCTACTGAGAAAATATGTATGTATTCAGCTGTTTTCTTTCAGACAGCACCCCAGAGCTCTAGGAATAATGAGTGTAGGTATTTTTCATACTATATTGAAATAAAAATACTAGTTCTTGGGTAGTATGTTAAATCAACTTTCTTAATTTTCCAAGAGTTAAATAGTGAATGACACAAATACATTTGAGATGGTCTTGGATGGGCTTACAGGCCCTTGTTCCTTCACATTTAGTAAGAAGGGTGCCAGTAATTTATGTGTCTTCTGCTAGTAATGACAGGGATATAATTAATGCAACTCAGAACATAGATCCAAAGATACAAGCTGTATTAAAGTGCATTCAGATCTTGTTTTTTTCCCCAATACTAGCTTTTGTATTTCTTCAGTTTTCTGTCACTAAGGTTTTCTACTTGTTTTTACACCCCCTATGACCTGAGATACACTGATAGTGCCTCTCCATGAGAGATGGTTCTTGGAAATAAAAAAAAGATTTATCTTTCTGTAAGACTTAAAAATACAGCATAAAGAAAGAGTTGTGGTATTAATTTTTTCTGTATTGGCACATGTAAGTCAAGGGTTAAAGGACAAACTTCATAGAAGTGCTTTTCTCTTGTACAGAAAGCAAACAGCTCAACTCTGTGCAGAACTTTAAATTCTAATTTTCTTCTTTGCAGTTTATATCTCTTCAAACTGGGATTAGCTCCACAGATCCAGGACCTTCTGGGAAAAGTAGATTTCACAGGTAAAAAACTACTTATCTAGTCATATGTTAGATGGCTTTTTTACCTTTTAAATCTGCTAACATTGTACATATTTTCTATTATGTCCTTTCTCCTCCGACAACATCGTTACACTGTTACAAATTAAACAGGTAGGAGGCTGCTATTTTTAATGAATGTTAGCCTCTGAAGGGCACAAGGGAGTGAGTTTGCAAGGAATACTTGTCGTAGCTTCGAATTCTTCAAAATAGGGAGGAAAACTGCTAAGTAGCTCTGGCCACAAGCACTTTCAGAAACATTGTACCCATTTTTGTAAGTATAGTGATTCATAGTGAAATTGTAATTTTTTGTTCTGATAATATTTCCTTTTTTTTTTTTATCTGAACAGAGGAAGAAATCAGCAACATGCGAAAGGAGCTAGAGAAATATGGTATACAGATGCCATCTTTTAGTAAAATTGGTGGGATTCTGGCCAGTGAATTATCAGTGGACGAAGCTGCATGTAAGTGTGGCTCTTGTTCTGTTCTGTTCTCTACTGAATACTTCGACAGAATGCTAACAAAATATTTTCCATGTTCTAATTCACCTAGTTTGCCACCTCTTAATAACTAGAAAGCAAGCAAATTTTCACTATCACATTGTTACAAGTCCTCTTGAAAAATTGCAGTCTGTGTTTTTTTAGTATCTCTGTTGAACCATAGGAAGTGCTACCAGAAGCAAAGATTTCTTACAATATTTCGAATGGGTTTAATGTTTTGTTAGCTAGTGCTCCTCTAGAATAATGAACTGGGCTCTGTGCATGCCTCTACACCACATGGGTACAATGTGGACAACCATGGGAACATGGTGTCTTCTCTGTACCTCCTCTTTTCTTTTCTTTTTTTGCCTTCTGCAGTTTTCCTAAAACACCCAAAAAGGTTACTTTGAGGACGAGCCATTGTTCCAGATAGACAACTCTCTCATGTATGTTGTTGCATATGTGGAGTTTGCCTCCATGGGTAGCTTTCAATCTGTCTGACCACAGGTGTGTGACCCACAGCATGGTAGAACCTTTCCAGAGGGTAGGTCCTGGTGGTGCACCTGGAATAAGCTTTTACTTTTTAGGGGGATGAAACAGTTGTGGTTCTTTTGAGTCTAACTAGAACACCTTCCATTCAAAACCAGAATTAAATGCTTTTCCTGCAGCCCATGCCTACTCATCTGTAACTCTGGGTGGTTTTGTCTATCACTTTTTTTTTTTTTTTTTGGTGGAATGGAGCAATATATTACCAAAACAAAATGTATTTAAATTATATGAAATCAAGTGTGTCCATTTAAATTGACACTTGAGCTCTAGTTGTTGTGTTTAAGACCCTAGTCTTTTCAGAAGGGCAAACTGAAGAACAGAAGAGTTGGCTTTAGTATGTTCCATTGCAACTTTGTTCAACCTTGCAAAGTGGCATCATTGACACAAGCTGCTTCACAATGTTACTTAGTGTGCTGAAATTTAAAACACACTTGTCGTTCATTTGCGGTGTCTCTGTTGTACATTCTGACGTCTGCTTAAAATGTGCGTGCCTCACAAAAGCTAGCTTTTAAAATGCTGCCTTTCAAAGAGGCAGGTCTTTTTTAGCAGATTTTCAGACATTTAGTAACTACCAAGCACTTTTCCAGGGAGCTTCCTCCCCCAAATTTGAAAGGGCAGACATATCCTTCGCTGAAAACCTTATTAGAATGCGTAGGGCTTCCTTTAACTTCTGAAGTGTTTTCAGTCTTAGAATACCAGGGTTTCCTGATGCTGGTTCTGTCCCTCTGAGCAAGGACTGTGCTGTAGATAATGTGTTCTGCCCCACAACAGGAAACATCTGCCATAGGAACCCTCACACACTACTGAGGTTGGATGTGGAGATCCTGTCTGAGGAAGGGGTTCTACCATCCTTCTTCCTAAGTGGAGTATGCAAAAGGAGATATGAAAGTGTAACAACTGCTGATGACTCCTACTCTTCTGCCAGCAATAGTGTAAATTTGGAAAGAATAAGCTTAAGTGCTTTCACAGAGCAAGAACACCTTCTTCTGCAAGAACACCTCTTATTCCATGCTTCCAGTCTTCTCTTTCAAGTCCAGTCAGGCTTCTCACTGTTTCTCTTGGTAGGTGGGTTCACATATACCAATATCCGTTCGAGTCTCTCTCTTAATCTAGAACCTATCTTTTGACTGCTTTTTGCTAGCTCCACTTAGGTTAGTGAAGCCTCTTACACTACTGTGGAAGAGGTAACATCCTTCCTGTGTGTTCTGTTATACGGGGATATTGAGATCATACATGTGTTTAAGAAGGACAGTTTTCCTGCTTCTTGACGTGGATATGGATGTACACAGAACTATAGAATGTCTCAAGCTGGAAGGGACGAAGTCCTTGATTCTCATGGGATTACCTGAAACTACACCAGACAGCTAAAAGCATAGTCCAGGTGCTCCTTGAACTCTGTAAGGTTTGATGCTGTGACCATTTCCCTGGGGAGCTTGTTCCTGGTGACTGACCACCCTCTCAATGGAAAAACTTTTCCTAATGTCCAATGTGAACTCCATATTTTCACAAAGTTTAATGATAAATGAACCAGTGTGTTTCTCTGCTTGTATTACCCAGCTGATATTGTGCTGAGCTGAGCTAGAGTGAAACCATTTTATAACAACTTTCTGGCATGAACTCAGTGCTAAGCAATGGATTATCCATTGACAGCTATGCAAGTTGTTCGAATAGCTGCCATCTCTGAGGGTGTATAATTTCATCCTCCATTTGCCCTGTTGAGTTTTCAATGATCTGCTCCTTTGTCCTACTTTCCTAAATTTGTACACTCCTTTGTTTTTCTAAAATCTCAAATCTGAAGCATCTTTGATTTCTTTCATAAACTGGGAGAATCCAAAGTCTCTCAGACTCAGCTATTTAGACCTTCAGTTAAAAATAATCAAAAAAAAAAAAAAGGTTCTTGCTGAATGCTTTTCTCCACTTTGCAGAACTGTGCAGGGCCATGTAGAAAGTAAGTACTGACAGAATAAGGAAAGATGGTCACAGTGTTTTCCTTCATACATCTCATTGGTGGCATGAAAATAAACCCTAGATAAGCTGCTGTGATGATAAATGGGGAGCTGCAGTGTTCCTCCTTTGGGATATGATCTAGATACACATTTATCAGGAATTACATTTTATGTAGTAAAGCCTTTAAAATATTTGACATTACTATGCTACCAGAGAGCCACTGGGGTCTCCTTGAGCCATGAAGGTCTGGATAAGGGGCAGATCTAGTGCATGTTCTTCACCTAGACTGATCTTAGAGCCAAATGTGTGCAGAGAGTAACTGGGAGTGGTGTATTAGCCACTGCTCTACACCTAATTCAGCTGTAAGTTGGTTTTGCATTTGTACACTCACACATTTACTGTGTCAAAAAAAATGACCTTTCCTGACTTTTAAATTCCTGGGGTCAAGCATTTGTTTAGTAGGTGAATTTTCCTTGTTTTCTCAAAGGAAAGGCTTAACAATTAAGCTGGGCAATGGCTGTATTGAGTCTGATGGGACTTTTGCTCACTTTTCCCATGTAGTATCTTGAAAACCCTGCAAAGTCTGCTAGGTGTTTTTTGCCTCCATCTGAAGTCTGCTGTCCTGTGGCTATACAGGTGACAGAAGGAGGGACCATTACATCACTGTCTGTCATGCGCCCCGTGGTTCATGGAGATCTTGTTTAAAAAGCCATCTCAGGGAGGCTTAGATGTGATGCTCAGGGCTGCACCCTGCCTGGGGGATCTTAAATGCGTTTTTCCAGAGGACAAGCTTAATGGAGCTCCAGTTTCCTTATTCTTGTGTAGCATCTCTCAGATATACTGAGTTTAGACCATACTTCTATATGTTGCGTAGCTTTATGGACACAAAGCAACTTTAAGGTAAAAATTACCAAAAATATTTTCAATTCCTGCATGTAACTGCCTTCTAAATGAAATGGGACATGGACAATGGTAAAATATAACTCATGTTTTATTTTCTGTCAGCAAAATATTAACCTTGTCATGGTTTAATCCCAGACAGCAGCCAAGCCTCCCACAGCCCATCATTCACTCCACCACCAGAGAGATAGGGGAGAGAATTGGAAGGGTAAAAGCTGGAGAACTCACAGATTGAGATGACAGTTTAATAGGGAAAGTAAAAGCCACATACACAAGCCAAGCCAAACAAGTAGTTAATTCATTGGTTCCCATGGGCAGGTGTACAGCCTTCTCCAGGACAGCAGGGCCCCATCACATGTAATGGTGACTTGGGAAGACAAAACTCCGCCACTCCAAATGTTCCCCCCTTCCTCCTTTCCTTGCCCTTGCCCTTTATATACTGAGCATGATGCCACATGATCTGGAATATCCCTTGGGCCAGTTGGGGTCACCTGTCCTGACCGTGTCTCCTCCCAAATTCCCAAGCACCTCCCAGTATGGCATTTCCTCACCAGGGTGGCAGTACCAAAAGAAGAAAAGGCCTTGGCTCTGTGTAAACCCTGCTCAATAATAACCAAACATCTCTATATTATCAACCCTGTTCCCAGCACAAATGTAAAACAGCCAGTGTGAAGAAAATTAACTCTACCCCAGCTGAAACCAGCACATCCCTGTTTGGGTGAAGGGTGAGCATGGAACAGAGAGAGATGTGCTGTGTAAAGACAAAGGTCTGCAGTCTAGAGGAAACATGGAGTGGAACATTGGAATCTGTAAATTACTGACCACAAACACTCCTTTCAAATAAATCAGAAGAAACAGCGACAGCTTTGACTTTTTTGCTTCCTGAAATTTAGGACTGTGCTTTTAATTTTAGTGCATGCAGCTGTAATAGCAATCAACGAAGCTGTTGAGAAGGGAATAGCTGAGCAAACCATTGCGACTCTGAGGAACCCAAATGCAATGTTGCTCAGCGTGGATGAGGAACTGGCACAGGACTATCAGAATGAACTCTTTGACGCGAAAAGGAAGAAAGAATCAAATGCAAGACTCAAGGTAGTGGTGTTGTATTTGTACTCCTAGGACACATGGTCCTTCATGTTTCTTCTCTTGCTGTAGCATTACTGTTTTAAAAATTAATTTTTAATATTAGTACAATTAGGAAAAAAAACCACTTCTAAGATAAATAAGAGAAATAATTGTAATGCAATAAGCTGAAAGCTAATGTTATAAGAACATTATTACTATGAGTACGATGCAGCTTAACTTTGCCTTTTAGTCTTTGCAAAGACTAAAAATACCAGGAGACTAAAACCTAAAAAAGACATTTTTTTCCTACATTAACTGCTTTAGTAAAAACAAATTTACTTTTTAAAAAGTTGCGAACAGAATTATACCCTTTTTGGAGTGTAAAGGATAACCTTTGCCAGAGATACTTAATGTGAAATTATTTGCTGTGTTCTTTTACATAAGAGCTAATGGTCTCTCTAGTTAAAAATGCTACACTACATTTACATGAATGTTTTACAGGAAGCAGAAAATTGCTCAGCCAGTTATGACAAAGTGCTAATTTCTTCACTTAGTCAGCAAATTCCTTTACGAATACATTCAGTAAATGCCGCAGCTGACGCAGTTTTAATGACTTTGGCTAATAGTTTTTCTTTCTGCAAACTGTTTTTTGTGTGCTAGCAACAATTTTGTTTTCTTAGAATGGCACAATTTCTGATGAAGAGAGAGATGTCTACGAGGAGTTGCTGACACAAGCTGAGATTCAAGGCAATATCAATAAAATAAACAGTAAGCTATTCTGGATCCTCTTGGAAGTATGCACACAACACATGATCTCCCAGATTCCAGCTGAATACAACTTGAGTCCACCTGAACAAACAATATTTCTATGGAAACCTGTAAAATTAGCACAAGTAGCTAATAACTGTCTACAACTGTTTTTTTCATGCTATTCCTTCTCTGCTAATCTTTTAGGGGAGGGGGAGCTAATGTCTGTTTGCGGTTTTCACTGTCAGGATTTCTCAGTTAAGAATCAAAGCATTTATTGCCTGCTCTATTTCCTTATTTTCTTTTTGTGTGCAGAATACTGTAAATTTTGACCCCCTCTTCTATATAGACCCAAAATTCATTCATAAGCTTCCATTTAGCTGTAGTTGAACTGCTTCCACACAGGCTCGCACAGAGCCAGAGACTCCCTTTGTAGGATTGGACTTGAAAGCGGTAATTCCCTCCTAGATGAAGATTGCCACCCTAGCCGGTTTTTGCAAAAAACAAGATGCTGACAGCAATGGACGTTTTTTTCCCCATGAAAGCCTTATTTGCTGTTTATAGCCATTGTTTTCATTTCAGTTCACGTAGCTTTAGTCCAAGTGAATGAGGCTATTGACTGGCAAGATGAAGGGGCACTGATGGCAGGTTTGAACCATCCTGCTCTGAGCCTACTTGAAGTTCTGCCGCAAAATTCTTCATGGTACCTATTGCAATTGTGTGAGTCTAAAGAACAGAAAATGCAGGTAATTGAATGGAACAGGTACTACATATCAGTTTGCACTTTTTTAGCTGATTTTTATCCAGAGAGAAATTGTCTTTAGTCTACCTTCAGCATCACTTACAAGAAGTTTTATAAAGATTTTAGAATAATTGATGTACTGATCAACACCAAAGAGCTACATTTGCTCTAAAGAGCATGATACTCTTGTAAGCAGTTACTAAGATGTAAGAATAAAATTTAAGATAACAGTAACAGTAGCCCCTAGCATTTTGTTTCCAAAATCAGTTGTAACGAGTACAAATAAAGGTAATATTAAATCATTAACATCAAATTAAAGTGAAAATTGTGTTTTAAGGAGAAAATCTATCATTTAAAGTAAGATGCAAATCACAGGAAAAGATTCATGTTTACTGAGCCATTGTATTTGATGTGCAGGTGATAGTACGATCAAATCCCAATGTACCATCACTGGACTTTATCCCTTATCTCCCATCAAACAAAACCATAATTGAATCTTGTTTTTCTGATCTGTTAGATAGCAGGCATTCCAAATATGCTCGACAAAAGTGAAATACAAAAAGAAGTTAGTGTTGCCAATGCGGAAGCTGAGGCTCACAAGCTTAGTGAGTAACTGTTTTAATACTCTTTACCATCACCATTTAATTATGTTAAGCTGATTGAGTTGCACATAAACAAGGTTTCTCAAACTGAAACCATATGTATTGCATTTTATTCTTGTCATCTTTCTTCTCAGTGTCACAATTGCCAAGTCACGAATCTGTGCTGCATTGGATGTACTCTTACCTGAGAAATCTAATTTAAGCCACTGGCAAACACAGTGGCTAAACATGAAAACAATGAATGGCTTGATGGCTTGAACAAATACTAGTGCAGTATTAATATTCACTTGGGAGCAAAGACCATGCTTATAGAATTTAAATGGAAGAATATTTTGCAATCACATTACAGAAATAAGTTATTCTCACTTTTAGACACATGCATTTAAATGTAACCTCTTCATTGTCTGTTCAGAATGCCACACAACACAAGTTACAGTTTGTAAAAAATATAGTTAAAGGGGATCTAAATTTGCAGTGCATGTGTTGCTGCTTTTGACTGGAAACTTCTTTGCTAGGAAGTTAACCTTTGGTTAATCTGCTGTCATTTCATGCTGCATCTGGGCATGGCTGTTTTGTCTCTGGTACTGTTTCCAATGCTTTGAAATCCAAGCTGATTGCTTTTGTAATGTGCCTTAAAGGCTATACTGTGAGGTCAGCTTAAGCCAGAAGTTGGCCTTGATAACAGGTTTGTTAGTCTGTTTCAGACTAGTTAGCCTTGGTGAGGAATACTTTCTCTGAAAGAATTACCTTTTGGTAAAGGAAAGGAAAGGAAGAAGAAAATGTGATGTGTAAGAAGCATTAACAGCAATCTGGAGAGTAACTTAGTTCTTACGATTGGCTTGAGAAGGAAAAAATAGTGGGTTCTGTTACAGGACTGTGAGAAATTTACGTGCTGGGTTTCAAAACTAGAAATCAGTAGCGTGGTTATTGGCTGCAGAACTAGACTAGTCCATTTGTGGCCCTTGACTCTTTCCCTCTTTGCTCTTTTCTTTAAAAAAGCATGGATGCATGCTGTAGCTGTGAGAGCCCTTCCTTCTTTCTAACCTTAGGAATAGCCAGTAGAGAGAGTCTTCAGGGACAACAAGGCCCCATACGACCATGCTTCAGAGAGAATTAAATGAGAGGCAAGAGGCTTTTTTTAGGTGGGCCTAGCTACTGAAAAAGGTTTTCAGAGTCTTTGTGTTGTATAATAAGTTCTGAGTGCTGCTGTATACTGTGGAGGGTGTCTTCTGTACAAGTGGTCTTGTCTCAGATTTGGGCAGTCAGTGGTGACTAAAAATGTTCCTTGGGTAATAGTACACAGAAAAGCCATATGATAAGGTGGAAGAATAGGGTTTATTGACGGAAAAAGCATTTGCATAATTGCTACTCTTCACTCAGCGAGATGCAGTCCAACCTTCAAGGTTGCTTCCCTTTCTGCAAGACCAGAGCATGGTGCCTTGTACAGTGTGTTCCTGGGTGTGTGCTGGCCTGGGTTTCTTCAGAGGTAACTCCTCCAGGTGTGCAATTATGGTGGCAGTTGACTAAGCTGAGGGATGTTGTAATGCTTCTGCAGCTGCCCAAGTGGGAAGTGTTTTTCAGCGTTTTTCTGCTGGGCTTCAAACCTCTGACAAAGTCAGTTCAGCCAAGAGCAAACAGGCGAGTTGTTCAGGTACCAGAAAGGATTGCACTCATACCCTCATATCCCTCTATTGCGGTCTGTTTAAATTAAAATCTGAGCTGTAGTAAAGGGATTCGTTTCTAGATGGCCGTGCCTGTAAGGACTGATCTGCCGCATTGGCAGACAAACAAACAGGCATTGGCTTGCAGAGGAAGTCCTAGAAACCAGAGCATGTGGTTTTCCTTCAGTTGAGCTACTGATTTTCTGGCAGAAAATCCCAACCCTCTGACATATTCAACTGATTTTTACCAGGCCTCCTGAAATGGACAGTATCAGCTACTGGCTACTTTTAGCTAGCTAAATTAGATCTTTCCAAAAGGAGGAGGTGAGAGAGGCAACATGGTACAGAAGGAAGAGAGCATTTGGGGTGAGGCAAGACTGAGGTGTTGGAGCTGACACACCCAGCAGTATCCGCTGCAAGCACACCCAGGTGGAGTTAGGCCTATCTCTGTGCTAGGGTGGGGTCAGCTCCTTGTTTTGTGTTACAGGTACAATAAGCAGTCTCATTTCTAAAAGCCCAGAAACTTTAAAAGTCCTCCAGTGAACTATGTGCTGCCTATCTTTGAACATGTTTTCACAACATTCAGCAGATGTGTCTTGAAACATTACCCAAAAATATGTTTTTTTCTTGTGACAGCAAATTATATTCTTTGAAATAAACTAATTATCTACATGGCATGAGGAGCAAATAGGATATGAAAATTAATAAGCTTTTTTCCCTGCTGTTGTTTA
This sequence comes from Climacteris rufus, assembly GCA_013398175.1. NCBI lineage: Eukaryota > Metazoa > Chordata > Aves > Passeriformes > Climacteridae > Climacteris > Climacteris rufus. The sequence continues at coordinate 97,285 of VZRZ01006019.1, read as the reverse complement.
GAACTTATAGCGGTTGACAATATCAATACAGCAATTCGTAACTGTGATCCTAGTAAAACACTGGTTGCACTGATGAAACCTGAGGCACAGCTGCCTGTTGTTCACTCATTTGCTGCTGCTGTTTATCAGACTGAGCTGTTCAACCTCCAACAACAGAATGCTGTGGTAAGAGTGAAAAGTTTACAACTTGCTCGTTAATGTTGTGTAGTCAGACGATGAAAGAGCACAAACATAGCCTGTTGTTGTGTAAAATCAGATGTAACTCTCTTGCTATGGTGTCATGTATTGCATGAATCATTTTGGTTGAATAGGCAATATTGAATAGCAGAATTTTCTTGCCACACTTCAAACTGGCTGAGCTCTTGTGCTGCAACAAATCAACTGACATTTTTTAATTGTTGCATGCTCTTAATGGGGACTAACACTGGTTTACATATTGTGTAGAAAAGTAATCTCCTGCTGTGAGTAAGACCAGAAGAGATGGGGTTGTGGGGCTAAAGAAAGACAGATGGGACATAGACAAACACGGTGAGCTCCACCACCACTGTTGTGTCAGTCTGGCATGCCTGTGACTAGGGAACTTTCCAGGCTTCTTAAATCAAGTCCATCTCCTTGATGGTATCTAGAGTGTGTAACTCAAATTTGTTACACTGCTTATTTAGCTTCCTGACTGCAGTACATTATTGTCCTACAGAACTACCTGGCACATGATGAACTGTCTATTGCAGTAGAAATGTTGTCAGCTGTTGTGTTGCTAAACCAGCACTTGGATAATAAGGACATCCTAATGATAAAGAATCATCTCAGAAATCCATGCATTGGCTTCAATAATCTGGAAGAGGAATACTTGCAACGGTAAAGGTTCCTTTTGTCTTGTCTGGATGAGACTTGGCAACTTCTGAAGAGAAATAAGTAGTCATTTTACTGGGTGGGCTGTCCTGTGTTGTGGCTGTGAAGTTGAAAGAGCTGCAAGATAAACATCTGTATTTTAAATTAGTAAGGGATAATGTCACAATTGTTGAACTAGTTGTGTATCTAAATACAAGCAATCACACTGCCTCATATGTTTGAAGGCTGTGGATGTGTGAGGTGCAGGAAAATATCCTCAGAAAGCAAACATGATGATCTGACATGAATTTTTGGAGACACTAAAACATGAAACAACCATAACTGGAAACAGCTAATCACTAACCACTCTGCAATTCTGAAAGATGATCTTTGGAATGAGATAGCATTTAATGCTTCAAGGTCCAGGAGATCCCTTAAGCCACAGCCAAGCCCTTTTTTGCTTGCTAGAAAGGTGAATACAACCTTCGACATTACATTATAGCCTTCACTTGGCTGCCAGTTTCTTGCACTCTCACTTGACTGACCTATCACAGACACGTGTTGCTACCTCAGTTGCTCTTTTGTCTATCAACAAAAAATCAGGCAATGTTACAATTTGTAAGAGACCTGAGCCCTTAGTGTGCAGGGAAGAGCATGGGGATGTGGAACAGTTCTTGTCTCTTGGCATAGGCAGCGGAAGCCTCCATGTGCTTTTGGAAGGCAGTAGTAGGCAAAAGGAACAGCAGTAGCTGAAGATGTTCACTAGGTTGTCAGGGGACACGAATCTCAGAGTGACCCTTGCTGCGTGTCTTGAAGTTGGAAGGAAGGCAATCAGACTAGGAATAACAGGCCACTGTTTTGGTTAGAAAGATGGAGCAAAGCTAATCTGCTACTTTGCCTCTGCTAATGTGAGGTGGTGCTTGTGGGCAAGAGAAGCAACATTATAAATACACAGAAATGGCCCCAAAGACTGCCAAGTGCAGCATTTTTGGCTAATGTTACTGATCTGATCTTTAGATTTAGCTGTCAGTTAATACAGATGAAACAGTGGGAATTAGTTGGACTCAATAACAAAATAAAATTTCATTATGCCATTATGTTAACCTGTGCTGCCAGCCATATGTTGAATGTTGCAGGAAGCTTTGACTTGCACAGTACCAGAAGAAATACAGTAGAGCTAGAAAATATTCATTGGGAGAGATGCAGTTCAATGGCTTTCTATAGAAGAGATGAACTTGTTAGGAATGTGTTTCCTAGAAGAGAGAATTTAGGAGAAATATGTCATAGGTCTCCAAAAGTGTGCATGTTGTAGAGAAGGTTAATAGAATCAGTTGCTAGGTTCTAGTAATTCTAGTTGTTTGGGGTTTTTTAATAAAGAAAAGATTGGACCCTATTGAACATTAAGTTTAAAATTGACATAAAGAGCTGTCATCTCACAAATCACATAGTGGGACTCATTCCTCAATAATATGTAAGATTTCAAAATAGAATAGGTAAATTAACAAAGTGTAACATTGTTTGCAACTATTAAAGTGATACATAGTCTCCAGCTCAGGAAGCCCTAAAACTCAAGTAACTGGATGCTGGAAGGACAAATTAGATGAGGAAATGATGACTCTCACTTATATTTAATTTTTTTTTCTGGCAACCATTCATTTCTCAGGGTTCTGATGGAATAGAATACACATATTTGATCTGATGTATTGTGTCAGTTGTATGCCTGATTCATGAATATGAAAATTAGAACTTGCTTACACACAAATTTGCACTACTGTAGAGGTTTCCAGTTCATCTGATCTGTGATCTTTCTAGGAAGAGTAGGCACAGACTATAGAGGCATGCTTCGAGGATCTTGAGTCATGGCAAGAGGAGCATAATGTCCTTTTTTTCAGTCCTTTGCCCCTGGCTCATCATCTTCCATATGGAGGGAGCATGGAAGTAGCAAGATATGCTCCATACCTGATACTATGATTGAAATTCTGGTCTTTGAATTAGTGTCAAAGAAGACGATAATAGTTTCCTAAAGCAAGAAGCTGACCATATTTTTTTCCATTTATCTGTTACACCATACAGCAAATTATATTATGAGTGTGTATTGCCATCATCCCATGTAGCCAAGAAAAGCTCTCTGAATTAGTGTACAGGGGCATTGCTTCAGATCCTGAAATGCATGTGTAGAACAGGCAGCTTGCATGTCTGCATAATTTCTGACAAGAGCTGAGTTTGTCTGGAATTCATTCATTGGAAAAAATACTAGTCACTAAATGATAGATGATACATCTGACTAATTCTGTATAGCAGTTTATCTTGTATATGAAATACATTTATGTATTTTATATCTTCTTGTAGTTATGCTGATACACTATTGTCTATTAAGTCAGAGGCTTCATCTCAAGGCCAAGAGTATTTAAGCTGGAATGATATCCAGAACTGCATTGACATGGTTAATATGCAAATTCAAGAAGAAAATGAAAGTAAGTAATCCTTCCTCCGTGTCACCCACAGAGGTCATAGGCGGGTCTGTGGTATGTAAATCTATGTACTGAATGGCCTTGTCTGACACTCTTGAAAAGAGAAGGACATAAAAAAAAGCCTGATTATCTTTAAATGTCCTTGAAGTATTCCTGGTTATGTTTCAGATGGCTGAAAGATATCACAGGGTGCCTGCCACCTTCATTGTTAAAAATGCCATGGTTCTGCTTGCTTGACAGAATGCTCCAGTCCTGGGATGGTCTACTGTTGGGGATTTTGCATTTGTAAGCAAAAAGCATAGTGGGAGATAGGGGAGGAAATCACGGGCAGTGTTCCATGGAAAAGGGTTTTAATGTGTAAATATTCAAGTGCTTGTTGTTCACAAGGGAGTTAGTAAGCTATACAATGCAAATATGTGTCTTGCTCTCCTTTTAGGTAAGTAGATTTCCTGTCTGAGAGTAGCTTCTTATGCTCACATGTTCCTGTGTAAATGGATTTAGAGTTTATTTTTGAAACTGAATGTAACTCTTTTGCCATAAGAGGGTGGTATCATATTAAAAGCGATAGCTGATCATTTGGGTTCCAAAATGCTAAAGCACCGAATTTTTCCACTGCATTTAGAAATTTGAGGCTATCACATCATGTCAAATTTGCTGGAGCAAGGAAATGAGAGGGCAGCTTTCTAACTGCCTGCCATTTCAGAAGCAGTCTGGAGTGCTGTTTGAGAGAGCCTTTGTAAGACATAGGCTGCTCGTGTCCTTCCTGTACTGCCATTAGTGTCAGACATGCTGCTGTTTCGTACTGGTAAGGGAAGGTTTATGTCGCACAATTACCAAAACTGGCTGGATTATTCCTTCCTAAATCTAGTCAAGTGGTGGCCGTGGATCCTCACAGCTTGCTTGCTGTGTGTACCCTCTGGCAAGGTGGGTGCTAGACAGTTTATTTGACTGACAGAGTCACTTTTTTGTCTGAACCTCTGCACTTACTAGGAGTTGGAACAGACCTTGCAATAGCAGTGAAAGTCTCAGTACTAAAATAGCTGCACTTGGTGTAAGTGACACTGACCCCTGTCTGGGACTGTTTGGAGAGGGCAGATAGGCAGAGTAAAGAGGAAGAAGAGGGGGAGGGGTGTCTGTTTCAATAAGCAAGTCCCATATCTGTATGGTACTTCTTTGGCACCACCTTGGAAAAACTGCTCATTCTCCAAGCCTTATGATGATCCAGATCTGTGATCTTTCCATGAGGGTTGTGGTGGGTCTGGAGACACTTGTTGAGAGACGATGCACTGGCACTCCTCACAGGTGCTGGTGAAGCCCTTGGCTGATGCCTTCCTGGGATGGCTTTAGTAACCACAAGTAAAGCATTTCAGCACTGTTTAGGGGCAGGAGGAAATTGATTTTAAATTGCTGAACGCAGTTTAAAGAAAATGAGTTAAGGTTTTACTAAATACACTGGGCCTTGTTACTTGCTGACTGAAGTACTGAGTGCCACTGGTCATTGGATTGCTTATTTATGGTGAAATGACAAGAAATGAGATTAACTTGCTATATCATGCCATGGCTGTGAGTGCAGTATGTATGTATTTGTGCAAATCAGAGTTTCAAGTAATGTGCTCTGAAATCACTTGAAAATAAATCTTCCAGCACTGTGAACCAATATGTTAGTGAACATACTTATGTGTGACACCCAACTTTTTCTTAAGCTTCATGTAGGTACTTTTTTTTGTCAAGGATAATTTTGATTTTTAGGAAGAGTTTTATTCAAATATATCATTACCTGTAGCAGGAAGGAAAGCTGTATAGCATAATAACTTCAAATGAATATAAGAATAAAAGAATTTTAAATCAGCTGCTGTTGCTGCCTCTGCTTCTTGTTATGTGATTTTTCTGTTCTTTCTGTTACTGCTTTGTTTGTACCTGGTATCAGAAAAGTTGCATCTTTCTTTGATAAGTGCATCTTTAATAACTTTCCTGTTTCATAGGAATCATTGCAATTGGCCACATTAATGAAGCAGTTGACCAAGGAAATCCTGAGAAAACTCTAGAAGCCCTGCTGTTGCCCACAGCCAAGCTGCAAGATGTGAGACCAGCAAATGCAAGGCATTATCAGGATGTTCTGCACCATGCCAAAGTACAGAAATGCAAGGTTAGAGATTTTACTGCTACTCTTTTCACTTGCATTTGTGTCCCTGTCCTGTTCCCCTGATATTTTGATTAGCTCTGCCAATGGGGTTGTAAATAAACCAACTGGCACTAAGTAATTTTGCTTCTTCTGACTGGCAAAATTGATTGATTCTCAACATATTAATAGTAAGACATATGCTGCATGTCTTGCTACTGGCTTGATGTAATCTCACTTTTAATTCTACTAGGTTGCTGCAACTATTGCAAAATATTGGCAGCAGCAATCCACACATAGTTATGAATTTATGCAAGGATCCATTTGCAGGACTGTGTCAGGCAGGTAGCTACAATATGGATGGAAATTGAGGTTTTTGTCAGAAAGAAGTCACAGTCATGGTGTTCCTTAACAAATCTCTGGGAAGTACTTTGAGAAGTCTCTTTTGCTTAAGTTGTTTTATTGTAGTGGAGTTTTGTACATATCTCTGCTTTATCATGAAATAACAAGCTGATGGTCTTGTATACGCCTTCAGTTTAAACCTATCTCAGCAGGATGTTGCTATCTGCTTCCCCAAAAGCAGTGGCCTGGTTAGCTTTACAGCTCAGGGAAGCATAAACAAAGATCAGCCTAGCAGCTTGCAGGATGTGACCAAACACAAGATCAGCTAAAGCCACTAGCACAGCACTTAAAATGTCCAGTGTCTGGAAAACACACTTAAAATTCACACAGTGTGTCCCTAATGTGACATGGTCAGCAGGGGAAGGTCTGCAAACTTTGGCTTGTAGAAGTATCTTCCAGCTATCGTGTCACCTCGCCTGCTGTGAAACCATGTGTTTCTGTAATCTGTTGTCAGAGCTTTTGAAAGGGGTTTGCACAAGTCAATTTCTTGCCAGGGTTCCCAGGTAAGGGCTTCACTGAGCCTTCAGTGCTGAAAAGCCTTCTCCCTTGCCCTGCACACTGGGGAGGGGTTTGTGCGCTATGAGTTTACCTGTCCTGGATGGGCCAGGCTCAGTATTTCTGCATAGAGTGTGCCTGTGCGGGTGGTGACTACACAGTGCTGGCCCAGGATGTGCCACATGCATGCACAGTGAGCCAGGATGTCCTCGAGTCAGAGACCTACAGCCCACAGGTCCCTGCCCACAGCAGCCCTACCCTGGCTCACTCCTGCCAGCTCTCGCAGTGCTCCCCAGATGCTAACCTGGTGCCTACTCCTGTCCTGGTGTGAACATGTTCATAGGAAACAAATGAGTTTCCAAATTTTGGAACAAAAATTGTACAATCTCTTTGAAGACTTCTCACTCCAAAATTTGTGATGTTCCCAGAGACTTCTGCTGGCCTTTCTCATCTGAGCTATTTTGATTTTGCAGTCTTTTGATAACTACTTAGATCACATCCTCTGTGAACAGGCGTACTGCTTCTATTTCAGAAGACAGCAAGACACGGTTCTTCTAAAAGAAATACTCAGATGCATATTTTCTCTTTACAGTGATCAGTCATACAGATGTCTCCATTCTTTAGCTAAAGATATGATTTAGATTGACATTTCCTTAAAAAAGTAATCCAAACACAACTGAAAAGATAGTGCTGTTTCTGAAGTCTATTTTCCACTTTTTCTGATCCCTGTTTATAAAGCAGATCTGTCTTTAATTACATTTAGCATGTTTTAAGAGTGAACTGGGGTAAAAGGAAGTATTTGATTTACAAGGATGAGATAGGTCTCCCTATAAACTTCCTGCCCCAGCATCTGGAAAAGCATATGTGTCAAACCTCCTCACTTATTCTAAGCAGCTTGCTGTCATTTCACTGTAGCTGTAGTGACTTCGGGGAAGTAGACGAGTCTGCACTCAAATCTGCCAGAACTCATTACAGGTCTTAAGCTCAGATGTGACCTGTTTGTTCCTTCCTTGAAACTTAAAACACAAACCTGGAATTTACTTATTCCTGTAATCTTAAACCACAGCTTTTAACAGTTCTGAAGGCCTTTTCAAACCAAGTGTATTCAGGTCCCAGTGAAGAGAAACCATGTATTAAGGGATCATATTGTGGATAAATGAAAAGTTAAACAGATGGACCAAATTCCAATATTTGGTTGTGGGTTTTTTTGAGTGTTAGGTACACAGGTTTTAGTTAGTTTCACTTTGTTTATATTTTCAATAGTTGTGTAATATTTGAATTATTTTAGACTTATCTTTAAAATTTGTTCTTATGCATGTTGAAGGAATGGGAGGATTAAAACTAATTTAAGAGAAAGAAGAAATCTGAAGAATAGGAGCATTAACAGGCTGAAAATTCCCCCAAAGCATTTTCCAGTGCAAGTTATTTTATTTATGTAAAGTTTTTTCAATATTGATATCAAAACAACATAAAACATTTTTATCCCCATTTGCTGCAATTACAAATGCAAAGAACAACCACTGAACTCATTTTCTAGGAACTTAGTACATACATGTAGGTTTCTGTAAAGGTAGAAGTTGATCTTTTATTTTACTAAATATCAATGATAACTAGCTGCAGTATTTGTAATACCGTAGGTATTTCCTGTGAGGATGTGGAAACAGAGAATACTACAAAATAGTTTCCCTGTTTCGCTTACCAAGCAAGAGTAATACATGCCTGGAATCACACTGATAAGGGTTAGCTCCCAGCAATCCCTGTAGGCTAAGGGGGTGCAGGTGCCGACAAAGTGGAAGAACAAGTCTCCAGTGCAAAGCTGGTTAAGCAGCCTCATAGGAGAGGTAGCCTTGGAAGAGTCAGGTTCTGTGTCCATGGCTGTAGATTTACTGTTCCATGAACCTATGGGGCTCTTTATTTCCAACGTCCAGGGCAGTATTTGCTCTCAGATATGTAGAAAGTCCTTTTACTTGTTCCCATTTCCACTGGGCCAAGAACTTGTTTTTCTATCACTTTTCCTGCAGTGGTTTTTGGCTGAGAGCTAATCTGAAGTATTTGGAAATCAAGAAATGGCCTAAAAGTGCTGTTTGGATGTTGACTCCTCTTCTAGTATTCGGAGACACTGGTGACTGATACTCTGGCAGTTTCTCCATGGCCAGAAAATGGTCTCAGAAAGAAATGGAGGTGTAGAGCTACTTCCCTGAATCCAAGTAGACTGGTGTTGCAATACATGTAATAAAATGATAGAGCTGGAGAAGTGTATTTTTTGAGGTATTCCTTATGTGAAAGGAAATAATTTTAACTCAGATTGTGTTTTCTAACACTTTTTTTACTTGAAGTTTAAATGTCACCTGAGATTTATTGCTGCCTGGGTTAATACTACACAAAATTATAATTCCAGTAATAGAAATAAATTCATTTTTCTCTGGATATTTTAACCATTGTTAGATAAATATTGGATTGACTTCTGATTTTTGACATCAGAAAATAAAGAAAAGGATCAAGACAACTGTTTAGGCTGCTAAGACATAAAGCAATTAGATAAAAGGAATACAACTCATCTGTGTTGTAATAGTAATAGTTGATGTGATGGATAATAAGGATAATATTGCTTGGCACAAAGCAAATAGCAAAGATGGTAAGGATCAAGAGACTGACTTTAACATACCAGAACCATTCATGAGTCTTGAGAGTTCGTATGATTGAGACATAGCAGAACACGATAGTCGCAAGTGGTATTAAAAACCCAAACACTGCTAACGATATGTAGTAGTAGAACTGGAAGGAAGATATGGTTTCACAGGCACTGTGCACGTCGTGGCAGGTGTAAATGCCCAGTTGCTTCACGTAATAGCTCTGCTGCATGATGCCAAGTGGGAGCATGTACAAGAAGACAATGGCCCACACAGCAATGCAGGCTGCGATGGCGTAGGCGCGCTTCGGGAGGCTCTTGTAGGTGAAGGGGTGGACGATGGCCATGTAGCGGCTGACGCTGATGCACGTGAGCAGCAGAATGGAGCAGTACATGTTGCCGTAAAACACCGCTGTGGTAGTTCGACACAGGGTTTCCCCAAATATCCAGTTGTTCCCATTGATGTGGTAGGCTATTTTGAAGGGCAGCATGATGCAGAAGAGGAGGTCTGAAACAGCCAGGTTTGTGTAGAGGACAGCAGTGCACACAGAGCGGATCCTGAAGAGCAGCATCCACAAAATGACGGCATTAGATGGTACACCCAGTAAAACAGCACTGAGGTAGACAGCAGGTATTAGCTTGGTGCTCAGAGAGCTGGTCAGGTACTCCAGTGTGGTGTTGTTCACTTCTGTTAAAGTCGAGTCATTTGACTTTTTTGAAGTGCATTTGTTTTCTCTGATATGGATGGTTGTGGTCTCCCCTTCTATAGCATAAGGGGGGATGTAGTCATAGTCTCTTGCTGAAATTCCACGGAAAGTTTTGATGAGAGACACTGTTTTAATTGCAGAGCCATTCAGTGAAAATTCTGAAGCTTAGAAATAAAAAACAGTTTGACTTGGTAAAAAGGACAAATTACTGGATTAACAATATAACTCACCTTCAGGAACAGAGAAAGGTAACCGTCTCCATGTGAAAAGCAATATAAGTTTAAACGATGTGGTGACACTCTCCTCTGTTTTGGGTGTTCATATCAGATGTACAGAGAACAGTCTTCATTTATCATTTCACACCCAATCTTGAAAATTCTTTATTAATTTAGTGTTAGCTGATCTTTCTGCATTTTGCATCTTTGGTGAAAAATATCAGACACTTCTGTAACACTTATGACCAGTGAAAGGTTTTTCCCAGTAGTAGGAATGTTGGTCATTCATCATACAAACAGTCTTGGTTTAGGCTTGATCAGAAATTACAGAGCAAACACCATTGCTATCCTTGTCACTTCATGTGTGAAATTCATGACTGCAAAAGATGCAAAAAGTGCTGTCTTGTCTAGCGCAGACTGAAACTTTCAAATTACAAAACTGAAATTAGCCTTGACTTTTTTTGTCTCTTATGAAATTAATGTTATCCTTGAGCTTCTGATTAAAGCAAACCAGATCTTTTCACCTTCTCATACCTGAGCACAAATGAAAACAAATCCTTGGGCAAGTATTAGGTGTAATTTACTGGGAAGTCAATAAAACTTTTCAAGCAACAGGAAAATTTTCAATGAGTAAATATTGTTAGTGTATGGGCAAAACCAATAATACCACAGTTATTAATGCCTGTTCCTCAATCTCTCACAGAGAAATTTGTAGATACTTTGATATTTCCACATGAAGAACAAATGTGTTCAAAATGCTTTTAAAACCCATTGTGTTATAAAATAGATCTTGCAGAGTAAACAGCTGTGTATGTAATTATGTCACTTAAAAATTTTCTTAGCTGTGTTTAATGCCAAAATACTTTTTATAAAGCCTAAAGCATGCGTCAGGAAACTGGAATTCAGAAACAGACTGAACTACAGATGAAAATGTTTGGACTTTTTTTTACCTTTCTGTTTTGACTAAAATATGGAAAATAGTTTTATTAATGCTCACTGGCAGATTTATGGTAGAATGTTTTAAAATACTAATTAGCAGACTGAATCATTTTAGTAGTTTTTTGATGGTTACTCCAGAAAAGTAGTTTTAACCATTCTTTAAAAGACATGTATGTCTGCATGTGCATGCATATATAAATAAATATATAGTGTATATTTATATATACCAACTTTTCAGAATGAGCTTGGTTTGGAAACAGTTTTAATTCTAGAAAGGAAAAAAACCAGCCTTATTATTTGATCATTTTCTTTAGCTATTTTTATCACAATAGTCATCTGAGCATTTCCTTCTAATAATACCATCGGTGAAGTTGTAAAACAAGACACTATAGGTTTAAAATTATCATATCATTACAAAAATACTAAATAAAAGATGTGTCTTCAGTAACTGCAGAAAGTTCCCTTAAATAAAATTCTTTTTAGAAAATGACTGGGGAGAGGTAAGGCGCCACTGAAATGAAAGAAAAAAAATCTGCTTGAAATGAGACATTCCTAGAGTATAGTTTTCTTCAATCATGCATGTGCAACTCATTTCGGGTTTGCAGTTGGTAAAGCAACAACATTATCAAAAAGCCCATATTATTGACTAAAATATGGAACAGATACAGAAAGGGTACTCACCTGTAGTGCAAAGACTGGAGGTAAGAGAGAGCAGTCCAGTGAAAAACAGTATCTTCATTGTACTGTGTGAAATCCAGCCAGCTGAACAATGGTGCTGTGCTAGTTCATCTCAAGAGGTGTTTTGTGGGGATTTTTTCCCCTTTGAAGGGACTAAAGAATGATTGATCTGTCCTCCAGAAGCATCCTGTAAGCATGAAGTTTATGGTAAGGAGCTAATTTGTTCTTTGTCTACTACAGCAAGAGGGTGTGACGTATCCAAATATGCACACATGACTCACTTTCAGCCTCTGCCCAACATAAGAGATAAAATTGCTTCACAGCAGCAATTTAACTCCTAATTTACCACAAGCCTGAAGCTGTTGTGCACGGTTCTGCTGAAATTTGTACAAACAAATAATTGGAGTGAAAATGTGTTTTCTGGAAAAGTAAGAGTATGTTTAGTAAGTCCTCAAGGGTCTCATTCAGAGACTAAATTGTCATGTGGCTGAATTCTGTACCCTTCTCCAGGAAGAAGCTGGGCTTGGAGAAGTGTGATGATCTCAGTTTAGCAAAGGCAAAGATGGAAAGAAACCACACATACAAACATACCTTAAGAAAACTGCTTTCTCCTTTGCCTTTTGTCTCTACACACTGTTAACGGTCTGGCTCCTTCAATCCAGCTACTGCCTCCACTCAGGCAGTTTCCAGCCCTCCACAACCTGCAGCCTCTAAAACCTTTCCCCTATTTTCTTTTGCTGTTTTGTTGATCCCTTCCTTTTTCTCTGCCTGGCTTTTTCCCCCCTTTTTTCTTTTTGGTTTTTTTTTTCTTTAATGGCAAATAACAATAGCTTGTTTCAGCAGGCAGAATTAACCCAAGTCTTCATCTGGCTTCCAAGATAGTCATGAGGCTCAACATAAACTGTACTTGGTTCCAGAGCAGTATTTGTCTGTTCTTGTGCTTAATGTGTAAAAAGCTGGATACCAGATGAGGAATTCTGTTCAGTTTCTCAATCCTTTTCTCAAAGCTGTCAGTGATAGTTTGGGAATTTATTATACATTCTCTGAAGTATTAACTCTAATGCAGTAGAAAAAGGAGTAGTGTGTGTCCACAGTCCTGACTGACACCATAATATTTATATATTTTGCTACCTCATTGACATATATAATGCAAGCTGAAGAGCATGTCTTTGGGGTTTTTTATACCATTTTTATTTTGTCGTTTCTGTGGGTATCAGATTTATTAGATCTGTGACCTGAGGTTTGGTGCTAAACCAGGGATACTTATTGCAAAGCTGCTTCTTTGTCCACACTGTTTTAGTTTGAGTGTGTTTCTAGCTGGTTTTTTTTTTCCCTGAAATATTTGTGTGTATATTCTCCTAGATCTTTATCAGTCAGTACATTCCAGTTTCTCTCATCATTAATGTATTATAGGCCTGGCACTCCTATTTCCTCTTTAGCATGAATTGCACGCCCCTGCACCCCCATATCTACTGGATTAATTTTTAAATACTACCTTAGCTCCGAAGCACTGTTTTATCTGCTGAAGTGTTGGTTCACCAGTGAACCTGGGCAGTAGGTTTGGCTAGTGGGGATGTTGAGCCCACTCTCCTGCACCTTCTACTTTAACTTGGCTTTAATGTCATGCACTGTTAGCCTGTAAGAAGAGCAGCACTTACCTTGCGGTTTAATTACAGAAATGTTTGCCACAAGCCAAGTCATCATTACCAAACCTGAGCTGTCTTTCTATGTCAGTTTTCACTGTTATTTTCTAACGTAATGTGTACTTAGATATACACAGGGATCCTTTCCAAATAAGGGATTTTGAAAGAAAACCAACTTCCTGCAGTCTTCTGTTTTGTGCTCTCTCTCCTACTATCACAGTGCTGCCTGATAATGTGTGATTTTGTGACACTCGGACTACTTTGCCTACATATCAAGGCAATGAAACCAATTCAAACTTGGCTCAAAATTCTTATGGATCTTTAGTAGGATGAATTCTATGCTAGCAGTGTCAGGACAGCACATTCTTCAGAAGAACTCTAAAGTTTTGCAGCTAAAACTAGAGATTAAATAAATTCTCCTATTTTTCTATACATCAAAACTTTCAGAGCTTTGTATTTGAACAGGAGTTTTTTTCAAGTCAGTAAAAGAATATGAACATGTTCCATTGCTGATTTTAAGTCAAATTCTTTTTAGCATTCAAGGGCTTTGCAAGTAAATGTTGTATATTGAAGCTGTATCAGTATGTTCAGACAACTCTTCTTCTTATTCAGTTTTTTGAAGGCTTTTTTCTGTCCTTTTTCCAGGAATCTCAAGATGAATCAGCGCTTCTGTGGCTGGATGAAATACAAAAAGGAATCAATGACAGCAATAACAACATAAAAGAAGCAGCGATCTGTAAGCATTAATTTGCATCTGCACTGCTCTTTTCTTAGTCTTGGGAAACAGAAATTGGTAATCTATTTTTTTCCACTTCAGGGAAGGGTGGAAGCCCTTTAAATACGTGAAAAGAAATGAATGCATGTTCTTTGTCATACTGAAATTGGGCTGACTTAGAGCTACAGGGTTGGCGTTAGTTCTATCTAAAGTGGTAATCTTTAAGGCTTGGCTAATAATTCAGTAGATTTGGTTATACAGGTTAACATCATGGCCAAGCTTTCTAGTGTCAGTGTAACTTCACATAACTCCTGAAATACATGAATGAGAAGGGATATGCTGCTCAGGAGCTTGTTTTGCTGATTAAGGCTAAAATCTTTATGCATGTTGTAAGAGCAGATTTTTATGTTTACGAATTTGCCTATAGATATTTCTTTATAATGTCTTCTATGAAGTGCTAACAAAAATTAGGAAGTAGTGTAAAAAGAGCACTCGGTCTCTTTGGAAAGTACATGCCCTTCCAATCTGTAAGGAAGAGTAAATCTGTAGGAAAAACGCTGAGGCTTAACCTGTCAGAGTGGTGTGTACTGAATGCACTCAACACCTTCTGTCAAAGATTGGGTTGAATACAATAGTTTTAGAAAAATATTCAAAATACATAATAAACTTTGGCAAGTAATGTAGAAGCAAGCACAGCTGGTTGTATGGGGCATGCTGGAGAGCATGGAGGTGTGCCTGCCAGTTCCAGCCCAGGGCCAGCACAGCCCAGCCAAGGCACCGGGGATTGGTCAGCCTTCTGCTTGACTTGGCTTTGGGTGAGTCAGGGCCGCCTTCTCCTGCATCGTAGGAGCTTGTGAATACAAGTGCTGAAGTCAGTGCATTCCTGCAGCGCTGTGCTCAGCCATCCCTAGAGCAGGGTGGCCGCCTGCATACTCACTGGCACGTCAGGAGTTTGGGAAGCTGGGGGTGGAAGAAAACATAGCCAGCCATTACAAATAGCTATCCCTGCTACAGCAACATTGCATTCCATGTTACTACTACTTTGGAATTGATCTGAACAATTAGTACAGTCTTCATGTAATGTCAGATACACTGTAGATGGCTGAAGTATTTTTGTAGGTCACATATCTGTAGAAAGCACTTGGCTTGCGTTGTCTGAGACAAGGTCAGAGACACACAAACACAGACACATTGTCTCAACCAAAATCTTGTACTCAGGAGTGTTGATACCTTCTTTTATGGACAAAACCTGCTTCTCATGAATGCCACCCCAGAGTCATGAGGAAACATCTGAGTGCAGAGAAGGGAAGGAAATGCTTAGTTTATAAACAGGTTTGAGTTAAACCGAAAGAGCAACTTGGAAATACCCTCATTTGTGTTCATTAGTGTAAAAGCATTAAAAATATATATCATAAGCAGTATGCAAAAATTAGGACAGCATAATTCTTATACTGATACATACGAGATTGCTAATGGTAAGGCACTGCTCCATTCACTACCTAGCTGTTGTAGTAAAATTTTTTTGTATAATCTGTGTTGGTAGTAGTTTTTCACAATCAGAGATGCTCAGTAGAACGGTTTTAACATGTCACTTTTAGGAAAAAAACTTCTGATCTCCTGTACTCTGCCATCTGGGTTGAAAGGAAGCACTGTCAGCACAGCACATTCCTTGGAAGAGCTCTAAGGTTCTGCAGCTGAAAACAAAGTTAACATTTCCCCACGGCACAGAACCTGATACTTCCTGTAACCAACACATCCTGTCTCAGGAAGTTTGCATCTTGTGTTCACATAGTCTAAACTTAAAGTTCAGCTTGACCACAACTGGGAAGGAACTTCTATTTTATCTATCACATAGGTGCTATTTTTGAAAGCAAACAACTCCAAAACTTTACCAAGGCAATCAAAGAAGTATTTTTCAGTTAAAAAAGTGGTTTTGAGATTGCTACAGTAATGGATATAAAATTAGCAGTAAAATAAGAGAAGGTACTGGCAGCTGTATTGAAACAGTCTTGATCACTTTCAAACTAATTTCTGTGCCTTATATAAATACGAAATTCTGCACTATTAAAATGCTGAAAGTCTTCCGTGTCAGTAAAGAACTCTGTATCTTGTATCTTTATGTAGGAAGAAATGTTCAGTAAGTGGTGGTGCACTTCCTAACTCATTGTGGTGCACTTCCTAACTCATTGTGGTGCTTGCTGCGTGTTTTGCATCACCTTGCTTCACTTTTTGAAACAGTTCAACCATTGTACTCTTTATCTGAGTGGAGGACAAAAAGAGATCGGCAAAGAATCAGATTTGAACAATCAGTATAGCCTTCAGGAGCAGATTTGAACACTGACTTCACTCTTACACAGGAAGAGTCTGTCTGTCAAAGCAGGAAGTCTGTCTGTCCTGAGAGAGTCCAAGTTATAGGAAAAAGCTGATCTTTGGCCTTGTTGAGAGTTCAGGCTTATCACAGCAGACAACTGTATCTTTGTATATCACAGCTGTTTAAAGGGAGGATGGGTGTGGAAAAGAGCCCTTCAAAGTGTTGATCTGGTACTGGCATCCCAACTGCTAAAGAAGCAGACTGCAACTGACAGTTTTCTAGCAGTTGGGGATGGCTAATTTCCAGTCATCTTATGATTTTTCTGGGGTCCACTTGGTCTTTCTCTAGAACAACAGCCACTGTATTAATTGCCAGCACTTAAATGGAAAGGAATAATTTCTGCTGAGTTGAATTTTTTCCCTGATAAACATTTTTTTTTATATTTTCCTTCAAAAATAAAAGCAAAGTTAATTAAAAGGTGAGAAAAGGGCAGATGGCAGTGGACCTACATAAATGAATCATAGTTTAGGTTGTGTTTTCTCGTGTCTTAATTATATGAAGCAGGAATAATATGGAGGAGGAAGGAAATACTGCTGAACAGAGTTGGTGAGGCACATGGGACTTTGTATGAGTCTGGGGCCAGCAGCAGCAAGCTTTAATGTGGGATTTTCCAGTTTTTCCTGCTTCCTTGCTGCTGAGACAAGATGCCTCGGTATCACAGCGCCACAGCAGTGGTAGAAAGGCATCTCCAGTCTCATGGGGAGCACATGTGTGCTTGGCAGACGTCTGTTTCAAAGCACAGAAAAATAACAGGATGCTATCTGATAGAAATCCAGATGGTGGTGGTGTGGTGTTGTGCCTCCACTTTGTTTCTCAGCTGGCTGACAATGCTTTTTTTAGGTTGCTCTGTTACTGTCTAGCCAAAGCTACCCATTCGACCTTAGTCAGACTAACTATAAAGAAAAACTCTTTCAATTACTGAAATCCTTTTCTGCTTGCTCAGTCTCATGAAGTGACTCCTTTATGTGGACTTCTGATACTGAGTGTGTTTTGGGTCAGCGCTGTGTAGGCAGAGTGTGTGCAGGGATCTTCCTTGTACTGATGTGGATAGACCCAAGACTGGGGAAAGTGGTTGGTGCTGCAGCATGAAGTGCAGCTGTGGGGTGCAAAGGTAGCCAGATTCCATCAAGCCAGTATATAATGTGTATGTTCTAGTCATATGTCTCTATTCACTTGTTCCTCTGTGCATGGATCTTGAATTTAGATGTGAAAGAACAAACACCCTTAAAGACCAGAGCAGCCATTTCTAAAGCAGCCTAAACATCTAGCGGGTAAGGTATTTTTGAAGTGGCATCTGCTTCCACATGTGTGCTGCCAGGTGTGGTGGAATCCATTCCTTCGGTGATGGTGGGATCTGCATGAGGAAGTCCTGAATTAGAGTATGGGTAATGTCATATAACCTCAAAGTTTGCATATGCTTCACAGCATCATCTCTCAGGGTGCTTTTATGTGCCCTAGAAGCAAAAGCTGCATCTCTGGCAAATTCAGGGCACAAATTTACTTTAAACAGTCTCCTGAGGGTGAGTTCAAGAAAGGGTTGCTTCAGGATGCTGACTAGGTTGCTGCAAGAATTTACTCAAGGCAATCAGTTTTAATTCCCATTTTGTACAGTAAAAGTGAAAGTTAAGCTTGTAACCAAATGACTTAACGTACCTCTATAAGGCTCCCAAGTGATCAGCAGATGATGGCCTGTCTGATAGGGCAGGCTGAGTGTGGGGGTACTTGCCATCCTCAACCCCCACCCTGTTGTCACTTGATGGGGAGTTAGCTATGCCCTCAGACTGCTCTCAGTTGTGCTGTGGCTGCATCCCAGCCTGGGTGGAGCACACACTTTCTGCCTAACACGCTTGCTGTTCTCCAAAATACTTGTCCTTACACGCATGAAGGAGGCTGCAAATGGGTAAAGCACTGAATTGCTGTGTAAGTCATGCTGTGTGTGCCAGACTTAGAAGTCCATTTTCAAACTTGCTGGAGGCTAGAGTTATGGGTACATGGAGTAGAAAACACTTAATTTTCTATGTCATTATTTTACCCTAGTGGCTGCTGGAATAGCAATGATTAACAAGAGCTTGGAGAAGGGTGATTCACAGTCAATCCTGATGATACTGCAGTCCAAGTTTGGATTACGAGTCATTCCTGAGTGTGCTCAAGCCTACTTCAGGAAGCTCTATGAAGCCAAGAACCTGAAAACTACAGAAGGTAAAAATCTTCTCGAATAGGACAGGTCCACATGTCCATATACTGAGGCAACCAGAAAGCTAGAACAGAAAGTTTGCTAAAATCACTGTAAACTGAGGAAGACAGCTGTTGGTTTTAAATCTTTTGACAAATTTTATACTTTTCCAAGTGCTTTTTACATGATGTTGAACTGTTGCACGCATCATTCAGACCACAGTACATGCTGACAAACAAGTCTAGCCACTTCCAGAGTCTAGCTGAGACTTCCTAGAATCTCAGACTTCTGAGGGAATTTAGGGCAGCTTCTCTGTGACTGTCAATAGATGAATCCATGTTCTCAGAAAACCATATTACTTTCTGATTATTTTTTTTTCCTATTAGCAGATGCAGAGATGCATGCTTCAGTCTTACATGTTACTGTTAAAGATCAATCCATGTTCTGACAGTGTCCACAGCCCATTATGGTTTGTCCATGTGCATTGCCAGAGCAGCAATGATCAGGAAAAGCTGGGGTTGGAATCTGCCCTTAGCAAGATGATGGGATATTCTGTCATGTTAGAGCAGCAAAAGTTGGTCATAGCTAACAGCAGCCAAGGTTAGCCAACAGTTAAAAAAATAATACTTTAAATGTAGTAACCTTTCTTACCGTAGATGGGCATGTTTCATTTTGCTACATGAGTATTTTAAGGGTCTTACCAACTTTATCTTGGGGCCTTTTGTCCGTGAGGAAATGAGATTTTTCCTGCCTGTCAGGATGCAGTCTGGTTTACCAAAGCAATAAACCAGAAAATGCTGTGGATATAGGAAATGTCCTGTGTGAGGTAAGGGTCAGTAAGTTCAGCATTTGGGCAGAAGACAAGAAAAATATTTTTTATAAACACAGTCTCAGTTTCACTTATGAATGATGATGGAAGATTTAGCCCACACTGTTTCAGGAGCACTAACCTGGCATGCTGAGGTTTGGAGAGGCTGGCAGGGGATCTGCAATAACCTCATAGCTGTTTCACTAAACTTACAGTTGTTTTGTTCAGGAGGAATGACCCTTATCCACCTAGGAGGGTATTTTGAAAATTCTTACTACAAGCTGGCTCAAGACAGTTCACTGTAATTTATCAGTGAAAAAGGACACAAATGTGTACTAATGGTATGAACTGCTTTTAGGTTCTAGTGAAAGTCCATGGATTAAACTTACAATGAAAGCCTTGTATGATTACTATTACAATGTGGAAATTGAGGACGGTACCTGTGTTGCCCCCAAAGGAGTTGTACCAAAGTCTTCATGGTTAACTGGTGAAGAAATCCAGGTAGGTGGCTGAAACATTTGCTTTTATTGCAAATGCAACATAAGCATTTCAGAGAGTGTGAGATATGGCAACATCAAGAAGCTGTGGTGTGTTAAACTGAAGGTCACTTTATCAGTATTTGCTTCTGACAAGTGCAGCAACTTAAGTCTAAGCAGACAGTGATAGCACAGCCTCCTGTCTGGTCTGGCAATGATTTAGGGATTTCCTAACTGGAAGTTACAGCAGTTCTTTTGATGGCCACCAACAGACACTAATGGAGGAAAGGCTGATTGCTTCCATATTCTTTTACCTTGGAGTTTACATTGACCTATGACAATTAATTTTATGATATATTTGGGAGCAGATGAAACCACTATTTTCTGTATAAATCTAATCCTCTGATAGCATTCTTGTATCTCCAAATTCAAGAGGATGTGTGCTACTTAAACTCCCTTACTGTAGAGATTTTTGCATTAGTGTGAAATATAATTTAGAACAAAGCAGATCACACAAGCCTCTGGGTAATGTGTTCTTTTATTCTGATGCAGCTCATCTAAGCTATGGGCTTACTCCCCTACACAAACAATTTGAGTCAGGGTATGTTCTTCTGAAATTCTGGATGCAGCAGTACTTGAGTGTGCTTCTCAACAGAGAACTCACTGATTCAGTTAGTATTCCTGGATGTCTCAGTTGTACAAGACACTTATAAGTGTTAGGAAAGCAGAACTCTCCTAAAGTGTAAAAAAATACTTCCTTAAAATAGCATATCCACTTGAATAACTGAAGCTTGAAAGCAGTTCAGTTACCCTTCATGTACAGTTCAGCAGTAGCAAAGTAGCTCTTTCTTCTTACTGATTAAAATCTAGTGGTAAATCAGAGGGACTTGGACTGGGTGAGCATAAGTTGCCAAGATGGAGAGAACACAGACCAGATTCTAGGATGGTTTTGGCTTTTAAATGACCTTTCTTCATGATCTCTTAACAGAACATTGTTGGGCAAGTTACAGCAGATTACAATCGAGAGCAGCTGTGGCTTGCTAATGAAAATCTGATTGTTGGGCTGCAAGCCCGAGCAAGGGGATTCTTAGTCAGAAAAAACTATCAGGAGAGAAAAGCCTATCTTCAAAACCAGGAACCCTCTGCCATCAAAATACAGGTATTGTTCTAAAACCAGAAGGTAACGTGACTTGGGCAACTTTCTCCATGTAACAGGTGACATCACTGATTACTACCACTGATAAAATTCTTAAAGAGATCGGTCTCTCTGTTTTCAATAGCAGCAGTTTGAAATTCTACATCTGCAAATATATGTGCTTTCATATAGCAAATATCCAGTTTTAAAATAATGGTTCATATCCACCTCCAGTGTAAGTTACTTAGGAAAAGCTCAGAAATACACAGCACTGGCTTTGTTCTGACATGCTCAGATTTCTTGTGGTGTGTCTAACGATGCACAGTGCAACACCAGAAGATATTTGTTGAGTATCAAAACAAAAATTCCTTGGCAAAGCATAACTTAAGAAATACATTCCTTTCTAGACTATCCCAAATTGAAAGTGGTTTGTTTCTGCTCCATGAAGCCACAGCTGGATAGAGAGTGGCAGCTGCCCTGGTGTTCTCTGGCAGTATTTCTTGGATATTTTCAGTTCACTGAACTCCAAAAGTCATATAAAGGAAACTTTCCACTTAGGGTGCAAACACTCACAGATGCATGCACACCGGTCTTAAATGGTGAAATACCCAACTGCTATTAGGAGCAATTTATTCCACCACCCACTCAAAAAAATATGCAAGTGATTTTTTTTAATCTACAGTAACTATATTTAATGATTCGTTATGACAAATAGCTTTAACAGTAGTAGTTGTTATTGGGATTGACTCTGCATTCTCTAGCACGGTGCCTGAGCACAGTAAAAGATTGTACTTCTAGAAATTCAGGGTCTGTGAATAGGCTCAAAATATGGAGAAATGTAGGTAAATAAACTCATTCTCTGCTTACTTTCTATTGGCATTAAAGTAGAAATGACTTGTGGAAAGACAAGTAGAGGACAAGGCTAGTGTTACTGGCTGGATAGAGATGACAGGCAAAATCAGCAGCAAAAGGATTTGTTATTGCTGTCCCTGTGTTCCTTGACAAGTGTTTGCTTCTGAACTAGCAAACAGAGTCAACGGAGAGAACTGGGAGGTTGTCATCTCTGATACAAGATGATCCTGAGTGGTTCTTGGAAAAGAGGCTAGGGCAAGAACAATGTGGGTTCTGCTACATAAAGGACAGCTTTTGGATGCAACAGAGTGACAGAATGGGTAGGGTTGGTAGGGACTACAATGGGTCATCTCGTCCAACCTCCCTTTTCAAGCAGGGTCATCCCAGAACACATGGCACAGGCTTGCATCTAGATGGTTCTGGAATATCCTCAGACACTCCACCTCTCTCAGCAGTCTGTTCCAGTGCACAGTCATCTGCACAGTAAAGAAGTTCTTCCCCCATATTCAGGTGGAACTTCGTGTGCATCAGCTTCTGCCCACTGCCTCTTATCATAGTGCCTGATGCCACTGGGAAGAGCCTGGCCCATCCTTTTGGCACCCTCCCTTCCAATACTGATAGACATTGATGAGGTCCCCTCTTGGTCATCTCTTCTTAAGGCTGAAGAGGCCCAACTCCCTCTCAGTGTTTCCTTGTAAGGCTCATAACGTTTGTAGCCTCCACTGAACCTGCTCCATTTCTCTACTATTGTGAGGAGGCCAGAACTGGACAAGCACTCCAGCTGAGGCCTCACCAGGGCTGAGTAGAGGGACAGGATCCCCTTCCATGACCTGCTGGCAATGCTCTTCCTAATGCTCCCCAGGACACTATTGGCCTTCTTGGCCACCAGAACACTGCTGGCTCATGGACAGCTTGTTGTGCACCAGGCTCCCCAGGTCCTTCTCTGCAGAGCTGCTCCCCAGCAGGTCAGCCCCGGTCTGTGCTGGTGCCTGGGGTTGTTCTTCCCCACATGCAGGACCCCACACTTGCCCTTGTTGATTTCTGGGGGTTCTTCTCTTCCCATCTCTCCACCCTGTCAAGGTCCTTCTGAAGGGCTGCACAGCACTCCAGGGTATCAGCCACCGCTTCCAGCTGTGTGCTCAGTGAATCTGTTGAGGAGGCATCTACCATTCTTACAAATCGTATATGAAAAAATTAAATAGTACTGGGCCCAATATTGAACCTGGGGAGACACCACCAGTGACAGACTCCAACTAGACCCTGTGCCACTGATTTTGACTTTCTGGGATCTGTCTGCAAGCCAGGTCTCAATCCACTTCACTGCCCACTCATCCAGACCACAACCCTGAGTTTGTGTATGAGGATATTGTGAGAGACAGTGTTGAAATCCTTCCTGAAGTTGAGTAGACAATATCCACTGCTCTCCCCTCATCCATCCAGGTAGTGGTTTCATTGTGGAAGGCAATCAGGCTGGTCAAACATGACTTTAGTGAACCCATGCTGATTATTACTGATCATCTTGTCATCCATGTGGATTCAGCTAGTCTCCAGAATGAAACACTCCATCACTGTTCCAAGGATGGAGATAAGGTTGAGTAATGGGCAAGAGCTGGCAGTTTTCCTTCTGTGGGATGAAGTCAGTGACTGGAGTGCTAAGGATGTGGATGTACTGGTGATAAGAGTAGGGGTGATTTCAGGAAATGGCATTGGACAACAAAGTGTGCTGAGATTTACAAAATTAACATGAAATGTATCAGGGCACCTTTAAGAATAAAGAGCCAACCTTACTTACCCCTTAGTTATGTTTCTATCACAGCAGCAGTTTTTTTTCTGCAAGATAAACACTGTTAATGATTTGAGTGTGTTACATAGATTTAATAAATATTCATTTCTTCTTAGTGATAATGGTCTCCTGTCTTCTCTAAAATAGGCATTTTGGAAAGGATTCAAACAAAGAAAAAGCTATGTTGACAGATTAAAGGTGCTTCAAGGCAATGTTGCTGCTATTGTTAAGGTAAGAACAAGTGTATTTTGGGGCTCAAGTATGTTTCATCCCTTGGCTTAGTACTCCACTACTTAGGAATCAGAGACTAGGAGCACAAGTTGAAGGGTTTCCAGAAATCTACATCATATGGAAAGTTGTTTAATAGATAGCTTAAGCAAATTGCTGCTTGAAAGCTCTGTTCAACTTCTATCAGGTTTTGCTGAACTTGAGGGCCTACTGATAGAGATTTCCTTACACTTCCCTTTCCCATACTAAGCAAGAAAACACTTGGAAAACACTGTTTTTTCCTTAAAAGCTGTCAAATCTATCTGTCTGAAAAGCGTTAAACTTTTCTGAGATGCTAATGGGATGTTATGTCATGATTAGATTGTAGATCACAGATGGAATATTGTGACAGGATTTCCTGTCTCGGAGGGAGACTGGTTTAGAGTTGAGAATTGAGACCTGAAGGTAGAAATTATTTCCAAAGATAAGGTTACACACGAGTGGTAGAAACTTGAACTCAACTTCATTAAGTGGTTTAGTGGGAGCCCCTTTATCTGGTCACTGGCCATTAGGAGCCTGGTGGTACAATCATCTATGCCCTGGGCACTTGAGAACAGGATGCCTGCAGGAGTAGACACTCAAAAGTAAATTTTAAACACACAAAAGTTTGTGCGGTGTCCTTTAATTTTTTTTTTTTTAATTTTATTAAATTTTCAGATTCAGTCTTGGGTCAAAATGTGGCTAGCCAGGAGAGCTTATAGGAAACGCCTGCAATACTTCAAGGATCATGTAAGTCCTTTTTCTCAATTTTGAACATGAAGTATCGAAATAGGGCAGTATGACTGCAGGAGCAGTTTTGGGAAACATGAAAAGACAGTGAAGGTTTTGCAATATGTTTCAGAGCAGAAGTGTGTCATAACTAAACTTTTTTGCCTAATCTTGGTCCTTTTCAGAATGACCAAATTGTGAAGATACAGGCATTTCTTAGAGCAAACAAGGCCAGGGAGGACTACAGAACACTAAGTAAGTAGCAACAGTTGAATGTTGTATGTTTGGGAACAGTATGTTACTGTGTTCTCTTTTTTTAACATTCACACGGGATTTCTCAGTATCTTATTCAACTTCAAAAGCAGGTGCAAGTGTTCATAAACCAACTGTTCTACAGCTAAAACTATTTTGCATAGCTGTACTTACAAAGTATGACAAAAATATTGCTAATGGGCATAAACTTCTCTGCAGTTCAGAAATTTTCTGGATAGCCATCAGTTTCCCGAGGGCTTTAGGGGTGTTCAGTACTATGTCAACTAACAAGCATGTTTTCTTCAACTATAGTTGGTGCTGAAAATCCACCCTTGTCTGTTCTGCGCAAATTTGCCTACCTCTTGGACCAAAGTGACTTAGACTTTCAAGAAGAACTAGAAGTAACAAGGCTAAGGGAAGAAGTGGTTACAAAAATTCGATCCAATCAACAGCTGGAGAAGGATCTGAACTTAATGGATATAAAGATTGGATTGTTGGTGAAAAACAGAATCACTCTTCAGGTCAGCAGATTCTGTTCATGCCCTTGGTAGCATACACTGAGCACTTCCCTGTGTTGAAGGAACTCGGGGTTACACAATCACAGTTGAGGCTGGAAGGGATCTCTGGAGGTCATCTGGTTCAAACCCCCTGTGCAAGCAGGGACACCCAGAACAGGCTGTCCAGGACTGTGTTCACATGGCTTTTGAGTATCTCTAACAACAGAGACTCCACAATCCAAAAACCTGTACTAGTGCTCAGTCACCCTCAATTAGTTAAAATACTCCTGTGAAATTTAGCACTTTACGTGTTTCTACCTTGTGCTAGATGCTTTTCTGTTGTCCTGAGTTGTATGTCACTGTGTTTTGCTAGTTGTGGACAATAAGAATTACTTGGTAGATTTAAAATATTCCACATCTTCTCTGTGTTAGAATAGAGTAGACTTCTGATCATATTGAACAGCTTATTCAATGGTAATTAATCATGAAGGAGTCTGTATGGGAGATCAGGTCCCATACAGTCATTATTGGCAAGCCATACTGGTGACAAGATAAAGATGTTAAAAAAACTGGTGAGTGAATAGAGAAGCAAAATATAAAAAGTTGCTAATTAAGGTCCTTGGAGTAATACCACATTTAACATGTTTGAGAAAATGTTGATTTTTCCAATTTGTCTGTTTTGTGAATATATAATCTAGGTTGTTGAACATCTTTCTACAGGATGTGGTACTTCACAGTAAGAAACTTAACAAAAAGAGCAAAAGTCAACTGGAGGAGATGGTTATGGTTGACAAGCAAGGCATCAAAGGTTTGAGTAAAGAGAGAAGAAAAAAATTGGAGGCTTATCAACACTTATTCTACCTTCTACAGGTAAATTTTAATGCAAAAATTACCGGGACAGCATATGCTTAAAGAAAAACTAGAAATAGACTGTACCGCTTATTTTGTTTTAATGATTGTTGTAGTGAATATGAAAATATTTCCAAATAACATACAGACTGCAGCAGACACTATGGGGCTGGAAGGGAACTTCCTAAAAGTACTTCCTAAAACTGACAAAATCCTTGTTGCCTTTAAAGTGTGCATCAAACATGTCTGGGTTTTGCTTGAGCATAAATTTAGTCTTTACTGAAGCCAAAGAGAAATGTTTTCCTCTATATATCTTTTAGTCCATGTAAATTACTGTCACTACTACCATGCCTTATATGTGGTGGAAGGGAAATGGTCTGCAATTCACAGCATATAATGTATCTGTTCTTCTGCTATTTTTATCTCACCTCACAGACATTTTTCTAGTTTGATTTTTAGATCCTTCCAGGGCAGATGCCCTCTAAAGTAGACATGTAGTATGCAATGTTTTCTTGGTAGATAGCTATTCTCAATTAGTAAATTCTCATTGTCACTGGATAGACTGACTTGATACAAAGAGGTACTACCCCAGAGGCTGCAAATAAAATCCTTAATGGTGCTTCTCACAGACTGCAGTACTCAGTGTTTCTTATGCGCTAGGATTTGGAGAAAAGCAAATCTTGTGTGCAGAAGTGACATATATGGGAGCCAACATAAGTGCTTTTCGCATGAACACAGGTAGAGAGCTGCCCCCCAAATGGGGGGAGTTTGTCCTGGACAGCAGTATGCAAGTAATTTGTTTGCTTTGTAGACTAATCCCACGTACCTGGCAAAGCTGATTTTCCAGATGCCACAAAACAAATCAACGAAGTTTATGGATACAGTCATCTTCACTCTTTACAACTATGCCTCCAATCAACGAGAAGAATACCTGCTTCTCAAACTCTTCAAAACTGCTCTAGAAGAAGAGATAACGTATGTGCACTCAGGAAAGCTTTAGCTAGTTCATGTTTTAGACAGTTAATTGTGCTTCACGCCTAAAAGAAATTGGTAGTTAATCTTTTAACTACTGTAAAATTACATACGTATTTTTGTTACAATAGAAGTTTGTTTTCTGGGTGTTATGCTTAAACTCAAGTGATTGCTAATTCAGGGAACAAAAATCTTTCTATGGTGGACCATATTCCGGTATGAAAAAATGGCTTGAAAAACGATGCTAGGGCTTCTTGGGTTTGTGCTTGAGTATGTAAGGGTGGAGAAAATATTATCTTTGTTTATGTAATCTTATGGTCTATAAGTGAAGATTGGTGGTTTATCCTGAAATAATAAAATCTTATTTTATGCCCCTGAAAAAAAAATTCCTGAACAGGTATTTGGGTCTGAATCAGGTATATATTAGCTGCCACTGACTATGCTATATTGTGGGGCATTACTGTAACACATGCAGAATTCAGGTGGTAGTTTCTATATATAGCCTTGTTTTATATAAAAACCTTAAGAAACAGACTGTATAAAGGGGTTTCAACATAGAAATAGGATAATTTTTAAAGTGTGGGGTTTGAAAATATGGGTAACTGCACACAGAAGTCAGAACTCTTCTGTTCCCAATACAGGTCTAAGGTAGACCAGATTCAGGATATTGTTACTGGAAACCCCACTGTCATTAAGATGGTTGTCAGCTTCAATCGAGGTGCTCGTGGACAGAACACTCTGCGCCAGCTCCTGGCCCCAGTGGTGAAGGAAATCATGGAGGACAAGTCCCTCATAATCAACACTAGTCCTGTGGATGTTTACAAGTCATGGGTAAACCAGCTAGAAATGCAGACTGGTGAGGCTAGGTGAGTGAGGAAGCTGGACTATTGTATCATGTACATGAGGAATCCCTCAGTTTTGCTTTCCCATTCTTTTTGACAAATTGCACTTGTACTTGTGCCCATGCACCCCTTCTCAATCTTCCTGCAGCAGAGAGATTCTTGGGGACAGATGCTTGAAAAACAGTACTTTAACTTTTTCTGAACAACAAAAGGTTCGCTTTCCTTGTCATGACCTTCCAAAGTCAATTACTTAATCTTTGTAAGTGTAACAGACTACGCTTTGGAACAACTTAGTCTTTTTGTCAAGTTGTTTACTAACAGCGTGTTAGTAGTGTCCCAGGCTTTTGATAAGCTTTGCTAGGACCAGAATGTGAAGATGCATGCCTTGTATTTGGATTTTCCTTTTGTAATTAAGGGAAGGTACACGATAGCATGTGCACCCCCACCTAAGCAAACTTCTCACCTCCAAAAAAAGGAAGCCAAAGCATCTGAGACTTTTAGTGACAAAAACCAGCTTCAGCAGTATTTGTCTGACTTTTGCTCACTGATGGCCCTTATGAAGACAAAAAAAGTATTTTATTCTCATACGTAATTTGCCTGGTTTTTAATGTCTGTTTGTTTGTCTTGCAGCAAATTACCATATGATGTAACCACAGAACAAGCACTGACACACACAGAAGTGGTCAATAAACTGGAATCATCGATTCAGAGTCTGCGAGCAGTAACTGACAAAGTTCTTGCATCCATATTCTCTTCTCTCAATATGATGCCGTAAGTGCTGAGTTAGGATTCTCCAAGCTGCAGTTCATATGCAGTTTACTTGAAACTCTGTGATGGACATCCTTTCAAATCCTTCCCCTGCTTTCAAAGGCTTGTGATACATGCCTCTGGAACGACTTTCCCAGTAGAGGCAGTGGTTTCTCTGCCCTGCTTTAGCAACCTGGCAAACCTCTCCCTGTACTTGAAACGTTTTGTATGTTCCCTTATCAAATCATTCTTGTGTTTCAAGGAAATAGGAAGAAAGCCAACGACTTAAGCTAGCCAATGACTAGCATGACTGTTTTGTGTTTCATCTAAGTCTTTTTCAATATTTTCTCTTTTCATCTGTTCCACATGTAGTTATGGAATGAGATACATAGCCAAAGTTCTGAAGAGTTCACTCCATGAAAAATTCCCAGATGCAACAGAGGATGAACTACTAAAGGTAGACTTCTGATGGCAAACTGCCAGCAGCTTGTTTTTTTAATGCCAAAGTGGATTTTTATTGACACTAAACATTCTAAGAAACTAAGAAACCTGCATTTATTGAAGGAATTTAACATTTCTTATTGAGTTCCAAAGGGGCTGAGGAAGGGGAGAAGGGAATTCTGTTGCCACAATCTAGGTCTGTTAATAGGTATGTTAATCTGAGTGCTCAGCAATTCTTATGGAAGAGAATTTGGATAGTGTCTTTTGGATAGTAACTGTATTTAGAAGGCTGGAGTTTACTTGAATCATCCTGGGGCTTGGGTTGGTACTGAGGTCCTTGCCATCACCAATCCTTTCATTGAGAACACTGTAGTCCCCTTTTTTGTTCCTCCCCTATCTGAAGTTGTTAATATTTTAAGAAATTGTAATTTAAATCCAATGAGGAAGGTCTCTAAAACAAAATTTCAAGTAGATTATATTTAGATTACATTACACTTCAGATGTTTTCAAAAGTTGTAGAAATGACATTTGTACAGACTGAAAAGTAAGGTGGCCATGGTTACCCTACCACAGGCATGGTGTCTCTTCAGAGCGCTTAGGGAAATTGCTCCATAAGCCTGCCAGACTGACAACTCTCTCAAACTAGAACTATTTGCACTTCCATAAAGACCCTTTTATTGGTGTTTAATTACATGACCCTAAAAGGAGGAAGTGTTCATTTCAATAGAACTTCCCATCACTCCAGCAATACAGATTAAAAAACTGCTCAACACATGAAAAACCTTAAATAGCAAATTGAGCATAAGGCACCTATCTGAAAGCCTTTAAATGTGTAAATTGGAAGTTCTGCAGGTGCGTACACATAAGCTAAAGCAAATTGCAAAAAGAAAAGTCCTGCCTGTTTATGCAATCAGGAATTCTTTGAAGTTGGCATCTTCAGAAGCTACTGTAACATTGTTATAGAAATTGCAGTTTGGAAAACTTGTTCTTTATTAAAATCTAAAGAACAAGGGCTGCACTGCAGTCTTAATGAGAAACAATGGGTCCCCTTATCAATGACTGCATTAAATGCTACCAGTATCTGTAGCTTCAGAAAATGTGTCAGGAGTAGAATTTTGCAAAATACAGAAGAGCCATGTTTGTGTTTAACTCCACACCTTGCATTAGCTGAGCTAAAGCCAGCACCAGATTGAAATGTAGTTGTAAAAGTCCATAACCCGTGTTCACAGAGGTGCTGTAGGAGGCATATAATGTAAAAGACCACAGGTTTTTCCAGTTAGCCCCATAGGTAACATGTGTCTTAAGGATTCTTCTAGTTCCAGTTCCTATGGTCTAATTTAGAAGTAGAAAGGATTGATTCTGTTTTGTAAGATATAGTCATTACTGTATGCAAAAGTGAAATCTCTTAATTTTTTTCTTTTAGATTGTTGGCAACCTTCTGTACTATCGCTACATGAACCCTGCCATTGTTGCTCCTGATGGCTTTGATATAATTGATATGACAGCTGGGGGCCAGATACACCCTGACCAGAGGAGGAACCTAGGCTGTGTGGCAAAAGTCCTCCAGCACGCTGCTTCTAACAAACTCTTTGAAGGAGAAAGCGAACATCTGTCATCTATGAACACTTACCTCTCACAGACCTACCAGAAGTTCAGGTAAGCAAACCCCTTAAAAATACCTACAGAGTAGGAGCTCTCCTTTAGGATGAGCAAGGTAGGTGGACTCCCCATTGATAGGAATTTCCTATTCATAGTTAAAAACGTTGAGAGATACGGCAAAAAGAGAAATACTCACTGATGAGGAAGCTGGAGCAGGAGTAACAGTATTTTTGCTTGTGCATTAATCCCAGATCATCTCTGCCTTGGTTGAAGTTCCTTGCTGCAAACACAAACTTAGAGAACAAAGTGTGAGATAACTAATTATCCAGCAGAAACAATGTCTGCTTAGATTTGAAAAGACAGCTGAATGTTTTGTCTAAGGTCAGGAAAAACTTGCAGGTTTTGGTTTTCTTTCATCTTTGCTAAGAGACTGTATACAGATTTCACTCTTTTACCTTACACAGTCATAGGAAACTGCATGTTTTGCTACACTCTGGGACACAACTTCTTCGGAATTATTGCCCAGTTTGGGGGGTGATTGATATTCCTTTGTGATATTGTTGAGTTTTGCAACAAAATTTCACTCAGAAATTTGTCCTTAGTATCTGCCCTTTATGAAAGCAAATATGCCGTTCCTGTAATGGGTTTCCTTGAGAGATCAGCCATGAACACAAAGACACTTACAGTAATTTTAAAGAAATATTTAACAGCATGACATAAACATGAAGATGCAATAGGATAGAAAGTGTTATAGCAAGAATAATAAATGCTAATGAGACTACTCCAGTTGGCCCTTTGATCACTATGAAAGGAAGAATCCCTCTCCTAATTAAGCTAACTTAAGTATCTGTATGCCTGTGCTCTGTAATTTAAGCCCTTTTCAAACAGCAGTGGTGGCTGTCCTCAGCTGCTTGCTCCCTTTGGAACAATATTAACAATACCAACTATGCTAAAAGCTACTAGGCCTGCCTAGATTTTTTTACTCTGCATTTATGAACTTGTGCAGGAATTTATCCACACTCTGCCTAAGACTTTGAGATAATCTGCTTCCACAACTCCTTCTGCAGCAATATTTAGAAGTTTGCTACCTGTTGGTTAAAATTAAAATTCTCCTGCAGTTTCATTGCATACACTCTTGGCCATTATTTTAAGATCTGATGAATGAATTCTGCAGACATCTCATGCAACACCACCATGATTTTATACAACTTGATTTGTACTCCACAGCTTTTCCTCTCCACAGTGAGGAATCCCAGTCCTTTCCCTTTTTCCTTTATTTTTTTTTTCTTATTATTTTCTAATATTTCAGAGGTCCTGTGAGCCTGAAACATGTATACTCTTTGGCACAAAATGGGTCCTGGAGCTAACCTGTAGGCTTCTTCCAAACCCTCTTTCTCCCACCTTTCCCAATTCGGGTCTTCTCAATTTGGAAAACAAAGTGGTTCTCTGACAGGAGGACCTGGCTGGTACTTGGTTGTCTGCACATCCTTGGAGGACTCTAGCTTGGAGAGACACCCGTTGTCATTTTGGGAAGCAGGTCTGGGTTCCCGTGCACATGCTGATCATACTGAAGCAACATTTCAACCATACTCTAAGGTGGTTTTTTCAATGTGGTATTTTTTTCCTCTCAAGATTCTTATATTTATAAACAATACCGCATTTTGTCTCATTTTGAGCAGCTCATTTTCTGCCTAAAAGCAATGTAAACATTTGTGGGACAAATGGTAATTTTGTGCAGCTATTTCAATCAATTTCTTCCCAACATACCTCATACTATAAAGTGCTTTCATAAAATCAGAGCGTCTTTTTGGGTAAATCCTTTTGTAACTTCTAGAGTATTAAATACATATTTCTCTAAGTGCTTAAAATTCACTCCTTATTGAATAAGGACATGAAAAAATCCCAAGTCCTTTAAAACAGTCTTCTCCCAGCTACCCAGGAAAAGGGAACACTTCATCATTTGTATTGATGTTTTGCCTTCGAAACATTCCTTGAAACAGTGAGGCTAGATTGCAGGTTGTAAGACAAATATCATGTATGTCAAAGACTTGATTGTGGCTTTTTTATACAGGCTAAATAAAGTGAATTTATAAGTGACAATTATTGAAGTCTTTCTCGTTTTCTCTCAGGAATTTTTTTCAAGCAGCATGTGATGTTCCTGAACCAGAGGAGAAATTCAATATTGATGAATACTCTGATATGGTGACCCTTAGCAAACCTATCATATATATCTCCATTGAAGAAATTATCAATACCCATTCAGTAAGTCAATGAAAATAGACTTGTCAACAGACTAAAGTATAGAGCTTATCAAATATTTGCAACAAACAATGTCTTGTGAAAGCATAGTTTTCGTTCTTCCTTTTGAAATAATTTCTTCACTTTCTCTCTGAAATGTTCTGAAGTTGAATATTAGATTTTTCTTTTCCAGGAAAAATGTAGACTCCTTCCACACAAAAGCATCATCTTGAATAATAAGTAGTCATAACATTTTCTGATGGGGGAAAGAACATTTATGTTTTAATGTTGTGTGATGTTTCTAACTTAAAAATGATTTTCTATCTTGGGTAAGAAAGCGAAAGCAATTTGAAGAATGTCCTTTGACTCTAAGAATAGAAATTGTATTTTGTGACTCTGGCATTCTGTCATACGAGTTGTTGGAGCAGATGCAAACATCTGATTTAGAAAAACTGAAGCTGTGGTATCAGGCCAGTTTTTACTGTGGGTAAAGAGCAGAATAACTGCAGTCTGAAGTATGACTCATTAGGGTGTAAGTTAAATGTTTACCACATGCTTCTCCTAAAACTGGGATATTACTATCTGTTTCCTGGCTTGCAATATGTCCCCTGGGTGTCCCCCTTCCCAAGTCAAAAAAAAAAAACCAAAACCGCAACCACAACAACATTTCCCCCTGGCCAAAAAAAGCCCACAAACCTCACAAAGAACCTCTCACAAATATTGCCAGATACACTATGGAAAAGGTAGAACACCCAACTCAGAGTAGACCACATTACAAAATAGTTTTATTCAAGTGAAAACTAATAACCCAGTTTGCTAAAAACATAGTTTCTGGTTTGTCTTTGTGCCTGTCCTTTTAATTTTTTAAGGGATAGACCTATGCCTGCACATTTATGATCAACAGTTATATGTAAACACGAGTTCTGATCAAACACTCCTTTTAGTGAGTCTAATGTCTGGCATTAATGTGTATTAGGTGCAGCGGTTACTACAGAGCTGGTTCCTCACTTACAAAATACAGTCATTTCTGAAAGGTATCGCTGACACTGTTGTAAGCTACTGGAATGGATATACAAAAAATAGGTATCTTTCTATGGGTCACCAACAGTCTTTGATCCTTCAAATGTTAAGGATATAGCACCAAAATGCTCTGCCTGGGATTATCACCCTTTATTCTGTGATAATTAGAACTTTGTTAGTCCTAATTGCACATCTTAAACATCCGCTCAGCTGTGATGTTCAGCACTCCAGAGGCAATTATCGGAGGAGCAAGGCAGGCTGTCTTACAGCAAGGGCAGCTCTGCAGTCTAGTCCAGAAGCCAGCATGCTTCCTGGCCTTGGAAAGGTCCTCCATAATCCCAGTCATGCTAGGTCTGTGTTTCTCAACATTTAGTTTCCGGTTTTATTTTCAAGTATAAAGACATGGGTAAAGCCTTTTCTGGCTGATAACTTCATTTACATTTGTCTATAGTTACTGTTGGAACACCAGGATGCCATTGCCCCTGAGACTAATGACCTGCTGAACGAGTTGCTGGAAGGTCTGGGGCCTGTTCCTGATATAGAATCTTTCCTTGGTATGCTGTTTTTTGTCTTTATGGGTAACTTCATTCTAGAAGCAGAATTAAACCGAGGTTTGACTTCAATACTCTTGTGTCTCTCAGAGCAATAGCTTCTGATTCTTTACTAAAGAATTCTTTTCTGAACATTTATTGTAAGGCTGCACCTTTTATTTGAACCTTTTTCTAACTGCAATACTCACTCTAAAGATTAATTATTTGATTCAAAATCCAAACATTAATAATGTTTTGAGCAGAATGATCCAGCTGTGCTCAAACTGCAGATAGGAAACAAGTGATTTTTTTAACAATCCGATCTTAACATTTGCTAGTGTTGGCTAGAAACTTAGCAAAAGTGTACGGAGAATTCTAAAACCAGCCATTTTTTCTTTTGATATTTTATCCAAATAAAAATGACATTTTTAACATTATGCAAATTTTTTAGACAAGAATGCATTTGACTGATATTTAATTTGCATTGATTGCAGAAAAATATGAACTGTTTAAAAAGTAGCTAGGAGTCATGGATAGCACCAACTTCCAAGTAAATAGCCTGTTAACATAGCTGCTACTCTTCTGTTTCTTCGTTATCACTCTGTATTATGATAAAGGATGTTAAACTGTTTCTATTGTTCTTTGTGAAGACAACATGGAAGTCTTTTGCACATCAGTAGTCTGAAAAGCAAGGATTGGTGTAATTTCTGAAATACTGTAACTGGGCTAAGTTATGGTTTTGATTGTTCAATGTCCAAAAAGAGACTGCTTCTAAATGGAAGGAATAGGTGTTAATAAACTTAATATTTCTTGTTATTTACAGCGATTCATCTAGCTACTTGTTTGCTTCATGTACTGAATCACAGGAACATTGGAAAACTTGTAGTAAAATATGTTTCCTTTCAGGGGAAGGAGCTGTTGATCCCAATGACCCCAACAGGGAAAGCACACTGAATCAACTTGCAAAAACAGAGATTTCATTGTCTTTAACTAGCAAATATGAGTTAAGAGAAGGTGAAGATCAGGATCTCAAAAGTCTTATGATAAAGTAAGTTTTGCTCAAACCCTTATATTCTGGCAATGCTTTTTGTTTTGTTTTAAAAAGTTGCTTTGACACTGCCCTGCCTAGGTGCATTTCTGAGGTGCTGTGTGCAGTCAGTTCTCAAAAGCCAGTTGGTGTTCAGTGCTAGTCAAACTTTTATGAAAGTCAGAGGAACCGTCAGGTCTTCCAGAAAAATAAATATATTGCCATTTGTGATTTGGAGCATGACTGCATCATTAGCTAACCTAGTAAGCTTTTTTTCATGAAGTTGTAAAAGCACTCTGCTTTAAAATGCCACAGACATGGGAAAGCAGAGATGAAAAGCAGTCCAGACTTTTAAGGGTCAGACAGTGTTACAGTGTCCTCTCTTCCCCCTCAAAAATAAACACTTCCCTGGCATCCTGTCATCAGCTATTTGAAAAGGATGCAACTGTTACGTCATCAGGAATAGTGCATTCTGTGTGCTTTTATCCAGGGAAAGAAAACCGTGTTTATTCTATTTGGTGAACAAATTAAGAAATGGCTACTGGGATACTCTGCAATATAGGCTACTTTATAGTGAAAATTACTTATATAAAAACATGTAATATCAAATTATCGGCACCCATCTTTTGAAGATATTTCAAGCGGTCCAGAAAAAGGATTCACCTACTTAAGATCTTAGTACAATCTGAGCAAAGGGGAGAACAGGATGCTGCTCACCTCTAATACCATGCTTATGTGTACCCAACATGCATGAAGGCAGAAGTTCACATTACAGGGAAATACAGCATAAAGATTTTACACTTTTGCAATAACTAGGAATGCAGATATGGGCTGTAATTCAAATCTAATTTCTTAAGATGGGGGGTAAATCAAAAATAAGTATTCTGAATTTATTAGATAATGTGAAGTTTTACTTCTGAAGAAGTAACTGTATGTACGTAAACTATCACTTTAAACCAAGTCATAATATTTTGCCATAGAAATCTTGACCATATTTAGACATTTTCCTTGGAAACTTCAGCTGCATCTTTAATTTTTTGTTAATTTTTAATGATGAGCTATTTCAGCAACCCTGTGCTCTAGTAGAATTCTGTAGCAGGATGTTCTTGGAAGTAATATGGATGAATAGGCCACAGGAATGAGATAAATTCTTACCAAAAAAGAACTGGTTAACATATCGGGGTGTAGCAGCTTCCTTTTTTTAGCAAGGAAATGCTCCTTGTCTGTTGTTGTTAGAGAACTATCTGTCCTTAAGTGGTTTGCATAAATGCACTGCATCAAAAGTAAAATGCCTTCAAAGTTCAGCAGTTCTGAGTGCATTTCCACTTTATTCAGTAAATATGACCCTTAATGGAATGATGAGTAGCTCAGGCTTTTCAAAGATTACATTGCTGTCTGCTGTTTTGTCACGATCACAATTAAAATCCATATGTGAGTTGTTGCTTGCGTTTTTGTTGACAGTAACTGATTTACTGTGCTAGTTGCTTGCCTGTTTCTAAAATAAATGGAGGGAAGCTTACATGCATTCATTCCTCTATTCAGACCACACCGAAATTGGATATTCAACGCTATTAAAGGGAACCTCTGAAACATAAAAAGCTAGAAAGCAAATTTTACCAAGCATCCATAATAAAGGGGGAGCTTGCTAATTTTATGGCTGGAGAAATGACATGTGCAAGTGATCCAGTCATAACTGTTTTGTAATATCCATATATCCTTTTCAAAAGGACCAAAAGACTCATTGTGGATGTGATACGAACACAACCAGGGGATACGCTCTTAGAAATATTAGAAACACCAGCCACTGCACAACAGGTAAGTGCTATACTGTGCCTGAATAGGGAAGAAAGTATTTTACTATAGCTATTTGAAAGCCTTAACAGGTCTCTGACAGCTTTCTCCATCACCTTATAACAATTAAATTATTTGTTGCTGGGTTTAGACTATTCAGATCTAGTGTCTTCAAAGTATGAGACTTGCAAATATTTTTTACTCTACAATTTGAAACAGCTTCAGAGAAAAAGAAAAAATAAGTCTTGCTGTGAGGCAGCAGGACTAGAATATTTTTTCTTGTAAACAGGATCTTTTCTCTCCTACATTATAATATAATCAAATAGCCTGAGGTGAATCTTTTTGCTATATCTCTTTATTTTTCCTCATTAAATTCACTATCTTAACTCAAGTTCCCTGACACTTTAGTGTATTTTCTTAATCAATACAAGCAAATCTCTGAGAACTACTGCTATCCTTGGTATGGGAATTGAGTGCGAAGAGCTCTCAATTGAAATCTTTTGTATAGACACTGGCACACAAAACTGCATTTTAATAAT
Organism: Climacteris rufus; assembly: GCA_013398175.1. Classification (NCBI taxonomy): domain Eukaryota; kingdom Metazoa; phylum Chordata; class Aves; order Passeriformes; family Climacteridae; genus Climacteris; species Climacteris rufus. Next base: position 59,527 of record VZRZ01006019.1, on the reverse strand, counting down.
GTGCATATTTTAGTTAACCTCAGTGTCCGCATATTTAGAGGACACCTGTGAGATCTGGACAGTCTTCACAAAGTCATTGAGTCACCTGGCTGAATTAGACATTTAGATTAATTCAAATGCATGTCTAGGTGTGGTCATTACTTATGGTATGTCCAAAGGCATAGTAAATGGAGCACTTTGAGACCAAGTAGTAAGAGGACATAAAGGCTGCACCTTAATTCTTTATAATCTCCTTTGAGAATTCAATGTACTTGAACAATTAAGAGTTACCAAAAGCTGGAAAAGAACTGCTGTGGATTTTTTTTTTTCACCCAGGAATCTGAGAACTTGAAACTTGTAGAAAAACGCGCCATCTTAGATTCCAAAACTCCAGCGAAAATGAAGCACAATCAGTCTGTTTTTGAAGATGGGCAGCTACCAATAGAACAAAAGAAAAGGAAAATTCAGAGAAATCTCCGGACACTGGAACAAGCAGGACTAGTGTCTTCAGCAACTAAGTACCAAGAAATTATAAATGAGATTGCTAAGGTAAATGGAATGTTTCCCTGTATATTGATGGGTTTTTAGCATCTAGCCTAAATCCATTCCAGTTAGAGAAGTAAAATACGTATTTTTCAGGGAATGCTACCCTAAACCACTGAAGTATCCCAATACAAAGCAAATTGTTTGAATTTCCTGACAAAATAAGTGAAAGACAGTACACCCCTACATAACTGCCTGAACTGAATAACATACAACTGCAACCTTTTGCTCCAAATCTGATATTGAATATGATACTGGTGATGATTTATCTTCTCCCCTGAACATGTTTCAATATAACTTTGTATATTTTAACAGTAATTGGAATTACCCAGCGATGTTCCAATTAAGAAGGACTGTGGTCTTGGTAAAGTTTAAAGAGGTATAAACCCCCTGCAATATTATCTGATTGGTATTAATACTGATCTGCTGTAGTTGGGCAGGACACAAGAACAACAGTGGGCCAATGCAGTGCCCATCCTGATGCTGATAAAGCACAGGGACTGTTGTCAACAAATCAGCAAACTCTATTCCATATCCACAACCCATATACAGGCCATAAGAATCTTGGCATACTGGATTATCTTTGGCACAACAATGACATTTTCCTTATGAGTTCTGGGTCTGTTAGGCTCTGTAGAGCACAGCAGAATTCAATGTAATACCACTTGTATATATGAGTAGCGATGTGATTGCCATGTAAACTGTAGTACTCCCTACAGGTACTGTTCTTGTAAAAACTAACATGATAGTTTGTGCTTTCTCTCAGTAATTAAGTCAGATTGTGTAATTATAAATTTGAATGGTAGTGAACTGAGGTTTTTAAAAATTTCAAATTAATAAAACAATCGCATTAATAAATTTATTTAGGATATCCGGAATCAAAGGAGATACAGACATCATCGAAAAGCTGAACTGGTGAAACTCCAGCAGACTCTGAATGCACTTAACTCCAAGACAGCATTTTATGAAGAACAAATTAATTATTACAACACCTATATAAAAACTTGTTTAGACAACTTAACAAGAAAGTGAGTTGAGACTTCTTGTCTTTTAATGTGTTTTTAGTGTGTTTTATCAAGAGAAACAGCAGGTGTTAATCTGTAGTTTAAAGTTTTCATTCCAACAGATTGACAATTTACAGATTAAAAAGTCCATGAGAATTGTCACTGTAAACTGCACTAAAATCTGGAAACTAAAACCTTGCATTAATTTAACACTGCCTCTAAGAAAGAGGTCTGAGATGTTTTCGATATATTTAATTGATGCTACTTCGCAGATCCATTAGCATGCTTTGAAGTCATGAACCTTTGGGAAGTAATTATTGGTTTCTTCCTTCATTAAAAGGTTTGAGGTTTGTCTTTAGAATGGAAAAGGAGGAAATAAATGCCTAAATATTTTACCTTTCAGGTATGATGCAGTTACTTGAAAGCAATCCCCCTACCAATGCCACCAATGTGTCAAAAGGAAAACATTTTATTGACTTGAATAAGAATTTTCCTAGTGCTCACCTCATTGATGCAAACATGAACTCCACTGAGTATTTAACATTTATGTCACCAAAAGCTTACAAATTGCTATTTTAAAGTAAGGATTGTGGACTCTTTAGGATCAGGCTTGCATTTCACAACAGAGTTGAAACAAGTGCTAAATGATAATTCAAAACCATTGGCAAGATGTTTAGACAATTCACTGTGTGCTCAAAATTCCTCTCTTAGATTTTTTTTTTGACAGTTAACTCTGTTTTTTAAGAGAAGTTTAAGAGTGTAAGAAAGTTAAATATGGTTAGAAGAGTAGCTGAAGCATTAAGGACCCAACAGACAAATCAAAACCACTTATCTTGTTCTATTTCCAGAAATTCAAGGAGGTCGATTAAATTAGATGGAAAAGAGGAGGTCAAGGGAAGCAAAAAGCTGAAACAGACCTCACTAAAGTACACAGCTGCAAGACTTCATGAAAAAGGTGTCATCCTAGAAATTGAAGATCTTCAAACCAACCAGTAAGTGTGGTACAAAACAATTCCGAGCATTTTTTAATCAACAATTTCCTAAGGGGTCTGGCTTTTGTTAAATAAATCTTCACAATTTCCCATGGCACAGCTAAAATAACCTCAGACTTTTGCATTCAGAAGGATGATACAGTCTAATTGTCATAATTAATTTTTTACTTTGTACCTTGCTATATGATTACCTTGGGAAAATATTTGAACAAGACAGCCCTGGCAAAGCTTACATGGACAAGTACAAGTCTGGCAGTAGACTCACTGTTAATGACCAACTTTTTAAACAGTTGTAGCAATATTTTTCGTGTATTGACCAGTCACTTTCAAATAACTTAGTAAACCTGTGGTTTTCTGCTCTTCCTCACTATGGCAAGGTGAATAGGTGTGGTGGTGGTTTAACATCCCTTTTGTATTCATTCATTTTGAAGCTGTGGTAGTGAAAGTCTTGCATTCTTTCCCATTCATCCTCCACATGGAAAAGAACTGTTTCAGGTTTTTTCATTTTCTCTTTCCAAGTGGCTTCATCAGATAGAGTAAACCACATGAGGAAGTTATGTACTGCAAGGAGACACTTAGGCATGGCAGAAGGAAAATCTGCCTTGGTTCTATCCACTGGATGTTTGATCTGATTTGTTCACTGAACTTCCCACAGGAATTTTTGTCCTTTTGGTTTTTGTTTTGTTTGTTTCTCCAATACAAAAGACTTCAGAATTTTGTGTTTCATACTACCTGTATACCAGAAAGTCTCCCAGATGACACTGCATGGAGTGCAGTGCCGAGAGAGATGGAGTGATTCTTTTTATACCAAGCCTGCTTGTGGTTGAAGTTCTTCTGTGTTCTGTAGGCCTTTTCCCAAAAACTGTCTCTGGACTATATGAAAATGCACAGCATGTGTATTCAATTATCCTTCTTGTTTCAAGGTTCAAGAATGTGATGTTTGATATCACACCTGGAGAAGAAGTGGGTGACTTTGAAATAAAAGCAAAATTTTTAGGAGTTGAGATGGAAAAAGTGCAGCTCCACTTCCAGGTACAGTTTGAATTTTGTTACTTTGCTATATAGTCGCTGTTGCATTTCCTATAAACACAAACTATTTCAGAAATTTTTTTTGCATGTATTCATGAACTAGTCAGTCAGTACAGAGCAGCAGATCATGTGGAGAATAAGTATATAACTTCTGTAGGATGCTGGGCATGGAGTTGAGTTAATGTTTATAGTGGGGCAACAATTGCATGAAACCAAACACCACATTAGTTCAGTGGCAAGCAGGAAATACTAATAGAAAATGGAAATACACAGAATGTATTTCTTCTGGTTTGCTGTTACTGACCATCTACAATTTAGGATCTAGAAGACACATAATGTTGTCTATGGATGTCCCAATAGTTGCTTGCCAATTGTTTCAATTATGAAGGACCTGGTCATGTTTATCACCACTTGTGGTTCTAAGGGATGGATTCACACAGACATTAATGACATTTTTCTCATTTCAGGATTTGCTTCAGATGCAGTATGAAGGTGTGGCTGTAATGAAAATGTTTGATAAAGCTAAAGTGAATGTGAATTTGCTCATATTCTTGTTGAATAAGAAGTTCTATGGAAAATGAATATTTTCAGATATCATGGACTACATCAATCAGTGGGAAGTCTATTCAGTTTTTTTTTTGCTTATAAACATTTGTTCGAAGTTTGTCATTGGATGCTTTTTAACTTTAAAAAACAAACCCTAAAACACCAAATGTTCAGTGGAATGTACACAGTGCCTTTTCAACATTGACAACAAAACAGAAAACCAGGAAATTGGTTCCTTTAAACAGCTCCAGATTTCATTGGTCCTTTCAAATCAAAATATTCTTTAGGACACACAGGTATTGTGTAGATCTTAAGGTAGGCAGAAATTGAATTTAGATGACTATATAAACCTCTTCCTATTGAAATGTTTCTAAATTACCTCACATATATAATATAGTTAATACTAGACTCTTAAGTATTTACCAAAAAAACCTAATTTGTTTTCAAGGGATAGTTCGAGCAAATACTTAGTTACATACTAGGCCTATTTTGTGGCAGTTGTCAATTGCAAAGCAAACTTATTGTGCAATTCAAAAAATTGTATAGGTAATTATAAGGCAACAATAACGACTTACTTCATAAACATATATTTTGTGATTCATTCCTACTAAATGCACTACTGCCTCATGCAAAATGACTTTTTCTACTTTCACAGCCTTTGGAGTGGTATTGGGGAAATCTGAATAGCGACCAGTTGTTCAGTTTGAAGTATTTGAATACGTAAATTGTGCCTGTCTGTCTTTTTTTGTAAGAAAATAAATGCAATAAAATCAGTATTTAGATTGGGTTTTTTAAATATTCTTTGGAGATTGTTCTATGTAAAATAAACATTACCTAATTAAACCAGCTTGGTCCCTAAATTTCATTTCAAGTAATCCTTAAAGCTGCAATCCAGATGGCAATTAAAAGAACTTCTTTCAGTGCTTTTATAAAATCGCATGTAATTAAGCCTGACTGTCCCCAGTACACTTTGGGAAGGCTGCTCCGCAGCGAAGACTTCATGGCACTTATGTCTTTGAATGTGATGATGATTTTGCAGGTGATCTATCACTTATACCTACAGAGCAAAAGTGTAATATATAGGTATAGGTATATTTGTCATAGGTAATATGACAAATATATAAACCAAAAGAAAATACTTCCTTCTCTCACTTTTCTTGTGACAAACATTTCAAAAGACAGTGAGACATTCTGGAATTAATTGTAAAAGCAAATATTAAATAATTATTAACTCTGGTGAGGGAATAGAACAGTGTTAAGTCACTGGCAGATACACAGATTACAAGTTCAGTTGATATACTAACTGACCTGTGGTGTTACACAGGATGAAAAAATTATTACATTTATTGGAGATATTAATTTATGCATGGCATTAAGTTTGAACACTTGACTACTTTGAAACAGCTAATATCCCTAATTAAAGGATAAAACCACTCCTATCTGCTTCCATTTTTCTTCTAGCTTGTTATAAATAAGCCATTTTAATAGAACATAAATGCTGCAGAATGGATAACCTGGTTCACTCAAAATTGCTGGATAGAAAAGCAAAACCAGCACTTCACTTTTACTTCCAAAGAAAGTAAGTGAATCTTACTTGAATATGAATGAAAATCCCAATCTTTTGTTCCCCTTTTTATTTGCAACAGACTTGACTAATTGCTGTATTTTTGACAAGCTCTAGCTGAGCACTGTCTGCTACAGGTGTGATGTTGATCCTAAGACCAGACTCTTGAGGTAATGTGTCTGAGACCTGGAGTTCTGCTGGTGAGACATGCCAGAACTCCACAGCCTTTGTGGGACCAAGTCACTCCTGGATATGCAATTTTGTGTAATACCCTTGACACAACTAGTGCCTGTCCGGTTCTAATGCAAGCAGCATCTTCCTCAGTCATTTCCTGCTGTAGGAAAAAAAGCATAAAAGCAGCTTTGGTCCCCATGCAATGACATGTATGAATGGTACAGTCTTTGTGCCAGCACTCGCTTTGCCAACCATTTCTTGGGCTTCCAGTTCTTCCTAGTGCACATCAAAGAGTAATTTCCATTTAATTTCTTTAAACTCCTGTATAAGCTTTTTTCCCTTAAGTAACTAGTTCCATTTAGTGCCTTGTCACTGAACACTAATGAACCCTGCTAAACAGGACTGATCACAATGATTCCTACCTAAACATAAGATTGGTGGTAGTATGAAGTACCACACAAATGAGCAAAGTGATTCTGTGCTCACCCACTGCTGCCCAATGCTGTTGACAGCTACTAAGTACAACAAAAAGGAAAGGCTTTTTTAGACGTTGCTGTGAAATGCAATGTAGGGACTTCAACATTAGAGAGGACTTGCTGAAACCAATTTCAATCATGAAATAGTGGTGTGGAAAAACTTGCATTGCTGGTTCAAAATCTGAGAACAAAAAGCCAGTACAACTGAATAGGACTTATGCATCAGTTTTCACCACAGAAGAAAATGTATCCTTCCTTGGACAACTTGCCTATCTCTCAACTTTGTCCTCCTTAACTGGTGGAAGTGAAAAGAAATTACAATAGGCAATAGTCTTAACCTGCTAACCCCATGGCTTGCATTTTTCTATCACATGTCTTTAGAGTTGACTAAGAGTACTTGGCAGCTGACTTAGTTTATTTTGGAACTTCTCCATTCTCAAGGGACTCTGAAGATCCAATACTATCCACAAAATTGCAGAATAACATCCTTCTACTTAGGTCAAGCAGACAGAAACACCGTCACAAGCACTAGCTTTGTTCTGTTCCACTTTGCACATATGTCCAGACCTCCTTTAGCTGTGTCTTTTTTTTAAAGAATATAGGAGCAAAACTCACTTTAACAGAAATCCAAATACTGACAGTCCCATGTGATTTAGTGAGTTATAAACAACCTTCTTCCTAAATAACTGATTTCCCTTCTTGAGATACGCTTCTATGCTTATCCTCTTTCAGCAGTAACTACCCACCTCTGACATGCACCAGGGTAATCCATGTATTGAGCAGCAGAAAGATCTCCTTCCACAAACAGTCATGATGTAGCAATCTCACTAGATGGGTACAGCCTTTTTTGGTAGTGTTTAATAGTGTTTCGATATGTTCAACAGGAATGAAGTTTTGTTTGTAATATACAGCTGCAAAGAAACCCAAAACTATGAAAATGGTGGAAGAAATAGAATTAAAAATGAAAGCTTTAGAAGTCATGAACTTCTCTATTACAATAAATTAATCTGGAGAGGAAGGAGCAAGTTGATTAGCCAAACTACAAGATAAAAAAATTTGATTCTCATATGCAGACAAAGTTTAACAAGTACAGTTTTTATTAGTTTGCTGTATTTATAATAATTAGTTCACAAAAATGAAAGGACATAGCCCTATGACTGTTTCTAATGTCTGTGAAAAAAATGCTCCCTGGAGCTTCAATCTATTTCCCTCCATAACTTTCACAAACTCTGATTTATTCCTCAAGCACTGGCCACTGGTTAAGCCTTCTTGAAATCCTGGCAGTATATGCTTTTTTGACGACTTGTATAGTATTTATTAATATCTGTTTAGGAAAGACTGATAATTAGTTCAGTTTTATTTTGGTTTTAGAAAGTGATGAATAACTTTTGGGTATGTCTAGAGAACTGTGAGACCACAGGAATGACCAAGAATATCTTCACTGAAATAATTACCTCTGATTAAGGTACTCTCTAAATAAATGAATAGTTCATAATTAAATATAATTGTGTGTATTTAAAAATAATTTTGTGTAGGCTGGCCCTCAGTAAAACTTGTATTTATTACTTGTGCTATACAAACTGGAGTCAGTTTCAACTGTGCTATATAGCTCAGCAAGCGGTAGGGCTGCGCAAGGAACATCACAGGGACATAGAACTTACTGGAAACCAGCACTTACGATCAGGGGAATTTGTCTTCCATGGGTTTTATTCTCCATTAAAAGCAAAGGTCAGTGCTTCTGCTGTAATAAGCACTTCATACATATAGGGAAGTTCTAAATCAGCCTGTTCTAAATCAGCTTATTGCTGTAAACGGAAGGCTGTACAGCTGAGGCTAGGACAGCAAGCCGTAGCAAACCAGAGTGACCTCTTGTAAAGTTTTTGACTGTCTTACAGCCTTAATAAATACAAAGCTCTCAAACACTAGCGGAATGTTTTGGAAGGAAAGAGACTAAATAATAGCTACAAAATTACCAAAATATTTTCCTATACAACTTCCATGTAGGTTTCATTTCAACCACCTCTTGATTCTCTGAAGGAGTGCACAAGCTTTCCAAGGCTTGCGCATGGACATGCCACTGGAGACTGGGGAGTGGCACCACTTTCTCAGGCATTTTGGAATGGCAGGTCTGCCGATCTGGGCACTGAATCGCTTTTGCGTTGTCCTGTGTTTGTAGAGCAGTCAGTTTACTGAACCCATGCAATACAAGCCAGCTTGGACGTCATCTCCTTTATACGAAGTACATCAATTGTAAGGGTCTTTTATGAACAAGATCTTTCAGCTGTGAGTAATGTAGGCATTTCATCTGGCCTTGGAACTGCTCCTGTGAGGCACTCAGACTGCAAATGTGGCAAACTTAGCTTAGAATAATTCCTTGAGCATAACCCTTTGTTCTGCATCTCCCGACCTCTGACCCCGCCCGAGCCCACGACGACCTCCCGTGTCCCAGCTGGGCACAGGGGCTGCTGGCCAGGCTGCGCGTCCCCGGGGGCGGCGGGCGCTGCCCTCCCCTCCCTTCTCCTCCCCTTCCTTCCCCTGCGCTCCCGTCGCGGTGCGGCGGAGCCGGGCGCTCAGCCGCCTCCCTGCAGCGG
>VZRZ01006019.1:13899-50200 GCA_013398175.1 Climacteris rufus | reverse complement strand
GGTGGCGGCGGGGAAGGGCGTCTTGCAGTGCCGCCGTAGCGAGGACGCGGGCAGGCCGTAGCAGGCGGTGACGGAAAGGGACCAGACTGGAGAGACTTGCTGGTGAAGTCTCTTAAAAAAATACCATTGCCTTTCATTAACAAGCTGAATTTCTAGGCAGTGCCAGCTGAATTTCTAGGCAGTGCAAACTTAGGAAGATCTGCCAGCACAAAGCGGTTCAGAAGTAGAAGACTTCCGTGGTAATTCAGTTGGAAATGGCACTGATAGGTACATCAGTAGCCTGACTGGTGAGCCCACGGATCCGTCCAGCTCAGAGCTTGTTAGACATGCAGATGTTCAGGGAAGTAAGGCAGGAGAAGACATGCATTCCTGTAACCTCACAGTTTTGGTAGAGGTACAGCAGTACAAAAGGTTATGACTTTAGAAGTTAGCAAAGTATTTTCTGGTGTTACTCTTTTGCTTAATTCAGTTTAAAATTTCTTTCAATCAGCTAGTTGTGATAGTGCTGCTGTACAAATAACTTAATCCCCTGAGATGCCTGCAGTGTAGCCTCAAGTCCTACATACATAAAAGGCCTGATTAGATGAGCAGCTAAGGGGAAATTACAGAATGTGGCATACTTTGGCAACTGAAGACTGAAAGGGGATAGACCTGGTGTTTGTAACTATGCTGGGAGGGAAGCATTCGAGGGGGCAACTAATTTTTGCTAATCAGTTTTTTGGCACACGAACAAGTGGGAGTGAAGCTGGCACAATCATGTTCATACGGGACGTCTAAGGAAAATGTCCTTTTAAAAAAGCAGTGGTTGGTGTAAAAGAAAAACTATACATGTTAATGCTAGGAAGAAGATTGTGCTGCTGAGTGCTATTTTTCCAGTTTATGGAGACATTCAAACTTGATGTTTTTGCCTTTTGCATTTATTGTCGTAATTAAAGAGCACCCTGAATTACACTACTTATTTGCTACTTCCTTTGGGAACAATGATTGAAATAGCAACTGTGTTACACCCTTAGGAAAAGAAACATTGAAAATGAGTTACTTCATGCACAACGGAACTCATAAAACCTGACCATCTGAATATGTCTTCTGCTCTCCTTGTGCTCACTCCCACTGTAATAAAATAATTTCCTCTCTATCCTAGATAACGTTCCCTGTTTTTATCACAATGTAGTTAGTTCCTACTTCCCGTGCACTGCTGTATCCCCGGCTCTGCTCTGCCTTTGGACTTTCAGCTTCTGTCCCGCTTTTCCCCCCATTCATCACTATCCACAGTTACCACATTACTGACCTGTGCTGTTCTTGTGGGCAGGTGAAAAAGCAATAGGTTGGCAGTGCATTGGTGTTAAATGCTTGCAGATTATCTGACCAGCTGCTGCTGAGGTGCATAAGGTCTGAACTTGTCCGGACTTCCCTGCCTTCCCTACATCACTTGTGTAATATAACAATGAATTCTGTATAAATGGAGATAAGGAATATTGAAGATTTTCTTAAAGACAATTCAGTGTTTATTTTTATAAAAGGAAATAATTGGAAATTATAAAATAATTGGAAATTTATAAAATAAAAGGAAATCATTTTATAAAAGGAAACAAGAACACAGGATTGTGTTTTGTTTTGTTCATTAACGTGTCTGGCATGCACTTCACAGTCTACCTTCAAGTGTCTAATTTATAGGCCACTGAGTAATTGAGATTCTAGATGCTTATCACTTCTGGTTATACAAAGGGGAGATAAAAGAAACCATTTTGTTACAAGCCAGCAGCATGGATGCAGCTATCACCAGTAATGCCCAGAAATCAGTATTAATTGTTGCCCAGCAGCACATAGGGAACATATTTAATTGCCTTGTGTAGGAGCCTAGTCTTTAGTCTTTCACATAACAAAGATATCCCTTGGGATATGAAGACTGCTGGTTTGTAACATCCTGTCCAGATTTATGGGTCTACAGAAATATTTTTCAAGTTTCTTCTGGAGCTCAAAAGTGCTTTTTAAGATTGGTTGAAGCTGTTGTATTTTTTGCTGTCTAATTCTCCTTTCACAGAACAGTATACACAGTAGTCCCTTGCATCTGAAAGTAGACATGAAAAAAATTGTAACACATCTTTGCATTAAAAAAAAGTGTCAGGGTAAGCAGGATATGTATATACTGGTAGTGAGGTGAACAATGTACAGTACTTGATGGAAAATAACACAATGTAGATTGTTAAAATTAAACAATCTCAAACTTACAGAGATTTCTACATAATTTCTCTATGTCCTTGTTGGAGAATAGATGTGAAAATTACAAGCAGTAAAGGAAAACTTCAGGAAACTTGAGTATCGTACTGATTCTATGTAATGTTTGCCTTTTGAAGTTACTGGAGGCAAAGAAAAGAAAAAGAGTGTGTGCGCATATCATTCTGTCCTGAGTACACACATCACAAGGATAAAACCTCAATGCTTTATTCTGCTGTTTCTTTCTTCATAGTTTACTAGTCTTCTAGTTTCATACGTATTTAAATTTTACAGGTATTTTAATAGTTAACTCTGTCACATTACCAGTGAGGACTGGATGACAGCCTAGAAAAATAAGATGACCCTTTGAACATTTATGATTACACAAACTTTACCTCTTTTCCTAACGTATTATTTGAATTGTTAAAAATAGTTAAGCTGTAGTGAAATATGTTTTAGACAAGTGATATGTATAGCTTTAAAACAACTAGAAAAAACCATTTCACAGATTCTGGTATAGTTGTAGCTATCTAACAGTAGTTTCAAAATCTTTTCTGTAGAGCTCCTATATCGGCTATCTTGTACTAAGCCAGTTTAAAGATAATGCCTGTTTCCTATTACTGACCTCTTTGTCTGTTGTGAAGGTTCATTAAGATCTTTTTAAATAATATGACATCATTTCATCCTGTTCCTTTCTGTATATAAATCTCTTTATCTTTTTCAAATAAACACTGACACAAAAGGAATGCAGAACCTCAGGGCTGTAACTGTCTTCCTTTCTCTTTCAGAAAGTATGGTGTGCGTATTTTTTCTTCTAGAATTACGCAGGCACTGTCATACAAGCAGCTTTGTAAAGAATAAGAACTGATATGTGGCTATCAAGCTTTCAAATTAATTTTCAAGTTTAAATCACCTTTCTCTATATTACCAAATGGCACAGAAATAGCAAGTTTGATGTGTCATTACAATATTTCCACAAAGCTGGCTTTTGAATAGTACCTCATGTCTCTGAATTCAAGAAGGGGACATGGACTGAGTACAGGAGACAGCATGGAGGTGATGTTGACAGGATGGAGATTGAGTTTAACTCTGAATTTAGAAAGTCTTTGCTTGTACAAAGAACACGTGGTTTTCACCAACTTAGAGTATTATTCCATAGAATTTTAACTAAACTTAAATTATTTATAAAGTTTTTTATTCTGATGTATTCTAATAGGATTCTATTTTTAGAAATTTTTTATAATGGATCATCTAATAAACTTGTAAATAAGATGTCTTCAAGAATTCCAGATATAATTAAAATTTTAACAATGTTCAATTAACTATAAGCATAGCTAAGACAAAGGCTGGTAGTAAGTAAAAGGTACCCAAACCAATCCTAGCGCTTTTTATTTGTAGCATATTTTCATACTGTTCAAAGTTAGAAGTTACTAATGAGAAGTTAGTCAGGTTATCAGCCAGGACACCCACACTAAATGATTTACCCTTAGTCATTCGGGGTCAGTGGCTCTGACTGGGTTTGCTTGCTAATTCTCAAAAGTGTCACAGTGCAACACAGCTCAGGTCCTTCAAAGTTCAGGAATACTGGGATGACAGAAGTGCTTGTGCCTCAGTTATCACATCATGCAGTGGTAATCTTGGCAACACAGTTCCTAACTCTAGGCTTTTCCCTCCCCTCTCATCAAGTCTTTTTATATTTTTGTTCCCAAAAACATGCTTTGCTCATGTGGAACCATGTTACCTTTTTGCTTGCAACTTTCCACACTGTTCTTCAGTGATGGAGAAAGCAAGAAGGACATATAGACCTTTGGGGATCTAAGATCATCATTGTCTTCTCTTCCAATAATTTTCTGGTTTAGAAATATATAGTCACAGCATAAAACTTCACAGAATTCGTAAAATTAATAAAATTTGTACGTGCTGGAGATACAATAGGTACTGTTAATAGATTTTTCTTCACTTTTACTGATGTCTTTACCATGGAGACAAAATTGTGGGCATCAAAAAAAAAATCAAAAATAAGGGTTTTTTTTTCCATTCCAGTACAGTTATAATCCTCCCAAAAGAGATGAAGACCAATGGTGTCATTTGTGACGTATTTCTATTGCAGTGATCATTAAATACAGAAAATCTCCTAGTTCTTTGATGTCAGCCACAGACTGAAGTTAGACATGTCAAACAGGACTTGTGCCATAACTTAACTGCTAATCTAGGAGATGACTCCTTGAGCCATCCAACTGCTTGGACTAAACTTCTAAAGAAAAGTTAAAGATTAAGGATCTGAAGTTTTGCCTGTTGTTTGTATCTTCTTTAAAATGACAGAATAGACCCTTGTATAAATGTGTTTAGTGCCCTTCTGGGCAAACACTGAATCTCACATTCTTCTGTCATTTCTGTTCCAAAATAAACTGTTCCTACTGCAGTCTGTGTAACAAGTTCCCAGGCTGAAGTTCTCATCTCACATCTTTTTTTTTCTGACCAGCAGAAGTTGCAGTCTAGTCACTTTGCATATTCAAACACTTCCCTTCTTTTGTCCCCTCTGCCTCCAGAATGCTGCTGTGACACAGCATGGTACATAGAGCAGAGCAGCTTTAAAAAAAATCACCAAATTGCCTTACCAGTCCTCTCATCTCCCCCCACATTCAAGTCTGAACTTCACAAAAATCCATGCTAGGTAGGGCTCTTTTCTTACAGCCTGTGGACAAAGGGAGGTATCTGTCTTCTTAAAGCTGCAGCCACTCCTCTCTTGCCATCCGCTTCTCTCAGGTGCTTTGGTTCTCACCCACATTTAAAAAAAATGGTTTCAATTACTATAGAACAAATAATTGCTTCTAACAAGCAGCATCATACACAGGTGAATCATGCCTGTGTACTTTCAGCTCACAGGTCTGAGCTAAGACACCCTCATTTTTATTTTAATTGTCTAGGATCCAACAAAGGATCAATTGCACAGCTGAACAGGTGAATGGTTATTTAACTAGTTGTAACTTTCTCACTTCTTCCTACCCATAGTACACTTGAATTGTCCTATGCCTAATTAGATTAAACCAAAACTAAAGATGACAGTCTTCCAAAATAATTCTGCATACAAACCACTTTGCTGAAATAATGCCTAAACAGCTCTTTTGGTTGTTTGGGTTAGTTTTCTATTTTTTACATAAATAAACCCCTACCACACATTTAACACGTTATCACAGTGGTTTCCTGACTCATGAGATTCAAAAAGCAGAGGTACCCTGTCCTGACTTAGCCACAGCTGGCAAACCACAGCTGCAGAAGACCATGCTGCAGAGGAAACTCTAGATTTCAGAAGTGCCCCAGGGGTACACCAGACACATGCTGTCCTGCACACTGTGGATTAGGATAAAGAGAACTTGGGAAATGTTTGAGTGCAGTCTGTGGCTACCTGTCTGTTACAAGCAAAAGGTTAATTCACATCTACCTTGAAAATTGCATGCAGACTTCTGCCATCTCTCTTGATGGAGGCCTTCAGGTTGAGTAAGATGTCTCTGGAGCACAAAGAAATGTTTCAGAAACATGGTGTTTCAATTGCACTTTTACTTCTTCTTATTTTGGTGATGAATACTTCTAGCGGGGATTTTGTGTATGAGTTCAAGTATTTATGCCAGCATCTCATTTCTTACAAAATGTGTGAAGGGTCTGACTAAGACAGTTCAAGGGTGGCAAATTGTGTTTGTGTTAAAGTAGCCCAAAGAGAGCACAGATTAGATTGGATCCTTAAGCATAGCTAGAATCATTGCTAATGAAAGTTTTTGAGTGAAGAAATAGGAGACGAAGAAGGACATCTTACCCAAATTTGTAGCAGAAGGAGCTAAAACAAAAAGGCTGATCTGTGGGCAACCTGTGCTTGAATCAGAAATTTAACCTTATTATTTTGTTTTCCTAATGTAATCTTAGCTTTTATTTTTGAAAGATGTTTTCACTTCCCCTATCATCTAAATATTTGCTTATTAATCTTAATACTTTCTTATTTTTCAGGCTTTCCAAATAGCAGCATAGCACGCGGCAGAAGTTTTGTTATATTTTCTGCTGGCAGTCACCAGGATGACCTTATACCTATTGATGGGGATACTGAAAACGACTTGGAAGCTGGATCAGGAGCCACCAATGAGACTGGATCATTCCCACATGAACAACAAATGATGTCAGTTCAAACAGCAAGATACCTCACTAGTCCGTGGCTGACACGTTTTGTTCCTTCTGTTTACACCTTAGTGCTTGTGCTGAGTCTCCCTCTGAACATTACAGCGATACTCGTGTTTCTGAAAAAAATGAAGATTGAGAAGCCAGCTGTAATATACATGCTGAATTTGGCCCTTGCAGATGTCCTGTTTGTAAGCGTGCTTCCATTTAAGATTGCTTATCACTTCTCTGGCAATGACTGGGTTTTTGGGCCTCAGATGTGCCGTTTCATCACTGCTGCCTTCTTCTGCAACATGTACAGCTCAATTATGCTTATGACAAGCATAAGCTTCGATCGCTTCTTGGCAGTGGTGTATCCCATGCAGTCCCTGGGGTGGCGCACGCTGACACGTGCCTCACTGATTTGTTTTGTCATATGGCTTGTAGCAATAACCGGGGTTATACCTTTCCTCGTAAGAGAGCAGACAATGGAAATACCCAAGCTAAATATAACTACTTGCCATGATGTGCTAAGAGAATCTGAACTTCACGGCTATTACCTCCACTTCTTCTCCATCTTCTCTTCTGTGTTTTTCATAGTGCCATTTCTAATTTCTACTGTCTGTTATGTGTGTATCATTCGCTGCCTTAGTTCTTCTACCATTGTTGCAAAGCAAAACAAGAAGACACGTGCCTTGCTCTTGTGTGTGGCTGTTTTTTCTGTTTTTGTTATTTGCTTTGGACCAACAAACGTCCTCCTATTAATTCATTATATCCATTTTTCTTTTGACAACAGCTTTGAGTATCTCTACTTTGCCTATCTGCTCAGTGTTTCTATCAGCAGCATTAGCTGTTGCATTGACCCCTTTATTTACTACTATGCTTCTTCTCAGTATCAGAGACAATTTTTCAGTCTCTTCAATTGTAAAAAGACTTTTGATCCTACCAGCAGTAACAGCAGTGGCCAGTTGATGTCTACCACTAGCAGCAGAAGGGCTACGTTGACTACTAATGTGAATAACAGTGTCTACAGGAAATTACTAGCAATGCATTGAGATGTGTCTTATACATGTTTAATTTTTACATAATTGCAGGCAAAAAGAAGACTGTTATATGCAAGAAATGCAAATCCTTAAACTAAGTTGTTGTATGATACATAGCTTCATGGATTCATTACACTAATTCACAATTCAAATTAAAACTCTGTATGTGTGTGTGCATAGACAATAGATATATATAGATAATATATATAAATAGGTTCATGTAGAGGGGATAAATAATTTCTTAATAATAGTTGTTGAGTGTTTTTCAAATAAACTTTTTTCAGACAAATCCTCTGCATTGTTAGTTCAGTTTATTGTAGATATCACATTTTAGTATTTTGAATTGTATCTATCACATTGAATAAATTCTTATATATGGAATCACTCCATATAGTTGAGTTCTTACATTGCATATAGGAATCACATCCAGTAGTTCCTGAAAAAAAGTTAAAATATCTTTCCAGGCTTTTTTTTTTTCTATTAGTTATTATTTCTGGAATTATGTGTAAACTTATTTTCTTAGCATTATTTTGAATCTCGGACACTGAAATTGTTTATTTTACATTTTTATATATTTCACTTCAAAACGGTGAGCAACCAAAACCCACCTATTGCTTGGTGCAATGCGTGCCAAGGAAGATAATTCCCAGCAGCTGGAACTAGCTTGTCTTTTGGTGTTCCTACCATTGGCATGTGCTAGGCATCTTGGTTAGGAATGTGGTATTTTTCACAATTAGTTTCACAAAAAATTGTGAAATTTTATTTCACAATAAATCAATGACTCTTCAGAAAATATATTGAAACAGCTCTATTCATCACCTTCTTATGCAGTTTCCAAACACGCTTTCTTGCACTTGATTAATCATCAGCACATACTTAGGACTTGGAAATATCCTTTATCCCTGCCAGCCTGGACTTCTTTGTATTTTACACTGTGTCCATAACTGCTGAAATGGTTGTGGTGTTTAGCTAACCAATAGCTACCTTCACTCTGTGTAGCAATCTTTTACTACAAGAACGGTAAAGCCAAATAACAATAATTCAGTTTTAGAGACAAACATGTAGGTAATAGGACTGTACACAAAAATGGAAATCAAATTAAGTAGAAATTTGGTTATAGGATTTGCCCCAGAAATCTGCCAAGAAGTACAGCAGTGGACAGAAGCTGTCTTCAGCACAGCACAAGTGACATGAATCCCAATCTTTCTGCATATAGTGTGACAGTGAGAGACTTCTTTCTAGCCATGATCTCTTGTTGGTTTGTGTGTGTTCCTTAATGGATTTAAGCATAATTAAGTATTGCATTACTAGGGTTCCTCTAGATTTTTGTTTTCAAGATTTTGCCATTTTCTAATTACATGAGTGCTAAAAATATATATATATGTAGTTTGCAAGCCTAAGACCCCACAAAGGGACATACTTAAGTTATATTCTCATTTTTTTAATACCACACTAGGGATGGTCTTGTTTTTCAATGAAATCCAAATGCATCTTGAAGCTATGAACATCTGCTCCTTGCTGGCTGAAAAGAATTACCTCTATGTTTCCTGTATTTGCAGACTGGGGAACTGCTTTTTAGTCCAGGTTCAGAGGAAGGCTATGAAGATGGCTGAAGATGGCAGAGGGCTGGAGCACCTCTCCTGTGAGGACAGGCTGAGAGAGCTGGGGTTGTTCAGCCTGGAGAAGGCTTTAAGGTGACATTATTATGGCCTTTCTGTACCTAAAGGAGGTTGATAAGATCAACAGGGAGATTTTTACCAGGACCTTTAGGATAGGATAGGATGTGGGGTAATGGCTTTAAATTGAAAGAAGGTAGATTTAGATTAGATTTAGAAATACTTTTTTTTGAGAGGTTAGTGAGGAACTGGAACGAGTTGCCCAGAAAAGTTGAGGATGCCCCATCCTGGAAGTGTTCAAGCAAAGTTTGGATGAGCCTCTGAGCAGCCTGGTCTAATGAAAGGAGTATCTGCCCACAGCAGGGGGTTGGAAACAAATTATCTTTAAGGTCCCTTCCAACCCAAGGGAATTGATGATACTATGAACTGCTGAGCATGGCCATGCAGCAAAGCACAGTGTGGTAGCTTTTTGAGGAAACTAAACCAGGAAACTGCTGCAATTTAGACTGACATGCTTAAACTAAGAGAGAAACCTAAGCATATCTTCATGCTTAATGCACCCTTGCACTGCTAGGTGCTTTCCCTAGCAAAATTAACAGCTTGTTTCAGGGGGAAGAGAAGGAGTGAGCATCTACCCAGAGAAATCAAACCCACTGATGTATATGCTGTTTCACCCATACCTTCTGCTCTTCAGTCTTTCTTTTGTTTTTTCCATAATGTTGGAGTTAAGATGCATAATTTTCTATATGAAGCAAGCTAACAAGCTTGTGCTATATAACATTTGGAAACAAGGAGGTGTCAGGCACTAAACATGCATGAGGAAGCTTGGCAATGTTCCAGTTATGCCAGCTGCATGTTGTGGCAATATTGGCAGAAGCAAGATTTGTAATTATCCTGGTTTCTGTAGGTAAAACACCTCATATAGCAGTGATCACTGGTATAACTAATTTCACATGGGAAGGTTTGCTTAATGTATCATGGCAAGGATTTTGCAGGGATTGGTATATTCTCAATAGAGGCATTTCATCAATTAATACTGAGCATGCATCTGCCTTACAACCTGCCTCCTGCAGCCTGACAAAATACGGTCTGCTGGCTGTCTGCTCTACTTCCCTATTTAGATGAATCCTAGCCAGAAATGTGAGCATGGGTGCAAAGGATGTTCCCAGTGTTTTGCACCAGGCAAACTGCATCAGGTCATTGGATCTCTCCCTACTTTAGACAGGATCCAGAAATGGAAAGAAAGTACAAGCCAGCTAGTAGATCACCAGCTATGGCTTTGCATTGGAGCTCTCCAAGAGCTGGAGGAGGAAAGAGAAGGACCTGATGTGGTGGGTGCAATATTTAAATAAATTTCTGGGTAAGGCCTTGGATCGTTTTCATCTTTTTTGATCTGATCACAGTTTGATCTTGCAAGATGCTGAGCAAATTTAAAAACAACGAATGTAACATCTCACATGTTCAATGACCCACATAAATGCTTTTTCATGATGTTTTGCATTTTGCAAAGGCTGTAGAAATGGTTTATTCATTGCTAATACAGCTGGAGAAGGTGAACAAATAACATGCTATAATCCAAGTCAACACTAGAGAGCATTAAAATAACTAGATATGGCTGTTGTAATTTGACTTGTTGGGGAGGACACCACTATAAACCAGATCTGAGCATCATGTTGAACTGTGAAATACTGATTAGCCCTCTAAACCACTATGTGTATTTGAAATTTTGTTGGAAAAATAGGTGAGTTTATTTTAACAGAACCTGTAAAAAGGTTTAGCAAAGTTTTGGGAAATAATTTTTCTTATCTTTGTGCTACCAGCCTTACAGTAATGGTGCCTGTAGCCCACAAACAAGCCTCTCTCCTCAGAAGCAGAGCCTCACATTTAAATCATGTCACTAAATTCATTGCACAAAACAACTCCGGCAAGGTCAGAACCGATAACATCAACCTGCAGTAAAAATCTGTCTTGTTGTTACCTTCCTAACATAAAAATTAACGACATTGAGTCACATCTTCTTCATTCCTTAGTAACCTGGGAAAGTTCTCCTGTATGTTTTCTCATCCTCATGGACAGGGCAGCACATGCCCAAGGCAGCAGCAAAGGTAGTGCCACAGGGCCTGAGCACAGGGCTCCCAGCTCATGCTCCGATGGGGCTCCCAGCCTGCTGAGGCTGGCTTGCCATGTCTCTCCCATTGACTCCTGTACAGATGGCAGGTTTCTTTCAGAGATGCTTCCCTCAGAAGGGAACACAGAAGAGGAAAATAATTGAACAGACTTCCAGAGCCAGACTAACTCTAAAAATGTTATCACTATTGGCTCCTTATAATGCTCTTTTTTCCCTTCAGATATAGGTTTCAATAATTCAATTTTTTAGCTTACGAAATGGAAAGAGCATTCACCATCAGCAATACAGAAAGCAGGTTAGGTTCCTAAGACCAAACCATTCAAATCCCTGTTTCAGCCAGGCAACAAAGTCCATCTACTCAGTTTATACTGCAGACGGTGTGAAGCCCTTGGACCCTGTGTACCTGCTAGGAGGGTATGTGGTGGTACACGAGCCAGCGGTATCACTGATCTTGAACTGATGATGCTGCTGAACACTTCCTTTCCCACAGAACGGCACTTAATTGGAAACAGACATCCAGCTCTGGAAGGGTGCATTTTGTCACTGGCATCTCCTACTATATCCTGTTTACTGAAACTTCCCTACACACTGAGTGTTTCTTGTTGAAGACAATATCCCACACAGTTCCCATCATCATTTACACAGTCAGATGCCTTGGAGATCTATTTTCAGATTACATGGGGTTTACTGTCACCTAGTTAGTCTTTACTCAACAACTCAGGGATCCAAATATTTCTTTTCTGATATGGTCACTCCTGTGATTTTTCTCTTACCTTTTCTCCTAAAATAAACATTTTTACTGCCTATTCCAATCATCCATTGCTCATCAATGTTGTTGCAAATAGAAGAATCACAGAATCACAGAATATGCTGAGTTGGGAGGGACCCACAAGGATCATTGGGTCCAAATCTCAAGTGAGTGGCCAAAAAAGGGATCCAACCCATGACCCTGGTGTTATTAGCACCATGCCCTAACCAAGAAGGTGTCTTCCTGCCTGCAGCAAATCTGTGGATTTGTAAAGTGATACAATTTCACATCTGACATGTTTTGTGGGAACCACAGAATGCAAGAAATGTGTTAAGTTCAAAATTGGGTCAACTAGCATAACTGGAATAATTGTATAATGTTGTTTCAAATGTTAAAATTGCTTAAGAGACAAGCTTGTCTAAAAATGTGGTATCTTCTGTTCACCCAATTGATACATTGTGGTAGGGGAAAAAAAGACAGTGTTTTGTGTATTTCAAGCCATTCTGGATACCCTTCCAGATTTGTATTTTCTTATCTTACTTTATGAACTGGTATCAGTAGTGCAATGATATGTTCTGTGAAAGCAGTGAATATATTTCCTAACTTGAAAATTAGTCATGAAGAGCAACTGCTATTTTGAGCAAAGTATTTTATGTTTGCTTGACCACAGTATCTCCTGTTTGTACTCTAATGAAACAAGATGTTTTAGTTTTTAACGTCCTCACCCCCCTTTCCAGACTAGAAAATGAAAACCAAACTCGGCAAAGAACAGCGTCAAAAAGAAGTCACTTCTCCATTCAGGGTTATTTTTTTACACTGGGGGTAAACTAAGGTCTGTAAAAGTATTGCCCCCATGATGAGGTTCTCTTATGAATATACAGGAAAGTCTACAAATACATTGATGGTTTTCTTTTGGACTTTAGCATGCTTTGCCAGGTGCTGAAGGGAGTGAGGTAACTAAGTGGCTGGATAGTGATACCGGAATCTAAATGGGATTTTAGATTTTATTTAATCATCATGATTTTCAAAACCATTAAAGAAAGGCAAATCCACCCAGCAGAGCAAGTGGGCAATTTGCAGATAAATTGAGTGCTTCATGTACCCAGTCCAGCATCACTTCCCCAAGCTCAAGCTGGGGACAAGCAGCCCCCAAGTCTCTGGGGACACCTGGGGCAGCAGCAGGTGCCTCTGTGGCCTGGCTGTCCAGGCCCTCACGGCCCTTCTACTGCCCACCTGCCAACTCTCATGAGCACAGTTGCAAACCCAAAATGAGGAGGAAATGCAGAAAGGATGTAGGCAACCTCCACCCACCTCAATCACCAAGGCTGATGCTCTGCTGCAATCTTGGCTCACATGCTGCAGCATACAAGCTCTGGGGTGCGCAGTAAGCAAGGCTGTGCCTCATGTTTTTCAGGGGCTCAGGAGCTTGCCAAGCCTCTGGCCCCAAGCAAAGTGACAACTGTGCCTGAGAGCGCTTGGGCCAGGCAGAGCCTGGGCTTCCTCTAGCGTATGCATGGCAAGGATTTTTGCTGCGCTTGTTAATAGGCAGGTATCAATTTTGACTGTGCCACAAATCAGGCACAGCTTTTAAGATTTAGACACTTCTGGTGAAGGAAACAAGGCTTAGCTTAACGAGTCAGCAAACAGGCTTCTCCCACCTAAAAGTTTGTGGGGTGGCCTATGTGAGTGAACTTCGATAGGCTAATGTAGGAGTTTCCATTGTCTGAGGAATAAACTCTCTTGGTCATGGTGCCAAAGAAAAAGCAACTATCTGCCTCTAGCTTTCTTTTGTCACTTCCTTCTCCTGCATGAGCAATGCACAAACAGCCCAGATTTACTGTGCTAGTAACAGGCGAGGAGTAAGAGGAAGGCACTATGTGAGGAGAATGGGACCATGGAGCTAGGTGGCATTACCCTTGAATTAGTGAACTGGAACAGGTCAGCTGGCCTGGGACCTACCTGCATGTGGGATTACAGAGCAACCATACCAAATGCTGCTAATGCACAAGGTACAGCCACTCTGGAGTGTATGCAAGATGGGAACCCACCCTGACAGCCCCCTGCCCTGCATGTATACATGTATGTATTAGTCATTCATCAGAGTTTTATTTAAATCCATTCCTGTCACTGTGATAACAGAACTCTCAAGCAAGCATTTCCTGTTTTTCTTTCTCACATACAGAAGCAGATGTTTTCCAACCCATAAAACCAGAGTTGATCACTTTTCATAATGATACTGACAACATCCACCCCATAGCCTAAACCCAGGGCTTCTCTAGCAAACCACAAGTTACAGTCTGCAGCAAAGACACTACATGCAACAAAAGCAAGAAATCTTCAAGGATGATCTTTCAATATAGTTCAATGGGAACAACACACACAAAAACATTTGGAGTTTATTTTATAAACAAAATTGAAGTACTATATGTGAGAGTTCTTGCAGGTGGTGGCAGCTCCCTAAACTCATTGAACAAATGTTTTGCGCCAAAGGTAGGGACAAATAAATAGCATTGCCCTTTCTGTAAGAGGTTGCTTGGAGAGTTTTTCACTCTTTCTTCTTGTATTGGACAAGAACAATTGCAGCATATTTTGACTGAAGTATAGTATGGGCAGCTTCATTTATGTCATGACCAGCACAGCTTGTCACAGCAGCCCTGGTTTTATAACCAACTTTAGCATACAGTACATTTACTGCTTATTCTAAGACCCTATTGAGTGTTGTTGGCAGTTCTCTGTGGTGGTGAAAGAAGACAATTAGATCTTCATGTGTGTCTTCCTCCCACCACCTCTTGTGGTCCGTGAGGTTTATGCTAGGATAAAAACTTCAGGCAGGTGTTGCAAGAAGAACTGTGTGGATGCTTGCATAATTAATGAATTCCAGAGATGGGGGAGCTAAGATGTTTTTGATTGACTTTTATGCACATCAGCCTGCATGAGGGTGTAAAATGCTGATGGAGACTGGGTCAGCTGGGCCAACTCATCTCTCAGTGTTGCAGGCAGCTTCAGAGTGGATCCCTTCCCTGGCAGGGATGCCTGCAAGGAACACTCATTCTTAGAGGGTGAGTAAAAAGCACTACCATTCGGACATAAAATCCTAAAGTAGCACCATAGGTGCTTTGTTGCTTTATAATTGTGAATTCTGCAAGGCTGAAGACTCTAAATCTGTATATTTCTAGCCAAACCTGCTTATATTACAGCCCTTTAGAGATCAGCTGTTGATCAGTCTTAGACTAAGTCAACCTAGCTTCACTTAGACTTCCCTGAGAAGTTTAGAAAGCAAAGGTGTCTCACTGAAGCTTGCAACTCAACAGGAGGGACAATGACCTGATAATACTATAATCTATTGCAATAGATGACAGAGTTATATTTCCCTGGCAATATTATTATAATAACAATAAATCTAATTATAATTGTCCAGATAATCACTGTGCTCTGCTTCTCATATCTAGCTGAGAGTCTTCTCTCAAAAACTCTTTCATAGGTACAAATGATGGAGTTGGATGTTTACTGTGGCAATTCTGTTCATTGCACTAAAAATTTTAATTACACAAAGATTGAAAATACAAGGTAGAGAGTAGCAGGGCTCTCTCTCTCTGCTCATAGCTCCTCTTGTTGTGTAGTCAGGGTTCTATCGAGACAAGTTTTTTAGGCTTTGTTGCTGAGGTTTCTGCTGGAGTGACTGCCAACACATCTTGCACATGTCTTGGTTTCGGTATTGTAAGCTTTGGTATAGGGTATAGCAGCTGGTTCTATCAAGTATAACTGTTTCTTTAATTAAAGGCAAGCTACCACACTGTACAATTTCAATGAGCTTCAGCACAATGAATTGCCAAGAGTGTCAGCAACACTCACTCCGTAATAGCTACTGTAAAATTCAGTGCCGGGTAGGAAGCATGACTTCATAACCATCCAAACACTGAGCTGTTTTGCAGATTACTTCCTTCCACGTGTTATTCTTGTTATGCTTCTTGTCACTGTGTTATGACTCCAAATAAGCAGGGCTGGGAAAAGTTGACAATATAGAAACACCCCCTACCTGTTAATAAAATAAACTATTTTTTAATCTAAATTGCAGATATGGCAGTCATTAATAACCATGAGATTTTCACCCTTTCACTAGCTTCTACTAATGCTTTCAAGGGATTTTCCCCTCTTTTCCCCAGTCTTGGGCAGAACTGATGAGTCTTTCACCTGCCAAAGGCCTGCCCTGCTTCTAACCATGTGCTAAAGTGCAGCTTTTTCAGGTTACTCCATTAGCACCACCAACAGACTCTCCTCTTATTTTAATGCACAGACCTTGGACGGCCTCTCTCCAAGTCAGAGCTCAGCTTAGTGCTCCGCACATACCTCAAAGTTCCCTTCATAGTCAGGGTGAATTAAAGACAGCATGCATTCCTCTGCTGATGGAAGAGGTTTAATTATTTAGTACATTCCCACTGAAGTTTCTGGAAGCAACCAAGATGCTTAAACTGAAAAGAACAGCCCTCAGGTCTCCTGTCTAAAAGTAGAGCCTTCTCTGACTGTCACTATACACCAGTTATAGGGACTGCTGATCTCTTCTTGTTCTTTCACCATGCACTCAGCAGGCACACAGGAGTGCAGTTTTGTAAGAAGCCCTCCCGTTTTCAAATGCTGTAGGAGCAAGACTACATTCACAATTCTGTCCTTATTTTATCATCTAGCCACATATCTATGAACTAATCTGTTGGGGTTTTGTTTTGTTTCATTTTGTTTTGTTTGTTTTGTTTTTAAATCCAGACTACGTACAAAATAAGACTCTGTAGTAAAGCATTTGTTTATTGGCTTGCCACAAGACAGGATCAGCTGTTCCTACATCACTCCTCATCATTGCTTGTCTAACCTGTTTCCAGAAACCTTCAGTGATGGGAGACTCCACAATTACCCTCAGCCTGTTTATTTCCCTTTCTCCTGCTTTTCGTCCTGCAGTTATCTTCTGTGTATGTAAAGATTTCTACTGATCTTCTCATTTCTAGCATATACAAATCTCATCCTTCCAAACTGTCTGTTTAACAGATTGTTCTCTAGATCTTGCATTCTCCTACTCTGGTCCCTCTGTTCTGTCCATATCCTTGTTGAAATATGCTAGCACCATACTCCATACTTTGTTGATGCTGAATACATGATGTGCTTAATTTTCAGTTTGTGCTCTTCTTTCTACACCTAGTATGGTGTCGGTCTTGGTTTTGGTTTGTTTTTTGCAACTGCATGACATAGCTTACTGAGAATCAGCTTGTTCCTCTGCATTCTACTCTGAAGATAAATATTGGATATTGGATAAAATACTGTTAAAATTGACATTTTTACCACTGTAGCTGTATTATAGCTTCTCCTTACAGCTACACTAATCAGAATGAACACACCACAGGCTTAAAAACAATGGTGAGAAAAAAAAGGTGGGAAAACTTGTATCTTAATTGATATCTTAATCTCTATATTTGTATTTAAGATTCCACAAGCATAAAACCAAGTGCATTTAAAAAAACATATGCTGAAAGACATGTATCTGTCCCTGTGAACTTTTGTTAGAACAACAGATCATGCATGGTGTGGAAGCATAAACAGGAACTACTATCTATGCTTTTCCTTTTGTCTGTTATCATATTCAGGCTTGTGTTTCCCAGCCAAATCCAAAAGTCCATCTTTTAAAAAAAGGAAAAAAAAAACAACAACAAAATCCCAACAGCTACAATAACTGGTAATTTCAGTAAAGCACATGATGAAATGAGATCCATTTAATCACTCAAAATGTTTCATCATAATTTTTATCATTTATATCAAACATGCAAGGTTTTTCTGAATTATCTGAAAGTTGGTATTTTTACTTTACGAAGCACTTTGAGAGAACTTCGAGTTAAAAGTAAAGTCTTCTACTTTACACACAATAAAATATCCTTTTCAAGCCCTTTGGAAGTCATTAACAGCTGTGTGTGCCACCTAATTGATAAGTTCCTTAGAGGTCAGCCTTAAGTAAAGGATCATGTGTGATACTTTCAACCCTGGAAAATTACAGGAAAAACTCCATTTAGCCAGGTTCAAACATTGTTACAGTGAATTAAGAATATATGGAGACCTAAGGAAAAGCAGATGATGGAAACTACCATTATCCTCTACTTACACTCATTATTGCAAAAACAGTGAGGTAATAAACCATTCTGAAGAGTAACACCAAATACAAACGACTGCTCTTTTAAATCTGAGAATTTATAAATACACAACACTGCTTATTATAGAGTTACTCAGATTAGAAATGTCCCTTAAGATCATGGAGTCCAACTGTCAGCCTAGCATTGCCAAGTTCAACACTAAAACACATCCCTAAGTGCCACATCCACATGTTTTTTGAACACTTTCAGGGATGGTGATTCAACCACTTCCCTGGGCAGTCTATCCCAGTGCTTGACAACCCTTTTGGTGAATAATCATTTCCAAATAACTAATATAAACCTCCCCCAGTGCAACTCGAGGCCATTTCCTCTGGTCCTGTTGATGCCTAAAAGTCTAGCCAAAAAACAGAGGCCAGGCAGGAGTAAGGGAATACAAGGTGGGTATTTATTTGAAGGGCCTTCAAAGGTACATTTAGGGCAGACAAAACCCCCTCCTTAGGGCATCACCCAAAATGGACGACAAGTCACGAGTTCTCCACACTTTTATAGGCTTGGTCCATTCGCATATCAGCATAGATTTACCAATTAAAACTTTACAATTTCCCCCTAGCTCGCCCCTCCTCCCCCCTTAGAAGTGTGGGTCTGGGCAGCCCGAATGGCCTTGGGTGAGTACAGAGTGGTAGTGTTATGTCTATAGAAAACAGCAACCAACGAGATATAAGGCATACATGCCAGACAATGCAGGATTTGAAAAATACAAGGGTTAAAACCTAAGGCAACACTGTCACTTGTTACTTGGGAGAAGAGACCAACCCCCACCTGGCTACACTCTCCTTTCAGATAGCTGTAGAGAGTGACAGGAGAGTCTTCCGTGAGCCTCCTTTTCTGCAGGCTAAACCCCCCCAGGCTCCCTCCTCTGCTTCTCACACGACTTGTGTTCCAGACCTGTGGTGGTGCCTTCCCTCAGGGGGTGCTCGGACCCCACCTGTTGCTCAGGCACTGGTTATACAGTGGTTGAGTGACACGGGGTCCGAGGATGCTGAGGACACCCCTTAGACATCCCCTGGGGTGGAGAGAAGCACAAACCCAGCCTCCCTTTCCAGAGACTTCTTCGCAGTTCAGCAGTCTATTGGTCAGTTATTAGGTAATCTTTAACAATTGGTTGTTATTACTGTGTCCCACCCTGTAAGCCCCACGCTATTGGATGTTAGTGTTTTCCACGCCCTGTTTCCTGTGCCTAAAAGCTCGTGTTTAGTGTGTGATTCGGCAGATTTTTGGTTTCTCTTGGACTATAATAAACCATCTACACCCCCACCAGAAATCTCCCTCTCCTTTTCTTCGTGCTCCAGACCACCGTGCACTCAGCGAGCTCCTATCTGCACCTACTGAAGGCAGGCTATCCAGCCTGGGGCAGCGCCATTGGGATATCTGCTTACAGCGCGAGAGGTTCTGGCGAGCCCACATTCTGGGCCACTGGTTCTCGCACGAGGGCTCGATCCTGGCTGAGATCGGATCGCTCCAGACCCTCTGAATAAGCAGCGCTTCCAGCCTCGAGGTTCCACCGAGCCATCCCGAGGCAGGGCTGAGCCAGACGCAACGCCGCACAGACCCTTCACCAGCTCTATTGCGCTTCTCTGGACTCAGTCCAGCCTCTCAATGTCTTTCCTACTGTAAGGGGCCCAGAGCTGGAAACAGGATTGAGGTGTGGCTTCATCAGTGCTGAGTAAAGGGGTACAATCCCTGCCCTGGTCCTGCTGGCCACACTATTGCTGATCCAGACTAGGATGCCATTGGCCTTCTTGGCCACCTGGGCAAACACTGGCTCATGTTCAACCCCTGTCACCAGCACCCCCCAGGCCTTTTCCACTGGGCAGCTCTCCAGCCACTCTGCCCCAGCCTGTGGCACTGCCTGGGGTTGTTGTGACCCACGGGCAGGACCTGGCACTGGGCCTTGTTGAACCCCACACCATTGAACTTGGCCCATGATCCAGCCTGTCCAGATCCCTCTGCAGAGCCTTCCTGCCCCCCAGCAGATCAACACTCCCACACAGCTTGGTGTCATCTCTGAACTAACTGAGGGTGCACTCAATGTCCTCATCCACACCACTGATGAAGATAGTAAACAGGACTCGCCCCAGTTCTGAGCACTGGGGAAAAGCACTGGTGACTGGACACCACCTGAATGTAACTCCTTTCATTGCCACTCTCTGGCCTTGACCAGCCAGATTTTTTACCCAGAGAACAGTGCACCAGGTAGTTTCTCTGGGAGAATGCTGTGGGAAATAGTCAAAGGTTCTTTTAAAATACACACAGAAAACTTACACAGCCTTTCTCTCATCCACTAAGCAGCTCACCTTGTCATAAAAGGAGATCAGGTTGGTCAAGCAGAACCTGCCTTTCACAGATGCATGCTAGCTGGGTGATGGCATGCAGGATAATCTGCTCCATGACCTCCCCTGGTTCCAAGGTCAGATTGACAGGCCTGTAGTTCTGTGGATCCTCCTTCCTACCCTTCCTGTGCTAGTCTCCAGCCAACTGGGACCTCCCCAGTTAGCGAGGACTTCCGGTGCATGATGCAAAGTGGCTTGGTGCGCACTTCCACCAGCTCCCTCACTACCCTCGGGTGGATCCCATCTCTGCCCACAGGTTTGTGTGTGTGTAAGTGATACAGCAGGTTACCAACCATCTCCCCCTGGATTATGGGGGCTTCATTCTGCTTTTTCATTTTGCTTCATCTTGAAGCACAGAAGGCATTTAGTACCTCAGCCTTTTTCTCTTCCTTTGTCACTCTTTGGCCCCAGATCCAGTAAAGGATGCAGATTCTCCTTAGACCACCTTGTGGTGTGAATATATTTATAAAAACATTTTCTAATGTATTTTATGGCAGTAGACAAATTAAGTTCTACTTGGACTTCGACTCTAGTAATTTTTTCTCTGCATATTCTCATCGAATCTTTATGGTCCTCTTGATTTGTCTGCCCCTCATCCAAAGTTTATAAACTGTTCTTTTTATCTTGACTTCACCCAGGTCTTCTTTCCCAGCAGCCCATCCTTCAGGTCATATAATTTTGTATTTGCTGAAATTGATCAGAAGATGCAGATAGTGTCCTCGGGCACAGGCTCACTAGGTAAACTGAGACTCCAAGTCCTTTCTTTTAGCACTGTCCAGTGGGGAGGGGATCCTGTATCTTGTGGAAGGCCAGATATGGCATCATATTATCTGACTAATTTTGTTGTAACAGGAATACTTACACATGGGTGGGGAACAGAAAACACAAAAGAGAAAGGCATAGGCAGCAATGTATATCCTTGTTGCTTTCTGTGCACTCCTGTGCCAACAGCTCAGTGTTGACACCAGCACACACTGGCACCACTCCAGGCTACCTCCTCATTTCTTCACTTCAGGATGGGTTTTTCCTTAAAAGCAAGTGACCCGAATGTGTATTTTGATAGCACCTAGAAAAATAAAATGAAAACAGCGCACTTACTGAGTAAGCCAGTATGCAATCCTTGCCCTGAAGAGCTGATAATTACCACCCAAGAGGCTTTATTATGAGGATTATAATAATTACTGTTTTCTCAAAATTTAAATGCTGAATTTAGTTACATGAAAATCCAGCTTTTGTTTAAAATAATTTAAAAAACCCCCCTGACTTTCCCAGAAGTAAAAATCCTTTAAAAATGCAACTTGTATATATTCTAATGGCTGAAGGTAGAGATAATAAACAAAAAACTAATGTTTATTATTTGCAAAGTAGTATGAACCTAGGTGGCAACTGTCAACAGCTCCTTATTAACTCAACTACAGACATGCTGGCACCACTGTCTGGTTTTCAACAGACTCGTGTTTTTTCCAACTG
The DNA here is from genome assembly GCA_013398175.1 of Climacteris rufus. Classification (NCBI taxonomy): domain Eukaryota; kingdom Metazoa; phylum Chordata; class Aves; order Passeriformes; family Climacteridae; genus Climacteris; species Climacteris rufus. Next base: position 28,323 of record VZRZ01006019.1, on the reverse strand, counting down.
CCAGGTATGTGGTAGTGTTTTGGGAACTAAAGAGAGAGGTCTAAAAAAAGAGAAAATACATACTAGTTAAAATGAATGGCAAACATTATTTTACATGTCCACAACCAAGTACTCTAAGAAAGATTTGTCCAGTCAGGGGGTGTCATGTTTGCCATTATGTTACAAAGTGATGAAATAGGGGAATTCATTGCTCTTGGGGATGAACCTGAAAATTTTTTAAAGTTTTGCTGCATGTTTAAATTGCTCACTTCATCACTGTAGATAGACATTGAGAGTGGAAAGCAACGTAGGGAATGACCCTTCATGTTTTTATTTCATATTTTTGAATAATCTGTGCTGTTAGGTCACATCCTGACAGGTCCCTCTTAATAAATGTCCATATATTACAGTACCTTTTAACTTGGTGACAGAAAGTCTTAGGATGAAGAGATACCTGAGGTGAAATCCCCTTTGCACATTGATGCTAGATTTTCACAGTCCTCAAGGAATCAGGTAATAGGTAAAAAAGCACACCTTCTCTTTCTCTGTAGATTTTTTTTTTTTTTTTTTTTGGGAGAAGGAGGTTGAGAGCAAGGAAGAACTTTGTTTTGCCACATCCAGTGGTACAGCAGAAACAAGATCATCTGGATTACACACCTGCTGTCTCCTAGGCATGGAGCAGGCTGCACCTTTACCCTCAGCAGTTTCCCCCTGAGCCCTTAGGCACCAGGGGCCCTAGCTTAATGCTTGCAGTAACAACACTCCAAAGCATACTGCTGTTTTGGGGCTTTTTTCTGTCTTTACAATCAGGGTGTTTACTTTAGTGTCAGGCTTTTACAGAGCAGAAACAGCCAGATGTCTTCTACCCCAGCTCCACTTATAGAAATCTTCCACAAGAGGGCATCTGTAATTCCCAACAAGACCAAAGGAAGCTGGTTTGCTCCAGCAGGGACAGCCTTGCCTGCAGTTCATCTGGAGGTCCAAGCTCGCTAGGGCAGCCTCCTGCTGCATGGGAGGCTGGCAGGAACAAGGCTACTCTCTTTGCAGGGAGTTAGAAGCCACATACCAAGAGTTTTAGCTCTTTGGAACAGGTCTTTACCTGAACCACGTAATTACTTTCCATAAATCCTTCAGATCTTCATACAATATTTCATTGAATTCTCCTATGACCTGTACTGAATATTTAATTACACATTAATTACATATTTTTAATGTAACTTTTCTCTATAAGTAGACGTAAATTAATAATAATTCAATTATTTTCATGTGTACACCACAATATGCATGCTATAAAAAAACCACTATCTTTCATCAGGTCAGGAAAGTTAATACAGTTATGACTCCATCCTAGAAAAACCAGATCAACCAGCTTTTCTGCTAAGACCTAAACAAGCCTAAACACATCAGGCAGAATAAAATTCAGCATTTTCTTTGTTTCAAATCCCTGGAACCACAGATTGGTAGAGAGATAGAAGCGCATTGTGCTTCATTTTGCAGAAAATGCATAGCAATAAGGTTAGTGTTCAAGTGATGCATCAAGTGGTTAGCATCAAGTGATATGTTGAATTAAATAAGGAATATTAAATTTTGCAGCCCTAGGAATGTACCTCTCACTGAGCAAACATTTGTGAAACATTTAGACTTCCTTAATTCCCACACCATGCTCCTAGTTAATTTACCATCAAACCCAGAGGTGATAGCTAATACATTGAGTAGCTGTAACAACCACACAGAATTTGTAGGGAATTAAAATACAACTACTGCTTCTCTTGCACTTTAGGCTTTTACACTGCTTTGCAAAGAGACATTTCTTGACTGTTAAAAGACTATACAGAGGTAAGATCATACTGTTTCCATGTAAAATTTTTAACTGTAGTGTGAAAACTTTTACTTGGATTTAGCAAAGGAAGCTGGTGGGTGTGAGTTCATGACCAAGCCTGAGGGACCTTCCCCCAGGAGTGGGGGGAAACTGGCAGGAGATCTCTGACCTCACCCTGCTGCGCAATACTTGGTTGGGAGGGAAGAAGAAAAAGGGGAAAACAGCTCCTCACTCATCAAGAGCCAGAATTGTGAGTTTAGTTGCCTTCAGTACAGCAGTAATAGTGCCAGGCAATGAGACAAGAGGCAATGGGCAGAAATTAATGGATGGAAAGTTCCACCTGAACATGAGGAAGAACTTCTGTATTGTGCAGAGAGAGCACACGAACAGATTCTCCAGAGAGGTTGTGGAGTCGCTCTTGCTGGAGATATTCAAAAACCATCTGGACACAATCCTGTGCAATGAGCTCTAGTATGACCCTGCTGAAACAGAGAGGTTGGACTGCATGACCCACTGTGGTTCCTCCCAACTTGACCCTCTGTGAGAAAGAGGGTTCCAGGAGGAACTGTGCCTGCAGAAGCCAAGCCCAGGCTTGCAGTGGATACTGAACTAGAACCTTGGCAGAAGGAGGGATGTGAAACCTCTATAAGAGACCCTGGCTTGTGCCAAGTACATCACTACCGGAGTATTGGAAACAACAGGCCAACAAAATACCAGGATTATCCCTCACAAGAAGCTGGTGAAGCACAGGCTCTCATTGAATGCTCTTATGCCTGCCTCCTGGAATGAAGCATCTCACTTCAGAGAGTCACCTAGCAACCAAAGGATTGAAAATTGCCTGGGACTGGTGCAATCCAGTCCAACTGGAATAAATGTAACTGTCAGAAGAAACTATTTCACCTCTCCTGCTTAACTGCTTGCTCCTTGCATTGGGGGCAGATTAAAAATCCACCTCCTGCTTCCACCGTGTGCATCCCCCAAAGACACTGAATGGTTTTAGGCAGAAAGAGGGGGAAAGAAAAAGGTTTCCTGATTTTCTGCCTTACAGCAATAGCCCCACATTTGCAGTGGGCTCCAGTACAGCTGTGCTGTGCTGAGGTGATCAGGGTATGGTTGTTGGTGTATAGTACTGTGTGGATTCACTTTTCCCTGCCACCCCAGAGGAAGTCTGGGCAGGAGCAGGGACAATGTAGTAACTGGAGGTAGCAGTGACATTCCTACAGGGTCCTGCAGCAAGGCAGATGGAAGTTTTCTGTCCTTCCCATCCTCTAACAGTCTTTCGTTTTCATCTCTTCAGTGGTGAAAGTGGCTGCTCTGCACATGCCGCAGATAACTTGTAAATCCTAACAGCTCTATTCACTTTGCTTCTAAATGTGCATTGAAGCATTTTCCTAATCATCATCTAGAACATGTTATGTCTAGGACATATACATATCACATACCTGGAGTTTAAATGTTTTAAAAATTTCAGCCAAGTAGAAGCTGAATATTAATAATAATAATTCCTCTGTTGCTCATTAAACTTAAAAAGAAATTATACCATCCAATTGCAAATTAAATAATTCAATCACAAATAGTTATTTTACAAAAATGGAACTCTCTCCTCAAGATGCAATGATACAATAATAAAATTATTTTTGATCATAACACTAGCATTTTTTAATGCTGTGGTAGTCTTCAATTTTGGGCCAATTAACAGTATTGAACATGAAAAAATGTTTGTGGTTTTCCCCTGATTGTGCAGACAGTGGGAGGTGGGTTGAGAGACTGGGAGGAGGCAAGGGTGTATCCTGCCACACTGAATAAACACTGTGAGAACAGACAGGATGCCTGTGTGGAAAACCTGTGACTCAACACAGCTGCATGGATCTCCTCCTCACATCCTTCTTAGAATGGGGAGTTTCCAAACCATTTTCAGGAGTCCTGGCCAACTGACGTGCTTTTTCCATTAAACTCATTTCTTTGTGGACACTGGGCTCTGCTTCCAGCCAGACCACGATCCCACTGATAAAATAATTACAGAAATAGTTCCAATCTCTGAATTTTTTAACAAACAATCCCTAAGTAGGACAAAAGCAGTCCCCTTTCACCTTAATGATAATGATGGCAAGAAGTCCCAAAAAACTGATCTGCAAACCACTTGAATTATGGTGAAACAGCATTTATTAGAGTAAGACAGAGGAATGACACTGCAACTATGAAAATACCATATATGCTCAAACCAGATATCTCTTCCACATTAGAGAGCTGGGAGATACCTGGTTTCAAACACAGACTTCTTTTCTCTTTCAGCCTTTCTAATTTGCCCATTCCCAAGCCACAGATAATAGTATCTGCTCTCAAGGAAGGTATATAAGAAGGTACCATGTACACAGACCTGCTCTATCCTTCCACTTTTGATGCAGGGAAGTCTGCAAAGTTATGAAGTGCCAGCATCTCTCTCAAATGGTGAGCTTTACTGCAGACCACTGTTGCGGGTTCTTGCCCAGACAAACCTGCAGGTCCTGCAAAGGCAGTTGTTCTCCCTGGAGAGCACAGAGTGGCTCCAGGAGTCCTCTCCATTAGCAAACTGTGACTTTGACAGGCACACAGCAGGAAACACAGAGAAGCAATGGAAGACATCAGAGTAGAACCTAAATGACATCCATAGTGCCACATGGCCATATTAAAGTTTAACCTATACCTCAGAAGAGCCTGAGATCTATGGTAAATGACCACACCATTCAAAGGAAGACCCACTGGTCTGGATATCACCCACAACAGTCACCGTAAGCAGATGCACAGGAAAGAAAAAGAGGACAAATACAAATGGCATTTTCCCAGTTTCTCTCTCACTCAAATACTACATTCTGATCAGGGAAATTCACAAGTTAGTTATCACTTGTCTCTTTAGTAATCCTCAGTGTATCTCTCTTTCAAGTGCTGCACCATTTCCATGGGAATTTATGGAAACCTCTTGTATGTCCAGCATCCTTTGTCAGTAAACTTCATAAGTCTCCTTCCTGCTGGCTGTCCTTTGTGTCATGACTTTTATATCTGAACCTGGTTCAGAGTACTAGAGTGGTCGACTCCAGCCCCTAGTCCTGTAGAACAGGTTGTGAACAGACTGAAGTGTTCCCAGGTGCCTAGTCAGGACTTCCACAAATGTTATTCAATACTTTCTGTCATAAGCTGTAAATACTGTTGGACTCTATCAAAGCCTAAACTGTTCACGTGACCATATTGTATGTTATGCCCAGCCGTAGAAGTTAACTATAATCCTGTTCAATGTAGCTTGTAAGAGCCATAGGTATGTCTATTGCTTGCTATATCTATAGCTTTAATGTTAATCTATCAGCATAAAACTACAATAGTCAAGGTATTAGTCCCTGCCAAACCAGACAATGCCAAAACAATAATTCCTTCTACTTGCCATGCTGCCATCTGAATTCTAATATCATGTACATAGTAAGTGTCATAAACCAGGACTGTTACCACATGAACTGCCTGACCCACTCAGTGCCCTTGGAGTTTTTATGCACATATCTGAAACACTCCTTCTTTTACATTAACAGAGATATGACATCAACTAGACTGGAGAACTGAGCCGGTAAAAGGTCTGCCTCTTTTTGGATAAGTATCCCATGATTCTTATGTAGTTATCTCAACCTATGGGCCAGCTCACAGGGGTGCTATGGCATAGTGCAAGTCCATGCACATTGTGAGGGAAAAAAACCCTACAGCCTTTCAGGTATTTTTCTTTTTCCCCATCCTTCTACCAGATGCCAGTTGCAATATTTCACTATCATGATGACTAGAAAAATTACAGTTGTTCATATATTATTTAGATAAATTAAGAACATATGTATACAACATGGATATGCTGACATACCAGGTAAACAGTCAGGTCAAATGCTCAAAATGGAATTCATGGCCAGAAGTTAATAAATGTATTATTCTGTTAAAATTTTCACAATTAGTTAGGAAATGTGGCCAAAATGGCCTATTTCATATCTGCAACTTACAGAGCAATTCAGACTAGCAGCTATCATAAGTTTCCAAAAGCTGCAGAATAAAAATTAGCAGATAAATTCATATTGTACAAACCTTAGGTTCGGTTTAACTTCCTTTTAAAATATGATATTATTATTCAATAAATCATATTTTCCTATCTATTAAGTTATGACTTGTAATTATTTATTACAAGTATCAATTTTCAAGGATGAGTAAGAGACAGATCCTAAAAACAGAAAGTTGATGAAGCTATCACAAAAAGCATTTAGAGTAGGAGAGTTTTCAATTTTAGGCATTTTATTCTGAAGTCCTCCTTTTCTTTACAATATTGGAACAGTTCATATAATTTTTACATCAGTCAGCCCTGTTGTGAATAAATGTTACATGTCTATCTGTTCAACTGAACTAAAAGCTTGGCACAGAAATCTTCTGTGAAGCTCTCAGAATTAATTTGTATTTTGTTCTTTGCAAATATAATTTGGAATCTAAAAAGATTCTCTGATTAGACAGATCCCAGCATTAGCAAGTGCTTCATTAGTGTGCACAGGATTTCATTGTTGCCATTAAATGGATGCTGACTATTAACATTCATTCACAACTGAGAATGACATTCTTGCCTGGGCAAATTCTAAGCTCCTCAGGAGCCATCAACAATTCTCAGAGTTCGTCAATCCCTACAGCTGTCCCAGGCCTTATCTACAGTGTGATAATTACATAGTATCAATAAATCTGAGACAATCCAAACCAATACCTTCTGAAACTGACACGTGCAGAATGCACTGGCCAAATCATGTTCACATTCTACCGGCTCTTCCCTTCCGCAGTAAAGCACCACCTGCCTTCTATTGACTATGGTTTAGGGTAAAGCAAGTCTACAGTTTTAGCTTGGTATAAATTTCATGAGACGCTTCTGAGGAAGGCTGTTCTTCCCTTCATACAACATTTCTTCAGCCCATCCCTACAACTCCACATATACTTTTCTCCTCTGTCATTTACTTAAATGTTGCACAGTATGTTGTAGTTCCAGCAAGAAGATAAAGGGATCTTGAGAGGGAAAGAAAAAAGGATCACCAAGTCATCACTCACAAATCACTGCTTTTCCCCTTGATTTGTGAATTCCTTTTCCATAGGCATCTCCCACAGATGAGAGACAAGGAGTCAAAAATCCTGAGTTCTGAGAACTGTGATGTGAGGAGTAGTAACAGTGTGCTAGCAGAACAACTCAAAAATATGTATACTCCTAGTAAACTGAGAAACATGGAAGGGCTGGTGGAAGCAGATGCATGAGGCCAGCAATCCCAGTCTGCAGGCTGGTAGAAGCAGGAGAAATAACAGAAGTCAAAAAGGGCAGTAGGGAAGCCAATAGTCAGGCTAATAATTGCATAAGCATGTCTGTAGGTTACTTCTACAAAGGGTCACTCTTACTACAGATTGCATTTTATCATATGTCCACAAGGCAGAGAAGGAACACTTAAAAAAGGTAACTATAAAACCTGCTTGTATGATGTTGTCCCAACCTGGAGTAGCTCAACACAGGCAAGAGGATTGATACTTGGAGATGCTTTTGGAATTGCATTGCTTAACTGCAGAATTATTTATGCATTAAATCTTGCTGCTGAGAAAGAGAAGGGAGAGGTTATAGCATCCCTAATAACTAATTTATTTTTTTATATATTTTAGTGGCTTATATGCAGAAGGAGTAATATACACAAAGAGTGAAAAAAAAAATCATTTTTTCCCATACACACAATATACTGCCTTTCCTTCTGACAAAAAATGTAAGTCATATATGACTATGATCACATTTGCTTTGTACACAGGACTAATTTCTTATAAAGCTCTTTCTTGTCAGAGGACTACTGCAATGTCTGGCAGCACTGACCACCTATGGCCCCCTACAAAAATTTTGTTTTGTGATTCCACACATTCCAAAATCTGGCTATGATTTAGTCAGCTCCCAAGTCTCTGAGATCACATTTTGATACTGCTCTTTGAAAGTGACCAGGTGTGTGGTTCAACGTCACTCTCGTCATGTTCTTTATCTTAGATTCAAAAAGTAGTTATTCCCAGTGTTCACCAAACTTCGTGGTTTGTGATTGGCATTTTTCCACACCTATCGTCTAGCTCTTCGAAATGGGTACAAATCCCATCGGGTTTCTCAGAGGTCTACTGCCACTCTGAAACCTAGTTGGTGGTGGTCTTTCTTAGGGTCCCACCTGGTGCTTCTCCCTCTGCGTTCCTGGTATTTCATTTGATTGGGAAAACTGTTGTGATCTGTGTGGTGGTAGAGGAATGCAGAGGGGCTTGAACACGCTTCTCTCCCAAAAGGTAAAAACATCTGTTTTTGTTGTCAGGCAACAAGAAGGAATCTTGTTGCCTGACTCATGATTGCTCGGTGATAATGAGCATGACCTAAGGATCTGAAGTCTTCCTAGCCAGAATCAGATTAGATAGGGTCTGTGAAACCACTGAGGGTGACTCACAGGATTATTGAATTCAGATTCCAAACAAAAGTAAGACCACTGAGGTCAGTGCAATAAATGACTGGGATTTTATTCGGCTAGAAACACTGTTGTAGAGTCACTAATGGCTGTGCTGGAGGTATTTACTTCTGTGCTGAAGGCATCACCTGCACCTCCTGCCAGGATGAACTACGCATACCTACACCATTCCTGTTTGACTAAAGTGCTTTAAAGTGCCAGTGATGGACGTCTTCCAGATTCTCTAGAAACTGAGTGCTTAACAAAAGAGGTGCTGATTGTTAAAACTTTTTTCCTAGTATCTAGCTTTGTTAACACTTCAGCCTACTCAGTGAACATGGAAAATATGCTACAGCCTTGGACATATTGTAAGTATGTCATCAGGTCTCTCCACAATCTTCTTTAGACTAAACAAAGTCTTCAGACTAAAACATTCTTCAGATTGTTTTAATTGTTCAGGTCATCTCTGGACTTTGTCCAGTTTTCTTTTGGGAAGATTTGGATGGAGTAAAAAATTTCCAACAAATCATATATTGGTGCTCAATGGAGTAGTAAACAAACTACATACAAGGAAACATACTGCTTTACACATGTTACAGGCAACAAGACGCAAGACAACACTGTGGGCCCACAGTATATTTGTGATTCACTGTGTAATGATTCAGTTTACCTGAAGAAGAACAGTTATTCTATACATTCCACCCTATATTCCTTCCAGTGTCAATGTGCAAACTAGACAAGAATTGTAATAAACTCATAATTATAATAAACCCATACTGAAAATAAATTTTAACTCTTTTCAAGACAGTTTTACAAACTCAGCCTAAACTAGTGGCTGTGCTGATGAGTTGCAATCAATCTGTGCACCCCTTTCTCTGCATTCTATTTATGCAGAGAGCTCTTCCCCAGTTCACAACAGCAGCAGGATAAGAAGTCATTACTAGCTAAATAGTGGTGTGTCTGCTATATCTATATATGTAAGTGGAGGTGCAAGTACAAGATCATCTGTGTTTTCATAACCACACTCCATGAAGTGCACCACAGAAAGACTGAATATTATGTCATAAATAAATCCTTTCAAAATGCATAAGTACAAGAATGCTGAATTAAGACTGAACAAAACCCGAAATCAGAACATCACTCTATTGCTTGATTTTAACACCCTAACATGCTTTTTTTTCATGTAGCTGCAGTGACACTTGAAGACAGACATACCACAGGTTAAGCAACTGTCTACACAAGTGCAGAACCGCTACTTTACATTCTGCTTCGACCAAGCTGGTCTGTTAAATTCACAAGTCCTCTATCACTCCACGGTTATGGTGAACACGAGTCACCACTGTACTTCTATGTCAGTGTGAAGCCCAGTTTGGGCCACATGTTTCTACCTCTCAGGCACTGGGCATACCTAACATTTTGCTCTAGACTTTTAACCACATTTCTTTGTCATGTCTCCATCCCTAGCTCTGGATCTTGCTTTTGAGAAAAATGAAAATACATGAAGGGTTAAAAGCCAGACATAGAAACAAACACAGGCCACTGCTGGCAGAAGGTCAGGAAAATCAGGATGGCATCCAATAACCATTAAGAGATCACCTAAAACCACCAATACTACCTATCTCTTCTGCCATAGTGACCCCAAAATGCCATGAATTAATATGCCACCCACACTGGCACATCAAGTAGTAACAACACAATAACACAGAAGAACAATATGCTTATAAAGCACATATTTTCCATGGTCAGAATTTCAAAAATCTGCAAGGATCTTGGGGAAGATGGGGTAAGTGAGGGAATGGAATGGACTTCATAAATACAGAGGGAAATAAAATGCATCCTTGATCATAGAGAAAGAGAAAAATATAAAGCTGCTGCCCACAATCTCTCTTGTTTCCTAGGCTCCTTGCTGGACACACATAGAGCATCAAAGACATTAGTGACAACCATTATGTAGTACCTAAAAAGTCTGCCAGCAAGGCCAACAAGAACTGAGCAGGAAATAGAGACCTGTTCAAAGGCTCAGGAAAACAAGCAAGAGAGAACACTTAAGATGGCACAGGGGCTTTTAAGAATGAGAAACAGAAGAAGGAACTATAAAGGGCTTCTTCATGTTGAAATGAGTTATCAAAAATGTTTATTATACCCACAGCCCTAGTCTTGCACAACTAAAACAGAGCCTTCCTGTAACTAACCAGGTACTCCTCTAGTTTCCAAGATGCCAGGTGGCTACCCCGAGGGCAAGCTGAAGCACTGAGAGATAATGCATCAGCTCTTCTGAATCAAAAATTAAATTAGTTTTTAAAATTAAATTCTTCACATTGTTTCATTTGACCCAAACGTCACCCTACCTCCCAGAATACTTGCATTGGCTGCATCTTTTGAAGGATATTTTAAGTGTTTCTTAGCCTTACAAGACATGTTGATTTTTAAAAGTAAGGTATTTTTATTTCCTCTCCCTTTCAAAACCAAATTCTCCTTGCTTCTTAAAAAAATCCCTATGTTTGTGTCAGACATATGGCACAAACAGTCATCCCTTACCTTCTCCCCCAACACACATGCAGTATGATTAAAATAAGCCACACACTAAAAACATATTTGCCATTTTAATTCAGAAATTCCCATGGAGACAGAAAGTATACAAAACAAACTCTATGCAATGAAAATGCTCCCACTCATTGATTCTAGCACAAACTTCACAAGTACTGACAAGTGCCTTGCAATGAAACAACGTTCATTTCTTAATTAATAAAGGAGTAACAAGTATCTTTGACAGTCACATATCTTCACGATTACATTACATCACTGTGCTGTTAAAATGACTCAAGACACAAGGAGTATATCCAGAAAGTTGCCCTTTGAAACCTGTGCTAAACTGTGTTAAAATCACATCCACCAGCTACTCAAAGTGCAAGGGAGGGTACATTTCCAATAATGGCCTTTGTCCCAAGGTGCACGAGACTTCCATGACAACATGCTCCAAACAAACCTTGATAGAGAAGGGTATTATGAGCTGTTGCTCACTCACCTTTTTGTTAGCTTTGGGTACACTTTGATAAGCAATGATGTGCAAATATTTGTAATAGAAAAAAAATGCATAGCAAAAAAAACAAGCAACTACCAATTTGTAATGGAGAATTGAGCTTTAATAAGCATCTGCAGTCATGTACTTATTCTTCCTGTGGCAGTTGCATTTATCTTAATTATTTTCCAATCATAAACAAGTGTGAACAGAACACAGTTGCTTTGTGTTTATTTACAAATTGGTAATTTTCTTTCCAAACTGTTTGATAAATGACAGTAGAAATGCAAATAGGTTTGACATATCAGTTGTCTTCAATAAAGGCATCTAAAATCAGCAAGTTTTGACATTGCTCTGTTCAGAGGTCCCAGTGATTTGAACTGGGATAAGACCATTTCTAGTTTCTATTGAATATTTTTTATGTCATGAGGAAGAACTAATTTATAGACTACAAGTGGGGAACACTCCCAATAAATATTATCCCTGCTGCAAGTGTTAACTAGGGATTCTAATTTCTCAATAAATTAAATAGAACCCAGAACAAAAACCTGGTTGGCACTGGATAGATGAAACACCAGGAACTGCTTACAGGGTCCAAAGAGCATTAGTTTGTTATACGGAATCATAGAGTAATTTGTGTTGGAAAAGACCTTTAATGATCATCTAGTCCAATCCCAATTCCATGGGCAGGGACACCTTTTATTAGACCACTTTGCTCAAAGCCCCATTCAACCCGGCCTTGAACACTTCCAGAAATGTCCCATTCACAATGCCTCTGGGCAACCTGTTCTGCTGTCTCACCACTTCTGCAGTAAAGAATCTCTTTCCTTATATCTTATCTAAATTTACCTTTTTTTTGTCTAAAAATGTTAGCCCTTAACCTATCACTACAGACCCCGGTAAAATGCCTCTCCTCATATTTCTCAAAAGCCCCCTTTAAGTAAGGCAGCAATAAGGTCTCTCTTATAATACAGGTTGATAGCATTCTCTGACATTAAAGTTGCCTGACACTCCCTCTTATAAGGTCCATTTTTAATTGTTTGGGAACCTAATGATTTTATACTAATATAAGATTTTGAAGGATATTGTCTTCACATCAACTACATGTTTCTGACACCTCTATAAGAAACTAGACAAATTACAAACCTACGTTGGCATTGTTTCCTTACACTCACCTGGAGCAAAGTCCAGAGCTGCCTTTCCAGAAGATGCACCTGCAGTGACACGTGCTTCTACACACAGCCACAGGGCTTCTCCAGTTGCAGCTCTGGCCTGTCATGGGACAGCCGGGAGCAGATTTTGCTTAGCAACAGTAATTAATCTTTCTCCCATGTGTTCCCAGGCCCTTCCACTGTTGCTGGATACAACAAGGGGAAGGAAATGTCTGCTTTGAATGTGAAGGGGACAAATGATGGACGGGATGGAATAAATCAAGAGAAAACTAAGAATGAAAACTGACTGGGCACTGGCAGGAAGCCGATTCTAGCTACACCAGAATCGGATGAGAGAAGGACTGACCAATCCTTAGTAAAAGAGATCTGGCAGGAAAAACTCTGGAGACTAATAAAGGGAGGTTAGATAAAAATCCAAACGAGAAGACTACAGGTCACTGGACAAGGTGATTCAAAGCAGGATATTAAATACCTATGAAGCAGTTTATAATGGTCAAGTAAATAAAAGAACACTGAAAGTGAGACAGAGACAGGAAGGGAGTCTGGAGGGATGGGCTATGACTTTCCTGGTGTTTAGCAAGGAGGCTGAGACTTAGATGAGCAATGTGTAAGCTAAGTTGCATGGGTGACAAACAAGAACTCTGTTTTAAGTACGCAGTAACTTATAAAAGACTCAGAAATGAGAGGCACTTGATGTTGATTCAGATGTCCAAAACTTCTCAGTGCATTTACCTTCATCTCTCTGTACCCCCAGACATCTACTCCCACAGATTTCGTGACCATCACATAAAACTCTCAAAAAAAAAAAAAAAAAGGCAATTTTTCTCTTCTGACATTGTCAAACAGAGTATATTCATGTTCATTCAAAAAAGGAAAAAAAAAGACCCAAACAATTTTATCACTATTTGAACACCAAGCATCTTGCAGACTAAGGCAGAGAGAGAAGGACTGTCTGGAGCTGTGAACCAGGGTTGAATGCGTGTTTTTTATTTTACAATTTGGTAAGCAGTGTGCTTGATTTGATGATCATAAAAACTTTTAAATTCGTATTTGTGTGGATAAATATAAAATACTGATGACATTGTATTGTGCTTGATTTTGTTCCTGAAAACCCTATTTGCAAAACCAAAGGGAAGTTGATGTATTCCAAGTTTAAGTGAGGTTGCCATGTGAAAACATCCCTTACTTACCCTTTCTTACTGTGTTATGCCAGTACAGTACCACAAATGCATTTGGGTTAAGCAGCCATCACACATTTTCCTGCCCATGTGTTATATGACAAATGTGACCCGTATAGGACATACCTGGGTCCAGTGTTGTTTAACTTGTTCAGCCATGACTTGGATGAAGGGACAGATGCCTCCTCAGCGAGTTTGGTGACAACACAAAGCTGGGAGGAGTGGCCAGTGCCCCAAAGTGCTGTGCAGCCCTTCAGGACCTTGACAGGCTGTACCTCATCAATGTCTGTATCTGAAGGGAGGATACCAAGAGGATGGACCAGGCTCTCCTCCGTCGTGTCAAGCAACAGGACAGGAGGTAATGGGCACAGGGAGTTCCACCTGAACATAAGCAAGAACTTCTTTACTGTGAGGGTGACTGAGCACTGGAACAGATTGGCCAGAGAGGGTCTGGAGTCTCCTTTTCCAGAGGTATTCAAAAGCTAACTGGAGAGGACAAAATTCTGAGTAATGTGCTCCAGAGGACCCCACTTGAGCAGCGAGGTTGGACCATGGAACTCTCTGTGGCCTATTCCGACCTGACCCGTTCTCAGATTCCACAATTCCGTGATGTTGTAACACGAAGAATATGAACACTGGAACGCAAAACACAGTGTGTAACAAGGCAGCTGGAGTAATGCGCTCCCACCAAACGCTCCTGGGCCCTGCGGTGTGACCCGGAACACTCGTGCTCCGCTCCAGCAGCAGCTCGGCGCGGGCTACGGCCACTGCCGCGGTGGCCGCC